>CM070032.1:85486899-85507563 GCA_036250615.1 Ptychadena robeensis | reverse complement strand
GGGACCACTAGTGATCATTGATGCCTTAAAAGTCCCAGGAGTTCTAGGCTCCAGCTTTGAGTTGGGACTGGTGGGGGCTCCTCTCGTTGTTATATATGTGTAAAAAAGGATGTTGGCACAGAAATTTCAGGAGAGTGAATGACCACTTTTAGATTAAATATAGTGGGAAAGCACCGTTGGTTGTATATAATATTCCTGAACAAGTTGCATACTGTAGTATACAGTTTAATTGTATACAGTATGAATCTCACACAAGTTGGCCTGGGATTCCAGCCACACTCCAGCTATTTATATCATAGCTGAAAACTTCAGTGTGACATCAGATTTATGGTTTGACGGAAGTTATATTGTTACCAGTTTTTGTTCACAGTGGCTGTAAGATTGTGTCACAGTGCCTCCACTGCGCAATAATACATTGCGGAATCCTGTATCTCTGTTGTGCTCATAGAGAGAGAGGTGAACTTTGCCTTTGTGTCCAGAAACATAGTGAATGGCCCATTGGATTTGTTAGCAGTTGTGGTCAGAAGTAGGATATGCTGAATTTTATGGTCACTGTATTGCCTGTACCAATGGACACTATATTCTGTGCCTGTGTAAGTACAATTAAACTTCACATTTTCTCCTTCTGGCACAGCCTGGTATCCCTCCTGAACTACTGTATTTTGTCCAAGAACTCCTGGAATTACAACACACATAAATGATTTTTTTTGACTAAAATAATGTTCTTTCTAAATTTTAAATCATTGATTGGGTTATTTTGTAGATGATACAAAAATATAATAACTACTATTAGGTCTATGAAGTTTCTCATTCATGCAAGTCATGGATAACCGATTTAAGTAGTTAGTCATATTATCATAATAAGAAATTTCATAAAAACTACAAAACATCTTTAACACTACTTATTTAAGTCAGTTAAATATGACTTACTAGTACTAGCCAACTTTTATTACACTTGTATTCATAAATATATGGAAGTGCATTTAAATGGTTCTGTCTACGCTACCAGATCTACCTGTAAGAAGTAAGGCAAAGATTGAAGTCTTCATTGCAGCTGTCATACTACACAGAAGTGTGCTCTTAACTGGTTTTTATCAGTTGTTGGTGTCGTTGGTGGGTTGGCGGAGGGAGTGTTTACTTTTCAGAGTGTATTGTATATTGTTATGCATGTAGAAAGTTTTTCACAATTGAATGGGGACTGAACAATTATTAGGCATAAATGTTGGAGCTATAGGTTTTAGACGCAGACATACAGGTAAAATTGATCAGGCATATGGTTACTGTTTTTTGTTTTTTTGTTTAGTTAAAATATGGTTTAAATGTGAATGTATCAAATGTCAAATAAAAAATACTTCCAGTAGACCTTTTTATTTTGTCCATTGATCCCAAAAGTTTTTCAATTTCCTTACAAGTAAAGGCACATCCATAAGTGTAAAATTCCAGGACCTACTGATTGTGCTGTTTTCCCTTCCACACCTACACTGCTGCAATTAGATTTTTATCTATCTTATCATTAGTGATGGCCGAACTTCGGCCATGTCCATCCGCGAACGGGCGGATCGGACTTTAAAAAAAGTCCGCTGTTCGCCTGTTCGGGGGCAGATTCAAATTCCTCGCCTCTAGGCTGGGAATTTAAATCTGAAAACCCGGATGTGATGTCAGTGACGTCACATTCGGTACCTGGAACGCACAATTGACACAAGTGTTGCCCAGCATAAATATAGCTAAGAAGGGGGCAAAATACAATGTGAAAGAATTTAATACAAATCTTAATTTTATTTAAAGATAAAGATTACGATTCCTTGTATTATTTTGCAACATAGTAACTTAACCCTTTGTGTCCCAGGCACCATTTTAAAATTGTTTATTATAGAGAGTTTGGAGTTCAAGTGATAGCGTTTATTGGCTAACTGAAGTCATTAGAGAAGCACGCTTTTGGGATGGAGCAGAACTCCAAACTCTCTATATTTATTAATGGCTAACACTGTACAACACTCTACTATTGCTAATGGGTATAATGTATCTCCATAGGCTTCCAAATGAGACATGGTGACATTACTAACTTGCATCTCTGGACTGTATGTTTGAAGAGAGTGAAGGGCCGACAAGGTAAATTTTGACAGATCATCCACATAATGGAGTGTTTGCCAGTGAGGGGCAGAAAGTACATAAGGTGGGTTTAGGTGTCCTTTAAGTTTAAGATTCAATGGGGGTAATGGTAGGTTAACATATTTTCTTCAGGGACAACTACAAGGATTGTGACATTTCTTCATAGGTTGAGGTTCTATATATCAATGTCTGTTTAAACTATTTTAATGTGTGAACAGTGTGCCTACATACATTGGCAAGAAAGTCATGAGAAGTTCTTGCACAGGATGTCCTATGATTGCGTGACACTGTGCATGCACAGCACAGAGATACAATGCAGAGTCAGATACACTGAGGTGGTGGATGTGCAGAAGACAGCTGTCACTCTGGAAGTCTATTGTGAATCTTCCTTCTTCTCGTTTGACTTTGGTGGCAGCATAAATAATATGATCAGGACTGGTTCCCGGGGTCACTTTGTACCACCGTAGCCCGTTAAATGAACTCACTTGAAAAGCACAGTATAGAGCCGCTCTTTCTCCTTCTGAGACGATGATTGTGTCATTCTGATACTGTACAGAATCCTCACAATTCCCAGCTGCAAAACAAGAGAATAAAGGAGTCATAAAAATATTACAATAAGAGTACACTTACATTTAGAATGTATTTGACAGGGTTCCCTAGTTCATCTTGATTTATTTGTGATATTTTGATTATAATTCTTATTAAGTTTTAAGAAAAAAAGTATAGTTAGTAAACATAGAGAATTTATTCAGTAAAATGCTCCTTAAAACATCTTTAATATAAATTAACATACAGTACATGCAGAAAGTCCCCAGCAGCAGCAAACTCCATAGTGTACGCATTGCTGTGTGCTCACGAAATGTACGTTCCTCAAAAGATGAATGTATGACATGTGAGCCGGTTATAACCCACTAGATATAGAGAGTCACCTGACCTCACCACATCACATGACTGCCATCATATTATAGAACTCAATGTTAAAGTATTGAGTACACTATATTGGTTTCATGTTTATTCTTAGCTCTGTAATGCTTACTTCTAAAGGAAGAAATGTTTCATCTATGGACATATTTATATAAGGTATACTTAGAAATGTTAGAATTGTTTTTGGTTAACAAAAACAATGTCATAGAAAGTTTTTACAGTTTCCCTTTTTTAAAGTTTAAAATAAGAAATAGATTCTGCTAACCGCACAACACTTTCATAGCAATATACACCATCCATAATAAAGCCGTTACCTCCAGAGGAGAGGGTAGCAAAGTGTGAAGCTTCTTATTGTTCTACATAGTCTCCCATGTCACAATTGTTCATTTTCCTAGTTCCACCTGTGAATGGATATGAAGATAAATAATGAGATAAATAAAACAGTGCCATTTCTAGCCTTTTTTGGGCCCTATGTAAGTTTTTGCTTCGGGCCCCCTGATGACTTGCGAGGGGGTCTGGGGGGGGGTGCTATTGGTGGAACTGCTGACAGGGGGTTAAGACTTCTGCTCCAAATGCACCCCATCCCCCCGGTTGGCACATCTCCACAGTGAAGAAGGGTGTCTGTGTCGGGGATGGAGGCCCATGGGGGGCCTATGGGATAAACTACCCTGGATGTGAGGAAGGTGTAGACAGAAATGACAGTTTACCCAATGTTACCTAAGAAAAATGAATTTTTGCTTTGTTTACATATTAAAGTTTAGTCAATTAAAAAACTGAGAATTCAGCAAAACAATACAAAAGAGACTGTATTCAGTATATTTTCCTCCGGGGTGGCCATGACCTCTGTGATGATTGCCAGGATGGAAAGTGGTAGGCGATTAGTAAACCTTAACTCTGTGATCTGCATTGTGATAGTATGATCACTTCTGGGTTTAGAGTTAAGTGCATTTTATGTAAAAAAATATGTATATGAATATGTATTTAGGGACCAACTTAACCTATTTATATACATACAGTCTGTTATTTTACCTGTAAACATATATATACTTATAATATAATAATATGTAGCTTACTGCGATTGATAAATCTATATTTTTTTAAGATGTATACATGTGAACAACTCTTCTTAAGAAATTATAGTTTTTTTCCAGGCTAAATTGATGCAGCCTAAAATCCCATTAAAGGAAGTACTCAAAAAATGTACAGTTATTTATTAATATGACAATCATATCCTAAAAAATGCCTTTATGTCGCTATTCAGCAGCTAAACTGTAATCCCTCAAATCAACAATGCCGATTTAGTTGTAAGAGTTTTCACATTACAAATTACAACGTACTGTGCTGGCATCTAGTGGTAACTGATCATCTGTGTAGCAAGACATCATCAGGACTATTCCTTAACTGGTTTGTAGTCAGAAAGGGTGTTTAGTGAACCCTTCTATATGTCTCCACTTCCTAAACTTAACCAAATTTAAATCTATAGGAACAGGGGCAAAACTCAAACTTGACCAACTAAGTGACACTTCTTGTCATTTATACATACTTTGGAGAAGATACTGTTTTTTTTTACTTTTGCATTTACTGCTAGTTTAGTTTAAACACAGCATTAGCACCTCAATCAGATAAATCAACTGAAAAAAGTATTTTGGCCATTTGTTTTTGTTTTTTTTCATTAATTGGTAATAATCAATAATTACTTATTCAAAATTCAATTTAATATATTGAATAAAGTACCGTAACTATATGCAGGGCTGTTTCTATCTTTTTGGTGGCCCTATGCGAGATCTTGTTGGGGGCCCCTTTCTTTGTACGCTTTGATACTAAAGACTTTAAACTCTTTGATGATCTGTGCTTTTTGATGATCTTTGTTAAACTTTCAAGAAAAAAGAACACACTAGGTTCTTAAAACTGAAATGAATGCTCTGTTAGGCTCACTGTGGGGCTGGGGAGGGAGCAAACCTGTCAAGTTCTGCATTTAAAAATAAGGAACGTTTTCCTAGAAGTGATATCACAAGGTATAAACAATGGACCCTGAATGTGTAAAACGAACATAAATGACCACATAAAGTCTTTATCAAAATGCTTTGTGGAGGGGTGACAAATGGGGAGAATAAGTAGGAAGCATGGACAGTGTGTTACCCAATGAACCATGTTATTCCATTGTTTCTTCATGATTTTAGCAACTCAAATATTCATACAGACTGTCCTCCATCCAGGAGAGCCTGTAATTACATATAGTTATAACTCAGGGTTATTGGCCATGGGTTCAGTTGTTGTTCATGGGAGATCATGGCTTCCTGTGAATCCTTGGCTGCTGATGGACTACGGATCGGTTCATCCCTCTTGAAGACAGGTCTGTCGAGCAGATAACAGACATGTCCATAAATCCTGCTTGAATGTCAAGTTGCCACGGTTCCCATCCAAATAATTGACCAGGAATCGGGCACCTAAAGTTGTGCGCCTTGATTACCATCCTATTGACTGGCGTCCAATCGATAAATCACCGCACTGTGCTCAAACGGGTCATCTGTCGAGTGCTGTCTGGACGTGGATGGGGACCTTTATTCCTGCTTCTTGCTTGTCCCTCTATCAGCCTTCCGATTGGCTGGCAGTGCTAGGGGAGTGTATGGGAATTGTGTACATTCTGCAGAAGTAGAAAGAAAACGGACAGCTCACAGAGCCAATCAGCTGCAGTTCTTTTCTCCCCTCTATCTAGAACTGCTGAAAGTCTGGCTACAGCCCAGCAGTTGCAGAGATCTCCCCTGAACTCAGTAGCATCTACAGTTTACAGGAGAATTCCGGGATTATTTAAATACAGGAGGGGGCAGGAAAGGGCCCTATAAAATGTAAATTTTCTGGTGTTCTGTTGATTTGAGGTTCCCCTTCGAGATGTGCTCCCCCTGTAAGCACACAATGTCCACACATTCAAAGCCCTGACTTGGAGCCGCATCAGTTAAAGAACCTGATGGGCTAGAGACCATCCCTACAATCCTACCAAATTGGGGATCCACACACCTATATAGCCTATAAGCTAACAAGGCAGGTGTGTGCTCCACCCAGCCCACGCTTGCAGGGAGCCACCTGCTGGTGACTGTGGGACCAACCCATGGAATGGCAAGCACGGTACCACCAGCAGGTGGTGACCGGAACAGCTGGGGTTCTCACACTGAGCTATAGAAATACTTTAGGCCCTCATAGAGGTTGAACTACACTGTTTTTTTGGTCTTCACCTTTAAATAATAATGATGTTAGTGCAGCTTGGGAAGAACTTACATGGTGTTAATGAAACAACCTTCTGTTTAAAACGTAGATGTTAGATGTCTATTGGTATGGGCTTAGACTATTATTCAGTATGCAAAGTCTCCAAAGATCATTAATGGTGTGTGTTATTTTTACCCCAATTGCTACCTATATGTGGAAAATTAATTTAAACCGCACTCCCTCTGATCCCACCCGTGCTATGAAATGATGGGCAGACTGATGTTTTAAAGAGCTATTGAAATTACAGAGGTTCTCTTGCTGTCATTGAAGCAATTCAAACTATCCTTGTGTTATGAATGCTACCAACACACCTATTAGAGAATGGGCCTCCTCATCTCTTCTGTTATAAAATGGCAAATGGCAAATTAAAATAAAATGGTAAATTACAATTTAAGCTGTTGCATAATGGATTTCCAACCAACTCCAGTTAAGTTATGGGGTTTCCAACTATAATGACTAATGAACGAGTGCTCCTACTCATTTTCCTAAAAATTATGGTTCTCACATTGGTCCTTCCATCCCAGGTTTTTTGTTGTGTGTTTGTGTGTGTGTGTGTTTTTAGTTTCTATCAAAAAGACAGTCTTCTCTCTCTCTTCTTCACCAATCTCTTGCACTCTAATGAGGTCCAGTTTTCTGTACCAAAAGCTCAACACAGGCTTTAATATGGGTCCACCGGCCGAGCGGACAGTGGAGGTTGACATACTGTCCTGAATTAACCTCTCTGTTGGAGGACCAGAAGAGAGCCATGTAAACAGGCAGAGCAGGAAGTCATGCATATGTATGGGATGTATGAGGAAATCAGAAAAAAAATATTTTATGTGTTTAAATAAATTAAAGAAAATCCTGCAGTACCCAATTTCACAAAACTGGTATCACTACAGAGCACACTTCAGGCAACTCCTCTTCTTCATACACAGGAAAGGCAGGGGGGCGTGCAGGATAATATGCACTCTGGTCCCCCTTTCCCCTCTACGCTGTGTGTGTGAGGAAACTGCCAGTGTGCAGCTTTCCCCACACACTCAGCATTGGTTATATCTGCAGGGCTCTGCAAATATAACCAACACAGTTCTGGCAGATCTGTGTGCAGATCTCCCATCTGCCGGGACAGCTGACGGGGAGTCAAGTGGTCACACATTTGGACCATAAGACGCAGGCACTATTTCCCCCTGAAAAATCAGGGGTGAAAAGGTGTGCCTTATAGTGCAAAAAATACGGTATTTGCTTCTAAATGTCATTAGAAAGGCAGCCCAACTACAAGCCCCATGGTAAATTGGGGATGTTCCTCTTATTATTGTATATCTTTGTCTAGTAGGTTAGAGATATCCCTCTATTATAGTCTTAATTAATACGTTAGACAACCATACTTCATATAGTAATGTAATATGACTTTTAAACCCGGGGAGTTCAAATCTCGCTGGGGCCTGAGGGCAAGATTAGACAACCCTATTTCATAACATAATAACTTAATATGAATTTGTTACCAATATATGTATTGGACCACTAGTGATTATTGGTGCCTTAAAAGTCCCATGAGTTCTAGGTTCTAGCTTTGAGTTGGGAATGGTGGGGGCTCCTCTTGTTATATATGTGTGTAAATAAGGGATGTTGGCACAGAGATGTCAGGAGAGCGAATGACCAATTTTGGATTAAATATAGTGGGAAAGCACCCTTGGTTGTATATAATATTCCTGAACAAGTTGCATACTGTAGTATACAGTTTAATTGTATACAGTATGAATCTGACACAAGTTGGCCTGGGATTCCAGCCACACTCTAGCTATTTATATCATAGCTGAAAACTTCAGTGTGACATCAGATTTATGGTTTGACGGAAGTTATACTGTTGTTACCGGTTTTTGTTCACAGTGGCTGTAAGATTGTGTCACAGTGCCTCCACTGCGCAGTAATACATTGCGGAATCCTGTATCTCTGTTGTGCTCATAAAGAGAGAGGTGAACTTTGACTTTGTGTCCAGAAACATAGTGAATGGCCCATTGGGTTTGTTAGCGGTTGTGGTCAGAAGTAGGATATGCTGAATTTTATGGTCACTGTGTTGCCTGTACCAATGGACACTATATTCTGTGCCTGTGTAAGTACAATTAAACTTCACATTTTCTCCTTCTGGCACAGCCTGGTATCCCTCCTGAACTACTGTATTTTGTCCAAGAACTCCTGGAATTACAACACACATAAACTTGATTTTTTGTTTGACTAAAATATTGGGTTAGTTTAAAGTTAATTTTGTAGATGATACATTTTATTTTATACAACTTATACGATATAATTACTATTAGGTCTATGAAGGTTCTCATTCATGCAAGTCATGGATAACCGATTTAAGTAGTTAGTCATATTCATATTATCATAATAAGACATTTCATACAAATTACAAAACACCTTTAACACTACTTATTTAAGTCCGTTAAATATGACTTACTAGTACTAGCCAACTTTTATTAAAATTGTATTTATAAATATATGGAAGTGCATTTACTGGTTATGGTTCTGTCTACGCTACCAGATCTACCTGTAAGAAGTAAGGCAAAGATTAAAGTCTTCATTGCAGCTGTCATTCTACACAGAAGTGTGCTTTTCACTGGCTTTTATCAGTTGTTGGTGTCGTTGGTGGGTTGGCGGAGGGAGTGTTTACTCTAAAGAGTGTATTGTATATTGTTATGCATGTAGGAAGTCAATTCAATGGGGACTGAACAATTAGTAAGCACAGATGTTAGAGTTATAGGGTTTTAGACCCAGGCATACAGACAAAATTGATCATGCATATTGTTACCTTTTTTTTCATTCATCAAAGTACTGGTCTTAATGTAAATGTATCAAATGGCAAAAGAAAAAAAATTTATGATAAAAGGTTTCAATTAGGGGTGCCGAATTGGGAATGTAAATTTCTACTCCAAAAAAAGTTTGGAATTCTGAGGTGTTGGAGATCTGGGGGTTAAAGGTAAAATCTGAGAAGAGAACTTTTGACCTCTGAGGTATAAGATCGGGGGGTTCAAACAGTGTTGTACTGTGAATGGAAACAGTTAATCGGAGGCTCAATAAAGAACAGGGGGTCCATCTACAGGAGAATCTACCATGCAGGAACTGTCAGACCGGGGGGGATGGGTGTGAGTGGTAGGTGGCCTATCGTTATTAATATTATATATTGGTCTCTAGCATTAACAAGGACATGTGACTATATTTACGCTGAAGTTGCTCGCAATCTTTGTGATTGAAATCTTGGTTGGTCTACCTGACTGTCGATTGGGACAGGAGAAGCCCTAACTTTAAACAACAGTTTCTCATACATCATAGCTTAATTGACCATAACAGGGAATAGGAAAAAGAAAAATCTGTCCTTCTCAGAGGTGAGTTTCTCCTTTGTTAGTATAATGCTGAATGAAATGACAAGCATAAAATGTTAATAAAATTTGTTTGAATATTTGGGATCTGTTATTACACCCGGATTTATATAGGGAAAGCCTGTAACTTAAACCATTGTTATTGGAGGTCCTATTCTTTTGAGGCATTAACAACCAGCCATGTTGCCCTCATCTCCTTTCATCTTTACTTCTTTCTCCTTGTACTTGCCTCAAATGTATTTTCTATTAGCATTTTATTACCATGTATATTGGGAACACTTTGAAACTTTGATCATTCTGTTTTTTATCTTTCCACAGATACTATAAATTTCACTTTAATTTTTATGTTGCATGTTTTGTAACAAGAAATGTATATATTTTTTTACCATTCTTTTATTTTGTTGTTTAAGGATAAAAAAATTAAATGTGTAAAAAGAAATACAAGAAACTTTCTCAAAGTATGAACACTACTGACAGACATATAATTTGAATAATTTATACAATAGTTAAATAGCTTGGATTGATTTTTTGGAACTAACAGCCTTCAATATTTTAAATGCACGATATATGGTATTTCTTCTTATGGTTAAATATTGGTTACCAAGTTGCAAAAACTGCTGGAGTCTGTAGAATTTCTCATCACACCTGTGAATTTGTATATAAAGCCACTTGATAAACTAATTTATAAAGAAGGATTCATAATAGCATTAGTTATCAAATAGGGATACAAAAAAAAAACTTCTCTCCTACTGTTATTGTACTTGTTTCAAACATTTTATATGCATGTAAATCTGACCTAGTTTTGGAATTCTAAAAGTAGTTACCAGTTACACCAATGAACAAGTGGTTCTTGTACAAGGTTTCATGTCAGTCTTTACACTGTGCCTCCACCGCGCATAGGTAGAGTGCAGAGTCCTCCACGCTGGGTTTCTCAATGTGTAGTTGGGAGCGCCGGCTGCTCTTGTCCTGAAGTTCTACTGTCAGTCTCCCCTCTGTCCTGTTGCCATCACTTAAAACAGTCATTAATTCAACCAGTTTGTCCCCAGGGTACTGTCTGAACCATTTTAATGCCCTGAGATTACCCACTTTGTATTCACAAGACAAAGCAACAGACACATCTTCTGTGGTTATGACATGTGAAGTATTCTGATAGACAGCTTCTTGAGAATCTACATCTGTGTCAAAATAGAGAAAACATACAATATCACTTACACATTCTTCTTATGATATATGTCTCTTCTATGAAAATAGTAAGATCCTACCAGTATATATAATAGTTGTGATGTAAAGATCATTATAAAAATATATGATTACTTACAAGATACACAGAGCAGAAAAATCAGAAAGCACATCATGTTTGTGGCACACACTTGAGAAAGCACACTCACTGTAGAAGATGTATTGAATGAGAGGGTGGCTCTATATGTCTGTGTTACATTGTCATTAGACTCCTCCCAGCTGTCTACATGTCCTCCGGTTTTATCTCTGAGTAAAAATTGGGAAAGCTAAAAGATTTCTAATCATCCTGGCTAGTTAAGGGTAAATTTACACTGTCGTTTGCAAGGTCGTTTTCTGGTCTTTTAAGCAACCAGAAAACAACTTTGCTTTAAGTTTAAAATGGAAGTCAATGAGGTTGTTAAAAGAACAGAAAAGAAGCAATAAGTTTTCTGTTCATTTTTTGAATGTTATGTGTCGTTGTTAAATGACCCAACCGATTTTAATGGTGAAGCTCTTAAAGGGACTTTAGTTTTGGGTGGTACAGTAACATGACTGTGAGAAAATGGCTTCCTTTGCCCTTCAAACCCAATTTGTAGAGCGGCACAGAGAAGTGGGCAGTAGCAGCTTTATTCGTTTTCGTCAATGCCTAGGAGTCTCTTTTGAAAAGCTTGTCATGTGAATTCACCATGTACAGACAGCACAACAGGACAAAAGGTTCAAAAATAGTAGGGGGGAATATAGCATGCCTCCTTGTGTTGTTTTTGATATATATGGAAGGTGTCATTTGTGTAATCGGTCAAGCAACTTTGGCTTTGTGGAGGCATTATAGGGCATTTGCAATATTAGGTGAAAGGTACAACAGGTTTTCTATGGAACCCTATGTAACTTGCAATAACTTAGCCCTGATGCGTCCCCTTTAACACGATGAACCATGGCCACAATGCACCAGTGTGAAATGGCCCTGAAGGTAGGAAAAATCGATGATAATTAAAAGCGTGTTATTCCCACTGATAAATTCCACTGATCATTATTAAGGAGTGGGAGAATGTTTTATTTATGCACATAATATGAGCGTGTGCTTAATCCAGCTCTAAACATTGAACCGGAATGAACGACATTATGACATGTTTGATATCCATTCCATATTTAATAGATCATTCAAAAGTTACCAAGTTCCGATTGGTTTATTTTTTTTCGTTCAATATCGGTAACTTTTGATCAAACAAGCTGATTGAAAAATCGATCGCTTTACTTTCAATGAGCGAAAATGTCGAACCGTGTATGGCCATCTTGACTGTGTGTCTTGAATTGTGTATGAGATTTCCTGAAATATGTTTATACCTGAAATCCTGTTTTCATATTTATATATTTATTGATATTTTATTCAAAAAGCAAAATGAAGAGGGTTGCACCACAAACCCAAAAAGGGACTTTCCAGGCAATATTAGAATGTACAGTACAAGTACAGTTTTATTGTGATTTTACACATCAAGAAATTAACAGTTTTACAGTGTGTCAAAGGGGTTGTCTTGAAGGATTTCGTGGCATTGTGCAAGGTAAGTTCTGAATAAAAAAAATTATATATATATATATACAAGTAAAGTCATTGCATCATGTAAGTTGGTATCCAAAAAAATGCCCGTAACTGTACTGGTTTGCGTGTTCCCTGGCCCTTCCGAGACCGCCGAGCACCTACCTCTGGGGAACACGGAGCGCAAAACCTGAGACAACAGTGATGGGCAAAATATTTAGGTTATACTCGGAGGTTCAATGTACTTTTCACGTATCTTCATTTTATTATTCAGCATTAGTGATGAGCGACTAGGCAATATTCGAATTCGCGTAATTTCGTGAATATCTGCCATAATATTCGATTCCATATTCGTAAATCTTGAATATCCGCACTTACGACATGAATTGCGATCTTAAAATCGCAAGTGCGATCAAATATGCGCAATGCATGCAAGTCAATGGAGCTCGGATATTCGACTGGGAGAATATCCGTCATTTCCGTTTAAAAAAATCGCATTGCAATTATATAATCGCGATCCCATTCATTGCAATGGATTGCGATTATATATTTGCGATTCTAACATCGCAATAAAATCGCGCAAAATCGCGATCGCGTCGGATATCCGATGATATATTCGTGAATATTCGCAAAATGGCGAAATAGCGATATTTGAGCTAAATATTCGAAAATCGAATATTCGAGCTCAACACTAGTCAGCATTATAACAATTAGTAATGACCTAAACAATAAATCAGAAGTCAGAAGATGCATACATTAATCATAATATTTTGGTATTTAAGTGACAGCACAACGGGGGGGGGTCGGGGGACTATCTGACTGAACACTGTCAGAAGGTGGGGAAAAAAATTTGGCAACACCACCTACAGTTATGGCGAAAAAAATTTGTACCCCTGTATTGTCAGAAATGAACCACATATCCCAGACAACTCTTTTTTCTCCACGCGTACTATGGTATACACAGGCAACAAAGTTGAGTGAAATAAAAAATTAAGGGAATATTACAGGAGAACCATGTAACCACACATATTGTCTCCATAATATGACTAGTGATGAGCGCCATAGGCAATATTTGAATTTGCGGTATTTTGTGAATAATTCTACTAATATTCAATTCTTTATTCGCCAATATTCGCAATCGTGCGCAGTTATAATCGCCTGGTAATTACCTTTAAAATGAATGGCCACATGTGCTATATTTATTATATATATAATATATATTCGCAATCCATGTCCATAAGCATCACAATGCGAATATTCGGATATGCGAATATCCGCCACCATATTCGCGAAATTCTCGAATAGCCGATGTTCGCGAAATATATTCCAAATTCTAATATTCGAGCTCAACACTAAATATGACCACAAAAGTGACCCAGGATGGTTTTGTTACCATAAAAGTGTATATAAGGGACAGTGTTTTGTTAATTGTTAAAAACTTTTTAGTTGGAATTTGGTCTGGTAGGATGGGTGGCGAGCTTGGAAAGAGGATGATGTTCTTGTTCACTGATACTGTATGAGAGTATCACAGTGCTGTCATAGCACAAAAGTACATGGCCAAATCTTCCATCTGTGCAGTACTCCAGGAGAGGGAGGTGAACTTTTTGTTTGTATCCAAAAACATAGTAAAGCGTCCTTGGGTTTTATTTGCACTTGCAGTTAGCAGTAGGAGAGGGAGGATTGTATTGTCACTGAACTGTTGATACCATTGTAGGTTGTACTCTTTTCCTTCATAAGAACAATTTATTTTTATCCCTTCTCCTTCCAAAGCAACATGATAATTATCCTGATTTACTGAGTATTGCCCTTGGGTTCCTGAAATGAAAACAGATGTTACTGATATACATTAATATTTTACAGTACAGCTACATTGTCTTTGGAGCGGCTGACATGTCATAAATGTTTTACATTTAGTTATATCTAAAAAAATAGGTAGAAGATATGGACTACTAGCATATATTTTCTTTATGTTCAGACGTTCCCAGTGCTGGGCTTATCTATGAGCAATATTATCAGCTGATTGGGAGTTTTTTTTCCTGGTGATACCTGACAACTACTACCCTGCTCATTTTGCTTTGGTAAGGGTAAGACTTTAATTGTGTGCTTTATTTGTTTTGAAGTGATTATCATCATGTGTGACTCCATTAGAATATTATATTTTAAAATTGATCATACCAGTACTTCTTTTAATGTTTTAAATACAGGCTTCTCCACATTCTAATATGTTTAAAGCTGTTAGCTGTTACAATACACATACAAATCTGAAGGGTTTACCTGTAAGGAGTAATATGAAGAGTGTACATGTGATCATTGTAGCTGTCTTCATGCTCTGCATAGGCAGGAATGATGTTCTTGGTTGTCATCACTTTGAATCTGGCAATGTGTGGTTTAGTAAAGGGTCATAACAATCTTTCTTTTTATTTGCATTGTTGTAGCTGTAGCTTTAGGAATTCAAAAACTACCAAAAAGGTTATCTTTGTCACAGAGAACAGCATACTGACCAGGTACCATAATGAAGAAATTACACTGAAATCTCTACATCTCTTCTACACAATGTACACACATTGACAATAGTAAAAAAAATTAGCTATTACCAAGCTCAGGTTTTCTTCTTTAATAATCATCATGATTTAACCTACAAATTTTTTTCAATGTCACAGAAATTAAGCCAGTAAATGGCATGGACTGATATTTCTGGAAAAGTGGGAACTAGAGGATGCCCTCACTGGATTGCTAGAAAGAGATTTCCTAGCATGGCCTCCCCAGCATCACACTGACCTGTCCTTAACTCCAGAGCCATACTCTTTATATATTTAGTACTCCCGGTATAAAGAAACACTTGATTCCCTTCATGTGACAGCACACATAAGGAAGGAAACATGCAGTAACATGAAAATATCTAGTTGTGATTTTCTTATTTTCCCAGTGCAAAATAACAGGATAAATCAAGCCATAGGTCATAATTCATTTGAATTAGTTAGTAATCACATGAAACTGTTAGAAAATCTGCTTACCAACAGGATGCAATGTGTATGCGCTTCTACTGCCAAGCTCATAAAGTACAAAGACTTTTGCAGGGTTATATCAGTGTTATAGCATCACCTAGTGTTACCAATCAAAAATGTATGTTACATTAAATAAACACAATAGCTATATCACTCAATTAAGGCTAAGTAAATGTATTATTAGTATAATTTGAACTGTTAGGGTCAGCTAACCATTTACCCCATATAAACTGCCACTTTACTGAAGTGAAGATCAGTTGCTCAGACCTCACTTATGTATATTTTGTGAACAGTGCACTAACATTACAACAATTAAGTAGTGTATAAGCATTTTCAATAAATCTTTCAAAATGTTTTCTTCATATGTCTAAACAAGAAATAGTTTTGAAGCATCATTTTGTAATTTTGATGAAACACTGAATATTCCTATAATATTTGCTGTAATTTTCCTTTCCTAATGCGCTGCATGTCATCATACACATTGAGTTCGCCCCTTTAACCCCATAGGACTACCTAACTATAAATCAAACACCAATGGCTGCACTCGCTGTTCAATAACTAGTCCTGAACCAGGGTGGGAATATGCATGGAGCATGTTAGCAAAGTAAAAGTACAACAATTATGAAAATGAATTTTCCATTTTCCTGATGGCTCCACATCAGCATACACATTGGGATATAACTAGCCACAAGATGGTGGGTAGCAATAAATTTCAATGAGACGAAAAAGCCATAAGAACGGCAATAAAAAGGAACACTCTGCCACCCATGATGAAGAGATGTTGCATACACCTTTGCACCCTTGAGGATCTATTAGACCAGGGCTACTCAAATATCAATTTGAAAGGTCCACTTACCAAATTTCCATTTAGTCTGAGGTCCGGAGTTTGGAATTTTACCTTGCACTGCCGGCAGATCTGCAGTTTTCACGGCGCTGACCCGGTCCGCCGGACAGAAGCCTGACGCAGTCAAGTACATTTATATAAATATTCTCCCTATCGTCTATACAGGACACAGTCTCAAACATATGTATTTAATTACTAGACAAGGGGCACCTCACAAGTATATATTGAGGGGTCAGTGGAGGGTGAAAGGTTTAGGAGGACCTGAGGAGCCTGGGATGGCCATTTTCTCTGCTCACAAAGCTTTCTTTAGGAAATATTGATATAAATTCAAGCTTTTATTAACCTTCCTGTGCAGGGCTGTCATCGTTGTTGACTATTGCAACAAGCTCTGTGTTCAACACAGGGATTTAAGTGGACATGGAGCTAGGGCTTTAGATATGCCTACTCCCTGGCCTTTAACCCCCAGATGCTCCAACACCCTTTTTTGGATTAGTAATTTACAATGTGACACCCTTATCTGCAACCTTTCATAGCTATTAATGTTTCCCTGCGGTTATCCCAGTGACATAAATTGAATGCGTTTACCAATAACAACTGAAAAAAATTGGCAATCTAAAAAATGAGACTACATCCAAGCGATATTTGATAGGGGGCTTTTTAGTAGGAAGAATTTTGCTCAGGGACCTGAAAATTTGCATGGATGTAGTCTCAGGGGATAACCGGTAACCCCCCAAAATGTCAAGGCTCTACCATGCAGGGGTTCAAAGATATATGTGCTTAAAATAGGATAAGTGTGTATGCAGCAGAGTAGTGCTTTATGCTCATAGGGAAGCAATATTTGATGGCTGTATTTTAGCTGAAATTTAACTTATACATGTTGTAGCTAGAGGGGTGAAACTCGGGGTGTAAGTTGTAATAGGGGAGCATTACGGACCCTGAAAGTTTCATAATTATACTATGAATGGTTTTCGTGCTATGAATGTTCAAAGTTAGTGTCACACAGGTTTATTTAGCCTAGTTTCTACAGCACAGCTAGAGTGCGAGAGGGTGTGTCCTGTTCTGCCTTTTGATTGGCTGGGAGGATGTATCTGCGTTTTGATTGGCTGGGAAGCACAGAACACACAAATCTAGCTTCTCTCCTTCGCTTCAAAGCATCGGCTCTCACTAGAAAGGAGGGGAGGAATGAGCCGCAGATGCAGGTCCACATGTGACCCTATTTGGGTCCGGATCCGGACCGGGGTCCGCCTATTGAGTACCCCGGTACTAGACCATCTGTCATGTATGCCATAGTGATAATCCTAACTGGTCCAGAACAATAACCCTGCTAGTTGCCCTCCTCGTTTTGTATTTCCATGCTGGAATCAAAAACAGATGTCCAGAAGAGCTTAGGGAGGCCTTGGATTCAAGGTAGCCCCATAATGACATGATGAATACACCCTAAAGACTAGACTTAGAGGATTACAAATAACTGTAACAATATTACTTTTGGGGAACACTGTTTGAATTTGTCTATGTTTGGTTCATAGCACATTCAGCTGAACCGAGGGTAAAATGTAAATATAGAATATTGAATACACACCAAAGCAGTTAACAAGATAAAAACTGTGGACTCTTTTCTATACACAAATTAATATGTTACTCAAACATAATTTCAGTTGTACGACAGGACCACAGCTAATGGTTAGTAAACATTTGGTATGGTACACTTTGCCAGTGTTCCTTTGGCTGGGAAATGCCAATGACAACACCCAGCTAATAGAATATTGTACTGTCTACAGGGCAGCCGAAATCATGGGGCCCGGTACAGCAAAAATGTCTGGGCCCCACGGCAGGGGGGGGTTGGTGCTAGCAGAGAAATATCACAAGTTTGCATTCACCCCCCACCCCTCCTTGCTGTCTGATCGGTGCAGCAGCCTATGACCCGGACTGCCGGCAGCACATCGTGCACAGTGGCAGTCCGGGCTGGCAGTGAGCAGAGGCTGCTGTGCCGATCCGGGGCCCCTACGTGCTGACCGTCGGGACCCGGACTGCCCTATATTTTCACAATTTGCCGAGTGTCAGCCTTGCTAAAATCAACCATGTAAATGAAGGCTGAATCTATTGTTATTAAGCATTGCAATTTTATACAACAGATTTAGACAGTTCACCAAACCAAATCAAATGTTGCAAGTTTGGGATCCTTTTTAAATGAAGTAGTAAAAAAGTCTATGGTTTAGAAATGGGATGTTATATACAGCCGAGCCCATAATTATTCATACCCCAGGCAAATTATGACTGAAAGTTACTTTTGTTCAACCAGCAAGTTATTTTGTGACGGGAAATGACATAGGTGTCTTCCTAAACATAACAAGACGATGTACAAGAGACATTTTTGTGGGAAAGAAGAATTCTCAGCTTTTATTTACATTTGAACAAATAGTGTCATGTCCAAAATTATTCATCCCCTTCTCAACTGTCAATAGAAAAGTCTTTATTGGCTATTACAGAAATCACACGCTTCCTATAATTGAAGACCAGCTTTTTGCATGTCTCCACAGGTATTTTTGCCCATTTATCTTTAGCATTGAGCTCCAAATGTTTCAGGTTGGAGGGTCTCAGTTGGAATCAAGTCAGGACTCTGGCTGGGCCACTTCAAAACGTAAATGTTGTTGTCTGCTAACCATTTCTTCTTTTATACTATGGCTTGACATTGCTACAGGACAAAAATTTTGTTTTATTGTATCTAGTTGATATTGAGTTTACCTAATGGACATTTGAGACATTTGTTGACCTCTGTAACATAGTTACCTTTATTCAGGGGTGCATAAAAGTGGTACGCAAATGGGTCTAAAACCCCACTCTGCGTACCTGTTTTGTCCTTCCTAATCGCATCTGCGGACTACACAGACAGAGGGCAGATTCACGGGGCTTCGCCCCCCTCCTCCCTGCTGTGTGAGGAGCAGTGTTTGTGTTGTGCTCTGACGACAAGCGCTCTGTAGTGACACCCAGTGGCTGAAGCTGATATTGCAGCTTGAGTTGAGATTACAGCTCCACACAACATTTTATTGTTAAACATATACAATTTAAAACTTTAAAACCCAGAGGGCAGCTTTAATAAATATAAAAGGTTGCAGTTAGGGTGTCAAAATGGCAATGCAAATAAGAGTGTTGGAGATCTGGGGGACGAAAGTCAGAGTAGTCATATGTAGGGTAAAATCTGACAAAAGAAAAGTTACACTACTGAGATATATAATGAGATCTGGGGGTTCAAATGGTGCTGTACTGTGAGAGTTATATTTGACCCAAAGTGGTGATCTGTGGATGGAGGCAGCTAATCGGAGGACCATTTAGAAAGGAGGTCCATCTGCAGTAGAATCTACCATGCAGGAGGCTGACACAGAGGACAGTGACAGAGACAGTGAGGAGGACCACATACATATGGGGTGAGTATTAAAAAACACCGTCTCCTGGTACTCATCTGAGGAGCTCACATAAAAAGTTATGCGCACCCCTGACTATATTCATTTTATTCATTAACCATTTTTAGTATTACTATTATTATTTTACTCTTGTATTGAAATTGCAAATGTCAGCCCATCTGAATATGCATACAGTGTATATTGGCCTATGCGAAACATATCGCTTTGAAATTTTGACTTGCTGATTTTAAGAGTTAATTGCCAAGCCACTGATCATAGTGCACCACATTACAAAATGCTGGAAATGTAAAGAACGGCTGTGGGAACATAAAAATATCACTATAAATGCATATGGTAAATGAAGAAATGATTCAATGAATCTCAAAGCAAAGAAAGTTATGACAGAACACCTGCTAACATGATTTAACACAAGTGTCCCTACATATGTCAGGTAAAGTATTAAATTATGTAGAGCAGTGGTGGGCAACTGAGTTGATATGGAGGGCCACAAGTACGGCCCTTGTCATGACATTTTCAATCTATACTGACTTGTATAAGAATTTATAATATATATATTATATCATATTAAGCATAAGCAGGGCCGTTTCTAGCCATTTTGGTGCCCTAAGCAGATTTTCTTGGTGGTCCCCCCCCCCCCCCCCAAGTAAACCAAGTACGCAGGAGACATGTCGGCATCACCGGCCCGCCTCCACTGTCAATGGCGCCGAGCGCTTCTCTTAAAGGCGCCGGCCAGGTGTGGGGCTTGGTAGGCGTATGTACTAAAAAAATTAGAATAAAACTAGAGGTGCACGATTGCAAATTTCTTGGCCTATTTTACAGTAAGTGTGACCTGCTGATTACGATTTTTGGCGATTTCGATTTTTTTTGTAAAGGTATTTTTGTAAAGAACTGTAATGAAAGCTTTTGACATGTATGTAGCAGAGTGGTGCTTTATGATGGTGAGTGAGGGGATGCAGATACAAGGTAGGTGAGTGAGAGGATGCAGATACAAGGTAGG
>CM070032.1:85474256-85486528 GCA_036250615.1 Ptychadena robeensis | reverse complement strand
CCCCCCCCCCCCCCGTCCTTTTTTCACATAATGGTACGATCCCGCTGTGTGTGAGATGAATTTTTTTTTTTGTTTTTATCTGAAAAAATTAACAGCTGTAATGGCGCCCCCTAAGCAATTGCTTCAGTAAAAACGGCCCTGAGCATAAGCATATATAAACAAAGGTTATGTGCTTCATAGATATCATCAAAGCCTTTGCCCCTATTCTGAGGTTATGTGCTGCAATATATATTATACAATCATACCCCGTTTGTTGGTAAAAAAGGGGGAGCAAGCACGCATTCAGCCCCCGGGCCACAGGTTGGGCACCTGGGATGTAGAGTGTAGGAGCAAGTACTATGTTATACAGAGTATGGAGGTGAGAAGTGTGTGAGTGCAGGGGTCAGGCATGGGTAGAAAGAGTGCTGGGTCAGTAAAGCTGTAACATAAAGTATATTGGTCATACAGCTTTAATGTGGAACTTTGCATTTGCCTAGTGTTTAACTAAAACCAACTTTCAGCCCTCATCCTCCCCCATTACCATCACTACTGTAATTGTTGTCCATCTTCACTCTGTGGCCTAGCATTACACAGCTTCACATCAAGTTTGGAGTTCACGTGATACAGTTTATTGGCTAACTGAAGTCACTAGAGAAGCTTTCGGGATATCGCAGATCTTCTTCAGGCTAATACAATTCTGGTTTTTAAAACTCACATTTATACACAAAATAACAAGATCTTAAATATTAAGCCTGAAGACGGGATCTGTAACATCCCAAAAGTTTGCTTCTATAATGACTTTAGTTAGCCAATAAACAATATCACTTGAACTCCAAACTTGCTGTATTCATCAATGGCTAATACGGTACAATACTCTACTACAGCTTCACATCATAAATTTTTTTTTACCGAATACAACTCCTGTACACAATAGCCTCAATGCTTTATACATGTATGTCACACTAATGGTGTACCCAGTGGTCATGCAGAGTCAGGGCCGCCGTCAGGGGGGGACAGGGGGGGGCCCGGCTAGGGGGGCCCGGCGATCCGCACGTAGGGGCCCCGGATCGGCACCGCAGTCAGCTGTCACTGTCAGCCCGGACCGACAGTCCTTCCTGGCTGCTCGGCTGCTGCGCCGATCCAGGCATTACGCCGGGGGGGGGTTGGTGGAGGACCGCTCGTGATATTTCTGAGTCGTGATATTTCTGGTAGCAACCCCCCCCCCCCGGTCAACAAATCCTCCGATGGGGCCCGGACATTTTTGCTGTACCGGGCCCCATAATTTCTGACTGCAGCCCTGTGCAGAGTACACATTATCCAAAGGCATTAAAAGGGTTGCAGACTGTAAGGCACTTGTTGTGTCTGTGTTATGCTGGGAGGAACATTTAGTGAAGACCCATGGATCAAGGAAGAAGATATGTGTATGAGTTGGTGATGAAAGAAGTGAAAGAGAAGAATTTATGAGTCTGAAACAAACTTTTAATTTCACTGTGATACTATATATATCTATACATATATTATTATACATAGTGTACATTTATACATCACCATGTAGTGTAGAGGAGCGCAGTGCCCCCTGCTGGTGACAAGTGAGTAGTAGTAGTAGGGTTCTTGCATTGCACCTGAGCAGATAGGCAGCACTGTGCACCAGCACTGAGAGCACACAGATACAAGGCTGAATCTGACACAGACAGGTGATGGATGGTTAGTGTTGTATGAGTATTGCTGGTCTCTGACTGGAACTTGTCAGACCTCAATTCTTCATTTCTGTGCTTATAGCTAGACTGTGTTTTGGCTCCATGAAGCAGAATAAACTGCATTTGATGAGGATACTGGCGATACCATGACAAATATGGACCACTGCTACCACTGGAGTAGGAGCAGGATAATGTTATTCCATCTCCACTTTCACCAAAAAGAAACTGGGCAGATGAGTTTATAACATTCCCCTGAACTGGACCTAAAACAAGAAAACAATTACATTTGGTAAGGATCTATTTTGTATCAGTAATATTATGACAAAGTAGAGATAGGTCAACATATCATGAATACATCATACTTACTTGATAAGCAAAGATAGGAGATAATGACTACAGAAGGGATGAGCGTGGCCATTGTCAGAATGTGGAGATTGTTGTATTGATGTGTAGCAGTGAGGAACTTCTGAGCTCCTTGGTGTATAGTAATGTGGGGAGGATGTGACAGTAACACCAACATCACCGACATAAACACACCCTCGTGTTGTATAAGAAAAGATCAACCTAACATACAGACACAGGAAAAATAAGTAAACTTTTAATTTATGAGATACCCTTGATTCTATATGTCAGGGAACTTGCCAAAGTTATGAAAACATCAAGGTTGCTATACCCCAATTTATATCATATCAATTTCCCTACTGGATTGCTCCTAACCAACTAATAGGAATTTTTAAGGCAACATTGGTACCAAGCTAATATATTAAAAATAGTCTTTATTTAATACATGGACTTCTCATCAAATATTAACATTGAATAAATAGTGCATGCATTCAACATAATCATATTCTATTAACAATATGCAAATGGCGTATCCTGTACATGATCCTATATAATAATGCAGGTATAAATTATAGTATGTTCGGTTAGTAAGAAATCCCCCAACACGTCTTCAGGGAGATAGGGATATTATACGATGCTATATGCTGAAAATATCATTTAAATGTCAGAGTGAGGTCAGTCCTCTCCTTTATTCCATCATCTCACAACACCATATCCACATGTCCCTTTATTAGGGAGGGAGAGATGAACTCTTCGCCCTGCATGTGCACAGGAATTACTCCTCCCAAGTCTCTGGATAATTTAACCTTCACAGATCATTTTTAAGAGTTTATGTAGTCAGACATCTTAACATTGGGTCAATAGAACCTCATATGAACAACCTCTAAACTAAACACAATACAGAGTAGTTGTGGGCTTTTCAGGGACTAAAGTATATAAAATAGCAAATATGTTAAAAGATCTTTATTTTGTTTTATGACACCAGCATCCACCAGAACATATCATACAAAATTCAGTGTATGTGTCTACACAGATTGTAGTTGTCTACTCCAAGTGTTGATTCCGTCATAATATTTAACCCATGGGGCATCGTGTGGGAGTACACAATTTAAGGTGGGTATGCTGAATATTTGAAATCACTACATTTCTATTTATACAGCTAAAAAATATATTCTTGGATCATACATAACCGACACCACCAACAGGACTGAAAAATGTAACGCCTGTCATACTCTTATTAATGGCAATGATTGATAAACAAGCAAGGTACCACATCCCCAAAGGGCTTGGCACAATGTGGAGGGGGTCTGACTTAGGGTTTGTTTCCACTCATGCGATCCCAAAAACGTGCGAAAACGTGCGACAACTAACAGCCGCGCAGCTACAAATGCGCGTTTTTGCGACGCAATTTTCTTTAATGCAGATGTGGAGGCAGTTGGGACGCGGATGCGTTTAAACGCGCAGCTAAGCGTTCAGAAACGCTCCCTAAACCGCATACGCCCGAACGCGCACAACCGCACCAGTGGAAACTATAGTGAGTTTCCAAGGATGGAAACGGCGGGTCCGCGCGGGCTAACAAAATTGCGCGGGATTGCATCAATGGATGAACAAGCCCTAACCTCCCCCCCGCCAAGGCGGTCGCAAAAATGTTTAGCTTATAGGTTCTACCAAAGTGGTTGCCCCAGTTAATCTGGCCCACAGCTGAGCCCCTGGGATTCAAACCATTCCTTCACTGGTAAATAATCAGGACCATACCTGTCAAGTTTCCTGTTACTAAATAGAGAAAAAAAACGGAAGTGGTGTTCCGGTATTTGGAAGGTGGAACTTCCCCATGTACTTCCCTCCCTCTTATTCGCTGGCTTACTTGGAGTGAGGGTGCATTGCATTGCCTCATAACTTCCCACCCCACACATCATCTGCACCAACAGGGTGGGAATTTAGGAGGGAGAGTAATGCCCCCTTCCTCCTAAGTTACCCCGATTTCAAAATTCCCCCAAAAATCCTGGATTTATTAAAATCAAGATTTGGCTTGGAAAGTTACATAACAGCCCTGACTTTACCGGCCAAAATGGAATGCTTGACATGTATGGCCTGGATGCCAAAAAATCTTGCAAAAGTCTCTCTGCTTTCTTCTTTTCTTTCCTTTTCTCCTTTTCCTGTTTATTACTAGCCTACTCAAGATTGATTGTAATGCAATGTTTGATTTAAATCTTTTCAAACTTTGATTAAAAAAAATTAAAAAAATAAGTGTGACACCTTTCTCATTCCAGGCTACATAATAGTATACACAAAGGGTGTGTACACATTAGACTCATTAGTCTGGCCTTATAGAAGGTGATTTAAATTATATTGGACCCATGCAGGTAGTTCAAAGCAGCAGCTTCTCCTGTTTGGATCTGTTTGGATATCTTTATAATACTTACCGTATTTGTCGGACTATAAGAAGCACTTTTTTACCATTAAAATCAATGGGAAAATGTCCCTGCATCTTATAGTCTGAATATGTAAAATACATTATTTTATTTTTTTTTGTCCCAACCAATAGCAATAGCTATAGCTATGCATCCCAGGAGGCAGAAATGTGTTCCAGTCCCCCCAGCAAAGCCATAAATCCACTGCCAAGAAGAGATCTTATCTGCATTAGCACTAGCACTCTCTGAACACACTGGCCAACTTATGGAGAGACATTTTACAATTGGATAGCATGAGATGTGTATTTACATTAACATTCTGCATTGCAATAAATACATTTTGTGACAAAGACTTATATCTCCTCCCATATGTAAATAGCTACTCATAAGTTGCCATAAGATAAGTTGTTCAGTTGTCCAAATTGTTGTCTCTTCATAAGTTGGTCAGTGTGTTCACAGAATGTATAAACACATGCTAAAGTTTAAGCGCTGCAGTGAAGACTTCCCTCCTGGCACTGCCACTTGGTTGGAGGAATACAGAGTGAATACTGCATGGTCCAGTCCTGACTACTTTGCTGGAACCTTACGAATATTCACTTGATATCTGAATGGCTGTGTTTTTTTCCCCTCATTTTCTCTCCAAAACTTTGGGTGCTTCTTATACCGTAAAAATACGATAGTTTAACTGTAATCTCATATTATTATGTAGCCTGTGGCCCTTGGCCAGCCCATGGCTGGGTAGTAGGGTGTGCTGTAATTAGAAAAGAGGACAGTTCATAAGTCCTGCGCATACAAAGCTTTTTACTTAGAGTGGAGTGGTACTAGAATGGTTAGAAATAATGGGGGTTAACGTAAGGTTGTATATGGTGTTTCTTGGGAGCCTAGCTGTTTTTAGTCAGTTTAGGGAGCAGCACATGTATACAAATTTATTTTCCCTATTTTATTCTTGTATTGGTAATGCAAATGCCAGCCCATCCGAATATGCATACAGTGAGTACTGGCCTATAACAAACACATCATGGGTAGGTTGCTGGTAGAAATGGTTGTATATTCTTAGAAATTTCGACTAGGTGATTTTGTTAGTTACTTGCAAAGCCCATGTACATGATATCATCACCACACCTCAAAATGCTGGAGATGTGGAGAAAGGTTGTGAGAACATTACAAAAAAATGTGTAGCATCCCTTTAGAAGGAGGCTAAACATTTTACATACCTGCTCCACATTCACACCTGATACCTTGTAACACAAACAAGTCACCAGGGAGAGGGGGGGGAAATCGACAAATTGGTCACAATTTAGAGGGTTTTTTTTAGCAGGCTCACTTTTGTTCCCAGAGTTTAGACATTTTTATTATATTGGTTGAGGGATGAGTTATTTTGAGGGGACATCAAATTGTACACTGCCTACTGTACATTATAGCAAAGTATCATAACTTCAGTGTTGTCTCATGACATAGTGTGTGTGTGTATATATACGACAATGGTTAGAACATAAGATTGAGAGCTCCTGTCAGAGACAACGTCATAAGTATGTTCTATGTAAAGAACTTAGTAGATAATAATACTGTATGACCGTGGTACATATAGGAGAGCAGTGCCCCCTGCTGGTGACGAGTGAGTAGTACACAGAGGGTTCTAGCATTGCACCTGAGCAGATAGGCAGCACTGTGCACCATCACTGAGAGCACACACATATAAGGCTGAATCTGACACAGACAGGTGATGAATGGTTAGTTTTGTATGAGTATTGCTGGTTTCTGACTGGAACTTTCCAGACTCCAAATCTGTGTTATTGAGCTTATAGCTAGACTGAGTTTTAGCTCCTTGGAGCACAATAAACTGCATTTGGTCAGGATACTGGCGATACCATGACAAATATGGAGTGCTGCTTATAGTGGAGTAGGTACAGGATAAAGTAATGGTTTCTCCAATTTCACCATAAGCATACTGGTCTGTTGAATTCATAGTATTCCCAAAGGTAAAACCTGGCAGAATAGAAAACAAAAAAAAATTATTTATACATCATTAACATATTTTAAGTGGACAATATTAATCAAACAAACTTTACATTGCATTAACAATAAAGATATATTATAGTATACTTACTTGATAAATAAAGTATCAGTGAAAGAGTAACTAGTACAGAAGGGATGTGGGTGACCATTGTCAGAATGTGGAGCACACAAGATTGCTGTGTGACTGATGTGTACCAGTGAGGATGTTCTGAGCTCCTAGTATATGTGAGGAGGATGTGACAGTAACACCAACATCACTAACATAAACACACCCACATGTATCAGGGCCAGGAATGCAAGGAGTGTGAAAATGAGCAAAAACACATACATTACTAGACTAAGATTAGACTTATCATTGTCTAAAAAAGTAATTTTAAGTTATTAAATAATTAGTAGAAAAAGTTTAACTATGTATACACAACATGGAATATAAATACCTGTTACTTTTAGCCCATAAAGCTAAAAAATTGTGGCCACCAAAGTATTTAATTCTGGTTTGTCCGTTGAAGGGACTGATACTGATGACTGAAAGGTGAAATCGAAACCACTTTTGATGGCCTTTGTTTTATTCTTCATTTTATTTTCTTCTATTTTAAATAAGCACACTAATGAATCTTTGTATTTTTTGGCAGTACAAAGACAGAACCAAGATGCAATAGAGATTTTTCCCCTAACTACAACTACAGTTTAGTGCATTCTGTTATGGACAGGGGACCCGTAGAGAACCCCCCGGGTCCCCTGTCTATAGTGTACTGAACTGGCAATGCTTATGTTGACAAGTACAACTTTACTGATGGCTCCGTCACTGTGCATGCTCATGCGCAGTACCCAGGGGAGCTCAGCTTGTAGGGAGGAGTAATCTTGATAGAACACCGGTCGCCCAAAAAGCCCATTGCAAAAGGCAACATGTTGTGTGCCATGTGAATAGGTCTCAGGAGCTGAATACGTCATCAGCTGCAAGACTTTGTCACCAGCCCAGTTGTAGTTGCTATCTGGAGTCTATGGTACACCTATGCATTCTTTACCTTTTTAATCATATAGATGGTATAATGTGCAGTGTGACACAGCCCTAAGGAGATATTTGTGTGTGTTGCCCCTTGGCGATATTACATCACAATGTAGTATTGTATTATTCACAAGGATTTAGAATTGGTGCAACCAGGGGCCAGCCAGGTTGGGTTTATCTAGAGCTAGGATTTATTAGATGAGTCTAGGAGAATCTGGTCAGTTCAATGAAACACAAGTTGTTTTTTCTCATTTATTGTTTCTGTATATTGAAATCTATTAGAAAGAACATTGTAGACCACGAATTAAGAGGCCACGCTCAGCTTTTCCCAAATTATATGTACAGCTCTGTTTAGCTGTTTTTATATGAATTTATATTTTGTCTATATATCTACTGATACCCAAGGTTGAAGTTTATAGAGAATTCTATACACCTTACAATCTTTCCATACAATTGCTGTACTTTCAAATTTTGTTCTACCAAAACCATGTAATATAAAGAGCTTTCTTATACTTCCAATCACTATGTATTCTATCAGGGAGGCCACTAGATCTAATGCAGATTGTATGGCTCGATCTTAAGTTGTATGGGGGGCTTTACATTTCTCTCTTAGTTTGGTGTTTTGTCTTTCAGATGTGCTTAGGCTCTGGCTCCATTGCTGCGCCCAGAAAACACATGCAAAAAAGCATGTGTTTTCTGTATGCTCTACCCGCAGCTTGTTTTCAAATTTTTTTAGTCCATTGATTTCAATGGACAAAAAATGTGCTGGACTGAGTCCAACATGCATCCATTGATTTCAATGGATTGTGTCTGTGGAGACTGACCCATTGGGGACAAAGGGAGTGGTTAAGGCGCGTCTAACAAAACACGCCCAAGCTGCAGTGGAGCCTCAACGCTGTCAGGGTTTAGTTTGAATATTTTAAATCATGATTGTAAATGATGATTTTATCATGTTTTTCTCATCATTGGCTGTGGTTGGGACCCTAATGAAAACCTGAGAAATTCTTTAGCACTTCACTTGATTATGTGTTTACTTTGGGTTTGAGCGTATAGGCATTGTGAGCAAAGTCTCTGGGTTTTTAATGTTTTATTGGTTAAACATTTTATTTGGACTGGAGTTCAAATTGCCAAGTCCTTGTATGAAAAAGTTTTGCTATTTCAATGTTATTAATTAGCTACTGGGTGGTTGTATTTTAAGTATATAATTGATGTATTTAACTTTGCATTCATGCTTTCCTGGAGGGTGATATAGGTCTCCTGTGAAAGTGGCTCCATCTGCTGCTCAGGGAGTTACTGTGCACATAGTTTTTATATTGCAGCTAAGTATACAGACATCACTGTGCATCATCTCTCAGAGCACACAGATATAAGGCTGAATCTGACACAGACAGGCCATGGATGGTTAATGTCGTATGAGTATTGCTGGTCTCAGCTTGGAACTTTCCAGGCTCCAATTCTGTGTTATTATTCTTGAAGTAAGAGTAACTCTTGGCTCCTTGGTGAAGAATATACTGGATATGATGGGGATACTGGCGATACCAGAACAAGTACAGGTTAGTGCTAGTAGAGGAGTAGGTACAGGATAAGGTTGTTGTCTCTCCCATTTCATTATAGAGATGCTGCACGGTTGAGTTTATAGTATTTCCCTGGACAGACCCTGTAAAGAGCAACAAACATGAATCCACAAATGTGTTTATTTATCTATATATATACATTGCTTACATAATGGGAAACACAATTCTACAGTTAAATACAATATATGTTTTGTTTTCTACTATAACATTATGCTTTTTACCTACAACCAATTTGTTCACACATTATACTGTTCTATTTAGTTATAATTTCTTACATAAAACTTTTAAACTTTGAAGTTGAGAAAGAAAGGAATACATTTTACTTACTTGCTAAATGAAGTAAGAAGACAGTTAATACAAATAAAATAAAGCTGTCCATTGACTCAGGATGTGTAATAAAGAAAATGAGTTGAGTTGTGTACCAGTGTGGAGGTCCTTTGTGAGTAGCGATGTGGAGAGGATGTAAGTATAACATCACCGTCATAAACACTCCCCCCTGTTGTATCAGCACTTTTTCATGTTAACCTGGTAGATTGTGGTTTGTGTAAAGAATAAAAGTGCAGTATTTATGTTCTCTCAATCTGTTACTACCATTATTTATAATAAATGTTCATGTTAATAAAAATATGCAACATAATAATATTATCAGGGTTTTCATCATTCTTACATTCTAATGTCCCTACCATAGCAATAATATCACTAACATAATCTAGAGTCAACCTATTTAAGTGATGCTGATTAACCTTCCCACCACTCTTATCTAGGTGTGACGTAAGAATGCATATAAAAAGATATTTTAAATGCATAATTATATAAATATTAGGGTTTAAAACAATGGTAGAAGGTCTGTGTTAATGACACAAATCAACTGTGGTACCAATACTTAAAAGGTTAATCAACCAATACTTGCAGACCTGTACATTTACCTTCCATTTCATGGTATATATGTCAGGCAGAATACTATATAGGAAAATATGATACTATAAGTATTAGCCAGCATGGTGTTTTGTTTATAAACATATATACTGTTCTTAAGCCCCCCATACACCTTACAATCTTTTCATACAATATCTGTACAATCAAATTTTCTTCTACCAAAACCATGTAATATGAGGAGCTTTCTAACCCTTCCAATCACTATGTATTCTATCAGGGAGGCCACTATACTACACAGTTGTTGGTAGATCTAATTGAGATTGTATGAATCGATCTTAAGGTGTATGGGGGGCTTAAGAAAGGAAGTAGGAACCCATAGAAATGAATGTAGACGTAGTATATCTTATTAAGCATTTTATTTCTCATATTGAAGTAAAGTCTGATTTTGAAATGTCAACCTATAGATAGATATGGTGATCCACTGGTTTATGTAAGGCAACTATCAATGTATTTATTTATTTTATGATGAGATTCTGTGCAAAGATTTGTTAATGACCTCTGTTTCTTTCCCTCTATAGTGGGTCCCCTATCCTCCTGATGTCTTTCTGACCTTCTCCATCTGCAAATGGGTATCAGAAGATTACCTGGCAAGTATACTACAGGTATAAGCATTACACCCCGGTACATAATTTGTATGTGATGACCTGCTTATCTCACGTCTCTTCTTTTTGGTCTATACAGCACTGATCCCTGATGAAGCCCTTATCAAGGGAGAAAAGCATACTGTCTTTCTAACCACTGCAGAGGTGATGTTTAACAAAGACCATGTCACTTTTTTTATGATTCATGTATTATTGTACACTGCATCGATGCATTTTGAATATGGGTCCATTATTTGAATTTTTCCATTCATTTGTGGATGATTCTGTGCCTTGTTGTTCTATATAAGGGAATACCCAATTTTTCCTCAATATAGACCATTGCTTGTTTCTATAGATAAAAAAAAATACAATGTTGCAATGTCTGGATCATGATTTATAAGTTGTTCTCCACATGTCATTAATAAGTTTATATAAAGTAGAGTTGTGGATTAGAAGAATCATATTTTTGTGTTGGTTGAAGATGACACAATAATACCATTGTAAGATATTTCAAAATTAATTAGCTGGATTCACTAATTAAGCTAATTAATACACAGCATGGAACCTGGCAAAATGGTGAGAATACTAATTTGATGGCCTCCCCATTTTGTCAATGCCAAGCCCCCAATAGCCATGGAACCTGGTTAAATTCTACACACAGCAACCCATAATGACGACGTGAAAAAAGTTTGCTTGAGGTTTCAGCAAATGTATTGAAAATGTGAGAAAGCACATGTAAATATTATTCACAACCTTTGCCATGAAGCTCAAATGTGAGCTCAGGTGCGTTCTGTTTCCCCTGATCAACCTTGAGATGTTTCTGCAGCTTTATTGGAGTCAAGCTGTGGTAAATTTCGTTGATTGGACATGATTTGGAAAGGCACTTACCTGTCTAGATAAGGTCCCACAGTTGACAGTTCCTGTCAGAGCAAAAACCAAGCATGAGGTCAGGGAGGCTACCAAGAACCTGATGCCATTCTGTCAGAGCTCTAGAGGTCCTCTGTGGAGACAGGAGAGCCTTCCAGAAGGAAACCATCTCTGCAGCAATCCAGCAATCAGGCCTGTGTGGTAGAGTGGCCACACTGAAGCCCCTCCTTAGTAAAAAGACACGTGGCCTGATGGTTCAGCAGGACAAAGGCCCTAAGCGCACAGGGTCTAAGCACACAGCCAAAATATCAAAGGAGTGGCTTCAGGACATTTCTATGAATGTACTTGAGTGGCCCAGCCAGAGCCCAGACTTGAATCTGATTGTACATCTCTGGAGTGAGATTAAAATGGCTGTACACTGCTACCTCTCATCCCACCTGATGGAGCTTGAGAGGCGCTGCAAAGAGGAATTGGTGAAACTGGCCAAGGATAGGTGTGCCAAGCTTGTGGCATCATATGCAAAAAGACTTGAGACTGTAATTGCTGTCACACTGTAAAAAGTAACTCAAGAGACCTGTTGCTACCACTTAATTAATTGCATATTTCCAAAATAAAAATTCTAATTTATTGTTTCAAGTAATCTTTTTACTTTGAAAACATATTTTCCTAACTTGTGTTGATATTATAATCTTCAAAATTACCACAACTTCATTTTTTTTGTTGTGTACAATCACATTTTTGCATTAATTTATGTAAAAGGAATTTTAAGTTGTGGTAATTTAATAAAATGGATTTGGTAACTAAATTTTATTCTACCTTGAGTCCAGCAAGTCTCCTCCCCTACCAACTTAATACAGTAGAAG
>CM070032.1:85453108-85472376 GCA_036250615.1 Ptychadena robeensis | reverse complement strand
GATTCCATCACAATTGTAGTAATCCTAAAATTAACACATTTCTGTCTATATTCAGTTGTAAACCTCAGTGCCATGTACGTCCTCTTGAAATTTGTTGATATGTATTGTTGATACATTGTTACTAGTTACAAAATACAGACGGAAACAATGTTGCAGATACTGAACACACATTTCCCAGCTGAGTAAAACATGCTGTTTATCCACCAACTGAGTGTCAGCAACATGCCGTTCCCGTAAGTTTTAATATGCTAATGCTCTGCATCGGCAGTAATCGGTTGCTCAAAACAGGAAAACACTATGTGAGATTTCCCGATCTTGCCAGACCAATTAAAATTTTTGAACATGTCCAATAAATGACGACCGAGAAAAAACGGCAATTACGATCGTAATATATCGGTTGTACCATGTGGACATGCACGGATTTCAGGACGATAAAATGCATTTATTGGTTGGTTTTAATCGATCCTCATTTTTATCTCAGAGTGTATGGCCAGCATTACTGGAACCATGTTCTGTGGTCTGATGAGCTCAATATAACTTATCTGGTTCAGATAGTGTCAAGTGTGTATGGCAGCAACCAGGTGAGGAGTACAAAGGCACAAAGGTGTCTTACCTTTTTTTACTTTACTTTTTATTCACTATTATACACAGACTACTTTGTAAAGTAAATTGTTTTTTTTTTATATTCATGAGTTGACCTGGCACTGGAGTGTCAGAAGTACTGAATGACTAGAAGCCATAAGGGAGCCCCTCTCTCCCAGTGCAGTCCTCCAGGTCACAGTAGTTCATTCTGGTCATGTATGCAGATGGCGCCTCCTGGTGGACATAAGACATAACAGCACACACAGTTATTACCAGGCTTCTAGTATATCTGTAACACTGTGCACCATCACTCAGAGCACACAAATATAACGCTGAATCAGATTCTGTCACACTGGAGATGGTTAAATTGGTGTTTGTGTGACTTGTCCCTGAAGAGAACTTTTCTTTTTCCAAATCCTTATTTGGTGTAAATATATTAGAATAGCCCTTGCCTCCACGAAGCAGAATAAATTGAATCTTGTGCTGATACTGACGATACCAGAACAAATATGCAGAACTGCTGGTAATAGAATAAGTACAGGACAATGTAACTGAATCCCCCGTCTCACGACTGACATGCAGATCATTTGACTGGATAGAAAATCCCAGAACAGAACCTGTGAATGAAACATATAACAATCAATGCAATGTAATGTAGATATAAATCTTACGGTCTGAAAATTATTATTTGTTTTATGAATAGATAAAGCATATAAGTATAACAAGAGAATACTCACTACACAACTTATCAATCAGTAGCACATCTTTGCTGCTTTTTATAAATAGTAATATTTCCAATGATTAGCTAATATATGTTTTCTCTATCATGACCATTCAACCAGCACAACTTACATGTGAACAAGTACAGAATGAGAAAAGAGACATCTAGTATAGCAGCAATCTTGAAGCTGTTCATTTTCTTTGACAGCCCCGAGCTCTTTGCATCTATACAGGGGATGTACATGAACACTTATGATGCTGATGAATATATTGGGAGGAGTTTGAAAGCCACACTGACATAAACACATCCACTTTCTCAGTTGGGCAGCTTTTCTACATTTGCTCATCAAGCTGTAACCTCTGGGCTGCAGAAGCTTAGGAGAATGAAAGAGGTGAACGTTTTCTGTATTTTTATGGTCCTTAGGCTAGAAGAACAGTCAAAACTAATCTGCATGGAATGGTTTTCCATTACTAGGCTGCTGCATTTACAATGAGGAGCATTAGATGTAATGGTGGAAAGTACTCTACCACTGGACTCTAGAGCAATGGAGACATTTTCTATGGTGTAACAAATTACACATATCTGCCTCACAGTCCAATGAACAAGTCAGATGAATGGACATGATTTGGAAAGACGCACACAGTTGACAGTTCCCATCAGATTACAAACCAAGCATGAAGTCACAAGAACTGCATTTAGACCTCTGAGACAGGATTGTCTCCAGTCACAAATCTGGGGAAAGTTCTGGGGAAAATTTCTGCTGCTTTGCAGATCTCAATGAGCACAGTGGCCTCCATCATTTGTAAGTGTAAGAAGTTCAAAACCACCAGGTCTCCTTCTAGAGCTGGCCGGCCATCTAAACTGAGTGATCGGGGGAGGGAGTCAGGGAGGTGACCAGGAACTTGATGGTCAGTCTAGAGGTCCTCTGTGGAGAGAGGAGAACCTTCCAGAAGGATGGACATCTCTGCAGCAATCCACCAATCAGGTCTGTATTTTAGAGTGGCCACACGGAATCCTCTCCTTAGTAAAAGGCACATGGCGTGGCAATTCATCTTTCACACGACAACGACCCACAGCACACTGCCAAGATATCTAAGGAGTGGCTTCATGTCAACTCTATGAATGTCCTTGATTTGCCCAGCCAGAGACAGACATGAATCCGATTGCACATCTCTACTGTACTGTACTGATGCTTCCCATCCAACCTGATGGAGCTTGAGAGGTGCTGCAAAGAGGAATGGGTGAAACTGGTCATAGATAGATGTGCCAAGCTTGGCATCATATTAAAAAAGACTTGAGACTGTAATTGCTGCCAAAGGTGCATTGACAAAATATTGAGCAAAGGCTTTTTATAAATTTGACAAAACCTCAAGTAAACTTTTTCACGTTGTCATTATGGGATATTGTGTGTAGAATTCTGAGAAAAAACAAATCATTTAATCGATTTTGGAATAAGGCCGTAACATAACAAAATGTGGAAAAAGTGATGCGCTGTGAATACATTTTGGATGCTCTCTTCTATTTTCTTGTCTGTGAGTCTCTTGCTTTGGTTCATTAATCAAGGTATATTAATGAATATCAGTAGTATATACAATATCTCACAAAATCAAGTACACCCCTCGCATTGTGGTGAAAGGTTTATAGTATCTTTTCATGGGACAACACTGAAGATACAGTCCTGATCAAAAGTTTAAAACCACTTGAAAAAAGAATCACATTTTACATTGTTAGATCTTAACAAGGTTCCAAGTAGAGCTTCAACATGCAACAAGAAGAAATGGGAGTGAGACAAATAATTTTTTTAGCATTCAATTTAATGAAAATAACAAATAAACTGAAACAGGCTGTTTTACAGCTGATCAAACGTTTAGGACCACATGCATTTAAAAGGCCAAATCTGTGCAAAGATGTGAATTCATTGTTATTTTTTGTCAGATAGTCACACGTTGTGATGGCAAAGGAAAAAAAACTCTCCCTTTATTAAAGTGGTCGGGTTGTTGAACCTCATAAGCAGGGTCTCTCACAGCACGCCATCACTGCTAAGGTGGGATGCAGTAAGACAGTCATTTAGAATTTCTTAAATGATCCTGAGGGTTATGGAACAAAAAAGTCAAGTGGAAGACCCCAAAAAGGTTCACCAGCACTGAGCCAGAGGATCCAATTGGCTATCCGTCAAGACACTGGACGATCCTCAACCCAACTTAAGGCCCTTTCTGCTGCTGACTGCAGCCCCATAACCATCAAACGGCAGCTGAGACTGAAGAGTTCAAAAACAAAAAACGTCTTTGTCTCCTTGAACGCCACAGAACTGCTCGTTTGGACTTTGCAAGAAAGCACCAAACATGGGACATTCAAAGATAAAAGAAAGTTTTATTCTCTGATGAGAAAAAATTTAACCTTGATGGTCCTGATGGTTTCCAACGTTAGTGGCATGACAAGCAGATCCCACCTGAGATGTTTTCTATGCGCCACAGTGGAGGGGGCGCCATAATAGTCTGGGGTGCTTTTTTCTTCAGTGGAACATTGGAGCTTCAGGAAGTGCAGGGGCGTCAAACAGTCGGTGGCAGAGAGCATTGCTCATGACTGAGGACCCTCGTCTGTGTGGTAATGACGTTTTTCAAAAGGACAACACTACAGTAAACAATGCCTGCATGACAAGGGACTTCTTCAAGTAGAATAACATCACTCTTTTGGCCCATCCTGCATGTTCCCCTGATCTAGATCCAATTAAGACCCTTTGGGGATGAATGGCAAGGGAAGTTCACAAAAAAAGACAACAGTCCCAGACAGTAGATGACCTTCTTGCGGCCGTCTTCACTGCTTGGAGAAATGTTCCCACTCACCTAATGGAAACGCTTGCATCAAGCATGCCAAAACAAATTGTTGGAGTGATCAACAATATCAGCAGAGCTACTCAGTACTGAGTTCATGTTTGTAAGTTTGATTTCTGTTTTGGGGGGTTTGTTTTTTTTATTTTGAAGGTGTGGTCCTAAACTTTTGATCAGCTGTAAAAGAGACTGTTTCAGTTTATGCGTTGTTTTCAAAAAATTTAATGCTCAAAAAATGTTTAGTCTCACTCCCATTTCTTGCATGTTGAAGCTCTACTTGGAACCTTGTTAAGATTCAACAATGTAACATATGAGTCTTTGCCATTTTTCAAGTGGTCTTAAACTTTTGATCAGGACTGTATGGCACTTAGTAGTCGGTGTACAGGATGCTAAAACAGGACGCATGCCACTCAGAACAGGCCTTGCCATGGTCAATCAAAGTGTACTGAGCATCATATCCAGAGGTTGACTTTTGAAAATAGACATACACATAGACATGAGTGCTACCTACATTGCTGGAGAGGTTGAAGAGGTGGGTGTCAGAACTCAGACCATATGCTGCACACTGCATCCAATTGACCTGCATGGCTGTGGTCCCACAAGGAAGCTTTCTAAATAAATACACAAGATAGCCTGCAATTTCCTGTAAATAAACAGACTAAGGACATGTATTACTGGAACCATGTCCTGTGGTCTGATGAGATCAATATAAGCTGTGTATGGTGGCAACCAGGTGAGGAGTACAAGGTGTCTTACCTTCAGTTTTTTTATAAATTTATTTACATATTATTATACAAGATGTATTATAAATTGTACCAAAGTGTCAAATCGTCAATGTTGTCCCATGAAAAGATATAATTAAAGATTTTTACAGTTAAAGTTTTAATTTATATTTATGAGCTGATCTGGCACTGGAGTGTCAGAAGTACTGAATGACTAGAAGCCATAAGGGAGCCCCTCTCTCTCTCTGTGTGGTCCTCCAGGTTACAGTAGTTCATTCTGGTCATGTATGCAGATGGCGCCTCCTGGTGGACATAACACATAACAGCACACACAGTTATTACCAGGCTTCTAGTACATCTGTAACACTGTGCACCATCACTCAGAGCACAAAAATATAACGCTGAATCAGATTCTGTCACACTGGAGATGGTTAAATTGGTGATTGTGTGACTTGTCTCAGAAGAGAACTTTTCTTTTTCCAAATCCTTATTTGGTGTAAATATATTAGAATAGCCCTTGCCTCCTCGGAGCAGAATAAATTGGATCTTGTGCTGATACTGGCGATACCAGAACAAATATGGAGAACTGTCGGTAGTGGAATAGGTACAGGACAATGTAACTGGATTCCCCGTCTCACGACTGACATACAGATCATTTGAGTGGATAGAAGATCCCAGAACAGAACCTGTGAATGACACATATAATAAACAATGCAATGTAATTATCTAAATATAAATTGAAATGTCTAAAAAAATGTTTGATGAAGAATAAAAGCATATTAGTAAAACAAGCGAATACTGAAATTACTCAAAAGTTTTGCTGCTTTTTATAAATAGTGATGTTTTCATGGTTAGCTAATATATGTTTTATCTATCATGGCCATTCAACCAGCACTACTTACATGTGAACAAGTACAGAATGAGAAAAGAGACATCTAGTATAGCAGCAATCTTGAAGTTGTTCATTTTCTTTGACAGCCCCGAGCTCTTTACATCTATACAGGTAATGTACATGAACACTTATGATGCTGATGATGTCACTTATATTGGGAGGAGTTTGAAAGCCACACTGACATAAACATATCCACATGACTTTGGGCAAGGCTGACTGAGGAAGTGGTCTCAATTAACCTGTATGTCCCCCAATTTAACCTTAAACTAAAATAAAAGCAGGACAACAAGTTTGGTTTAAAGTGGATGTATTAAGGCCACAGCTTACAAGAGAACATACCAAAATACAGTTTATAATATTAATTAAATAAATAAAGTTCAGTAAACAATAACAATTAAACTGCTGCAAAGGTCCCTGACAGTGCCCTTAACAATGACCGAGCTCCAACAACCGGTACCAGCCACCAGCCTTAAGAGCTTGGTGGGTACTAAACTTTCCCCTGACGCCTTCCGGACCAATCTCCCATCGGGTCATAGACCCTTACACGCGCTCAGGGTTCAACCAAAAGTGACTGCCCAATAGGCAGCCAACACTAGGAGGTAAAGAGTAACGCCTAGTCCAGGGAGGGAGGGAGATTCCGGCTGAAAGGAGAAGTTTGAATGGGCTCTGTCCACTCGCGCATCATAGATGCACGACATCGGCGAGGCCCTTCCGTCCGGCCTGCCCCAGTCAAGTGCCCTCCTCCTACGGGCACTCGGCTCCGGGCACGCCATTCTCAGTTGGCCAGCTTTTACTACATTTGCTCATCAAGCTGTGATCTCTGGGATGCAGAAGCTTAGACAAATGAAAGAGATTGTATAGTGAATCTTTTCCTAGGCCATGAGGGTTGTCTGTATTTTTATGGTCCTTAGGCTAGAAGAACATGGAATGGTTTCCATTACCAGGCAGCTGCATTTACAATGAGGAGCATTAGATGTAATGGTGTAAAGTACTGCACCACTGGACTCTAGAGCAATGGAGACATTTTCTCTGGAATAACAAATTACACGTATCTGCCTCACAGTCCAATGGAAAAGTCTGGTTTGCATGTACCTGGAGAAATGTATTTTCTGATTGCATTGTGCCAAGTATAAGACTAACTTCGAGTGGTTGTTGCCAGGGGTTAAAGGAATTCTGAATTCATCAGTATACCAAGACTATTTGTCAACTATATCGAAGGAGCGGGAGGGGGATGCCATAGACCTCCATAGAGGTCCGTTGTTTTCCCAGACCACATTGTGGACAGGGTTGGGGAAAGGGTGGGAAATTTAAACACTATGTACTCTCCTGTGATCGCCCATAGCACCCGGAAAAGACCGCTAGAGAGGTTAAGATATGGATAAGCAAATTTGGAGTGGAACATGATTGGCCTGCACACAACTGAAAATTTATTTTTATGGATTTTAGTGGAGACTGCAAGTTAAGCCTCCTCCTTCAACTTTACAAATGGATTTCTAAATGGTCAAAAGTTCCCAGAAATACATCCATATGGGCTTCCCATAAGAAATCAGGCTGTTGTAATAAAGGGTGGGCCAATTCCATATAAAAGCCTCAAAATGTATGTATAGACACATGAATTTGGCCATATTGAGTAGTTTAGTGTACAAATAGTTTACACTGATCCACTTCCCCAAATTTTTATAAGGTGATATGAATGGTATTATTATTTAACACAATTTCCATTGATTGTCTCCAGAAATAAAAATTGGTTCTTTGGCAGAACAGCATGAGGAGGGAAACCTTCCAATGTAAACACCTATTCCACTGAGAACTGTGACATCACACTGGAAGGAAACCCCCTCACTCCTGTGGTACCTGCAGATTGTAACACCACAGTGTAACACCAGCAGTGTGATCCATTTAAACACGCTAAATTCCTTTACTTACATTGTTGTGCATACTCCATAATACAAATCGATCTAAATACCTAGGAAAACCGTCATCATTATTTACTGCGACAATTGGCACTTGGTAATATTGTGAATACAATGTGTGTTGTCACGGCGACATCTAGTGGCACAATGTGAAATAGCAGCTGCAGTGTAATCACCACATGAGACAACACTCAAGTAATTAATTGCAAAGATTATCACTTATCACTTGTTAAATGTGAAAATTGCGAATGCAATGCATGGTACTTTCCCCAGAATTTCAAAAATTTTAGATTACGAAGATAAAGCACTACATTTGAGATCTTCACGATGTACTGGTCAGAGACACAGTGGTTGCTTTCTGGGAAGTTAGGAAGCTGTTCAACCTACCTTACACATTCTCTAGATACATGCCCATTGTAGGGCATCCACAATTCCCGCAGGGCATTTCGGATGTGATCTCTCATAAATGGAAGGACAAGGGGGTAAAGAATTTTGGGGATTTGGTAGACCCGACAACTGCTAAGGTATACCCACTGACCACCTTGACAACCTTATATCAACTGGGAACCGCCGAGACACACCCCTTACAGTACCTCCAGGTGACCAACTTTATTCAAAGCAGGGCTAATAATCTGACCCCCATGATGGTCACGACAAGGTTCGATGACATGATTGACATCAACAGGACCAGGTTATCAGATATCTACAAAGAGCTCAGAGGTTGCTCTGTTATTTTTGACGCCTCGTCTGCACCAACGTCCTGGGCCAAGGACTTCCAGCATGAAGGATTGATGGGGAAACTACTCAAAGGATATCGCACAATACGTAGAATTGTGGTATCGGAGCAGTGGAGAGAGACTCAGTACCGCATCTTCATGCGAGCATACAAACCACCCGGTACGGTTATTGAGTCTCCTCTAGGAGTCAAATCTTGGCTTTCAATATGCCCTAAATGCTCACTCTCTAACCCCACATTGGTCCACTGTTTATGGTCCTGTTCACTGATACGCAAATTCTGGGGGGAAGTGATCGAGCTTCTGAAGGCTACCACTAAGGTCAAGGTGAACAAAGATCCGCTGTTGCTGATATTCAGCTACACCAGTCCACAGATCTCGAGTAAATTCCTACATCACTCCGACTGGGTACATACACTCCTACTAGTTGCCAGGAGGGCGCTGATGCATGAGTGGTCAACCCCCCGGATATGACGTTCCTTCACTCACAATTGCTGGTAGCAATGCGCTTGGAACGTCTAGACATAGCCGATGCCAACCCGAAGTCCGGTTCACGTTTTCTCAACAAGTGGGGACCATACCTGCAGTACCGTGACAGGACAGAGACGGTGCTGGACATTGGAGGAATATAGGAAGGGCGGGGGAAGGGGAGAGAGAGATACCCGGCAGGGGAGGATCGAGCCCTATTAAGGGCCGACTCTTAAATAGAGTATTCAGCAAGGAGGAAGAGGTAGTGGCAGTAGAGTTTATGTTACTGTTTATGTTATTGTTTATGTTATTATTCAGGTTAGATTTAATCTGTTCAGAAATTGTATAATGCTGTATAACGTATAACTAACGTGTGAATGACATGGGATCCCAGTCAATAATCTGGACCACGGTAATACGTCTTTATGCACTGGTGTCAACCACGTATGTAATGCTTACTGTTTACTGACTGCCAGCTATTTGTAACTGAAAATTTTAATAAAAATGATGTTAAAAAAAAAAAAGAGATCTTCACGAATTCTCGAAGTGCTGATATTCACAATAAAAATGTTTGATTTGATTAATTAACGTACAACACTGAAGATAATTCAATACTATGATTGTAAGATATTTAAATTATTTGTTGGATTCACTTATTTAACTAATTAATTCACGCCCTGATTTTCATAGAAGGCCTTACAACAGGATGGAACCTGGCAAAATGGTGAGAGTACTAATTTGATGGCCTGCCCATTTTGTCAATGCCAAGCCCCCAATAACTATGGAACCTGGTTGAATTCTATACAATTCAACATAATGACTATGTGAAAAAAGGTTTCGGCAACTTTATTAAAAATATGAAAAGCACATGTGCATATGTATTCACAGCCTTTGCATGAAGTTCAACGTTCTTTGTATTCTGTTTCCTCTGATCATCCTTGACATGTTTCTGCAGCTTAATTGCAGTCCACCTGTGGTAATTGAGGGATTGGACATGATTTGGAAAGACACACACCTCCCTATATAAGGCCCCACAGTTGACAGTTCCCGTCAGGGCACAAGCCAAGCAAGTCAAAACAGAACTGTCTGTAGACCTCTGAGAAAGGATTGTCTCCAGTCACAATTCTGGGGGAAAGTTAAAGAAACATATCTACTGCTTTGAATGTCCCAAATGAGCACAGTGGCCTCCATCATTATCTTGTATTTATATAGCACCAACATACTATGTAGCACTTTACAGAGCATATATATTCATATCACTAACTGTCTCTCAGAGGAGTTCACAGTCTAATATCCCTAACACACATGTAACTAACATAGGAGAATCTCAAACATACAAACTCCTTGCAGATAGTGCCCAGGCCAGGATTTGAACCTAGGACTCTAGTGCTGTATGGTCAGAGTGCTAGCCACCTGAGCCACCGTGTATCATCTGTAAGTGTAAGAAGTTCAAAACCACCAGGACTCTTCCTAGAGCTGGCCGGCCATCCTAGAGCTGGCCGGCCATTTAAGAGATCGGGGCAGGGAGGTGATCAAGAACCTGATGGCCACTCAGATTTCCAGAGGTCCTTTGTGGAAGAGGAGAACCTTTCAGAATGATGGCCATCTCTGCAGCAATCCACCAATCAGGTCTGTATAGTACACGGAAGCCCCTTCTTAGCAAAAGGAACATGGTGAAGGGTTTCATCTTTTAGCAGGACAGCGACCTTAAGCACACAAGATACCAAAGGAGTGGCTTCAGGACAACTCTGTGAATGTCCTAGATTGGCCCAGCCAGAGCTCAGACTTGAATCAGATTGAACATCACTGGAGAGAGATTAAAATGTCTGTGCACTGACACTTCCCACCTTACCTGATGGAGCTTGAGAGTTGCTGCAATGAGGAATGGATGAAACTGGCCAAGGATAGGTGTTCCAAGCTTGTGGCATCATATTAAAAAAGACTTAAAGCTGTAATTGCTGACAAAGGGGCATCAACAAAGTATTGAGCAAAGGCTGTGATCATTTATGAACATATGATTTCTCAGTATTTTTATTTTTAATACATTTGACAAAACCTCAAGTAAACTTTTGCACGTTGTCATTATGGGATGTTGTGTATAGAATTCTGAGGAAAACCAAAAAATTTATCCATTTTGGAATGAGGCCATAAAATAAAGAAATGTGAGAAAAAGTATTGCGCTGTAAATACTTTCTGGATGCACTTGTATATGTCTGTGAGTCTCTCATTGGCTCATTAATCAAAGTATATTAATGGATACCAGTAGTATATACAGTATCTCACAAAATCATTGTGGTGAAAAGTTGTATAACAGGATAATTTTTGCATGTTAAAACCGGACACATTCCACTCAGAACAGGCATTGCCATGGTCAACCAAAGTGCACTTAGTGTCATATCCAGAGGTTAAAAAAAGGTTTTGAAATTAGACATATGAGTGCTGCCCACATTGCTGGAGAGGTTGAAGGGGTGGGTGTCCATACTCAGACCATATGCTCAAAACGAAGCATCTTCTAAACATGATGCACAAGAAAGCCTGCAATTTCCTGGAAATACGCAGACTTAGGACATGTATTACTGGAACCATGTCCTGTGGTCTGATGAGATCAATATAAACTTATTTGGTTCAAATAGTGTCTGTATGGCGGCAACCGGGTGAGGAGTACAAGGTGTCTTACCTTCAGTTTTTTTTACATATTCACTATATACTAGTTTTACACAGACTACTTTACATTGTACCAAAGTGTCAAATCTTTAATGTTGTCCCATGAAAAGATATAATTAACTATTTACCACAATGTGAGAGGTGTTCTCACTTTTGTGTTCAGCAAGTAAGTCCTGGTTCTAGATAACTATGCCATTTTAATCCACTCCACATTTTAGTGTCATTTGAGTTCCAATCATAGCACCCATGATAAAGTTAACTTATACTGAAGACTGCTGAAATACTATACTTTAAAAAAAGTTTATTGCCTTGAAAACACAGATAGCCAAATATTTAAGAAGGAGGTGAGAAAAGGTATCTGTAAATATATTAACAGTAAAGCTTTTAATTTTATTTATGAGCTGATCTGGCACTGGATTGTCAGAAGTACTGAATGACTAGAAGTCATAAGGGAGCCCCTCTTCCCCAGTGCTGTTCTCCAGTGTTCATGTATGTAGATGGCGCCTCCTGGTGGACATAAACATAACAGCACACACAGTTATTGCCAGGCTTCTAGTACATCTGTAACACTGTGCACCATCACCCAGAGCACACAAATATAACGCTGAATCAGATTCTGTCACACTGAAGATGGTTAAATTGGTGTTTGTGTGACTCGTCTCTGAAGAGAATTTTTCTTTTTCCAAATCCTTATTTGGTGTAAATATATTAGAATAGCCCTTGCCTCCTTGGAGTAGAATAAATTGGATCTTGTGCTGATACAGGCGATACCAGAACAAATATGGAGAACTGTCGGTAGTGGAATAAGTACAGGACAATGTAACTGAATCCCCTGTCTCAGGACTGACATACAGATCATTTGACTGGATAGAAGATCCCAGAACAGAACCTGTGAATGAAACATATGATAAACAATGCAATGTAATTTTGTAAATATAAATATCTATGTCTGAAAAATGTTTGATGAAGAGTTAAAGCATATTAGTAAAACAAGGGAATACTGAAAACATTAAAAAGGTTTTGCTGCTTTTTATAAATAGTAATATTTCCAATGATTAGCTGATATATGTTTTATCTATCATGACCATTCAACCAGCACTACTTACATGTGAACAAGTACAGAATGAGAAAAGAGACGTCTAGTATAGCAGCAATCTTGAAGTTGTTCATTTTCTTTGACAGCCTCGAGCTCTTTACATCTATACAGGTGATGTACACCAACACAGATGCTGATGATGTTACATATATTGGGAGGAGTTCGTAAGCCACATTGACATAACACATCCACATTATAAGTTGGCCTGCGTATTCTACTTCCTTGTACTTCTACATCTGCTCATCAAGCTGTGATCTCTGGGCTGCAGAAGCTTAGACAAATGAAAGAGATTGTAAAGTGAATCTGTATGGCCATGAGGGTGTTCTGTATTTTTATGGTCCTTAGGCTAGAAGGACATGGAATGGTTTTCCATAACCAGGCCGCTGCATTTACAATGAGGAGCATTAGATGTAATGGTGTAAAGTACTGCACCACTGGACACTAGAGCAATGGAGACAATGTTTATGTAACACGTATCTGCCTCACAGTCCAATTGACAAGTCTGGGTTCTGCATGTACCTGGAGAAAGGTCTTTTCTGATTCCACTGTGCCAAGTATAAAGCTTGCTTGAGGGGGGATTATGGTGTGGTTGTTTTTCAGGGGGTTGGCAGAGCTTAAAGGAATTCTGAATGCATCAGTACACCAAGACTATTTATGGGGGACTAAATCAATACTATTTGCTCCCAACTTTGTGAGAACAGTTTGGAACTAGCGGCTTAGACAAACCCAGTTTATCCACTGTATAGGTTCGCCCCCAGAAAGCAGTGTTTCGGAACTTGGGGGGGCTGCATCATAGACCTCCATGTTTCCCAGTCCACATCATTAGAGGGGTGGGTAGAAAATGTAAGCCCAGAGTAATATGTACTGTGTACTGCCCTGTTAAAAATGGCGTGATAGGGGCTGACTGCTACGGAGGTTAAGATATGAATAAGCTAATTTGGAGTGGAACTTGATTGGCCATCACAGAGCCCTGATCTCTACTCAAAAACATTATTGCATTTTAGTGGAGACTGCAAGTTAAGCCTCCTCCTTCAACTTTACACGGGTTTCTAAATTGTCCACTTTAAACTCATGACCATGAGAAACATTCCCCAAAATTATATAAGGTGATGTGGATATGAATGTTTATTTAACAAAATTTACATTGATTGTCACCAGAAATAGTTGTGCTGGCAGAACAGCAATAGGAGGGAAACTTTTCAATGCAAACACCTATTCCACTGAGAACTGTGACATCACACTGGAAGGAAACCCCCTCACTCCTGTGGTACCTGCAGATTGTAACACCACAGTGTAACACCACCAGTGTGATCGATTGAAACACATTTGATTCCTTTACTTACAATGTTGTGCATGCTCAATTGTAAAATTGCATACAAATACCTAAACAAGTAGTCAGATACTTGTACGATCGACTAAAACATTTCTGATTACTTTTTTTGATCAAATTTATATTAGATTCCAAAATCTATCAATTGAAGTCGATTTAATGGAAATATCCAACCGTGAAGGGCCACCTTAAGTCCATCAGACAGAAGATTAAGCAAAACTCCATAAAGCAAATATTGTGGGATGTTGTCCCCATCTGCTATCAAGGGCAAATCAATAAAATCCCACAATGCATTAATATTAACATGCATTACTGTACATTGTGTTTGCACACATATTCTTGGGTGAAGGCTGGTACATTAAGAATCACATTCATGTGACTGAGCTGTCCTAATGCACCATGGCGTAACCCATGACAAAATGTGTCTTTAGGTAGCTCTTCGCGGTTTGATTTTGGATTCCTTTTTACCTAAAACATTCAAACAGAAGTGATCGAAATTTAACATAAAATTAATCGGTCATGTTGGTGAATTTCAGTTGATCATTCAAGGATATGTATAAGGAGGTTTTCTAGGTATCTCTATCTATTTGCATCCAATCATATCATGGAGCATGCTCACAAGCTGATCAAAGATTTATGAATTTAACCTCTGTAGTGGTTGAGACAACCCCAGTTTGTTTACTCTGGATGTGCAAAAAGTGCAGTGAACAGGGTTCATACACCACTCAGAGGTGCCCCGCAACACTGCCTTACCTGGTCCAGCATCTGCTATGGCTCTGATCACATCTGGGAGGCTTCACCGACATTCCGGGGCTAAGCTGACATCCCTGTCATGGCATGCAATTAATGCAGGGAGTATCAGTGCACCCCTAAACGCCGTGGAAGCATAGCCTCAGCCTGGATTGGGGTGTTTAACACTGATGATTTACTGCCTATCTGACCTTTGCCTGGATACCGTTAATTTAATTATGACATTTTTTATATATAATTTTGTGTTTCAAACATTATTATATTCAGGCTATCTACTAGACCATTGTATGGATATATGTTGGTAAGTTACTGGCCTACAACCAGCACCAGCACTGAGAGCACACAGATATAAGGCTGAATCTGACACAGACAGGTTGTGGATAGTTAGTGTTGTATTGCTGGTCTCTGTCTGGAACTTTCCAGGCTCCAATTCATTGTTATTATTCTTATAGTAAGAGTAACTCTTGGCCCCTTGGTGAAGAATATACTGGATATGATGGGGATACTGGCAATACCAGAACAAGTACAGATTAGTGCTAGTAGAGGAGTAGGTACAGGATAAGGTTGTTGTCTCTCCCATTTCATTATAGAGATGCTGCACAGTTGAGTTTATAGTATTTCCCTGGACAGACCCTGTAAAGAGCAACAAACATGAATCCACAAATCTGTTCATCCATCTATATATACATTGCTTACATAATGGGAAACACAATTCTACAACAGAATATCTTTTTTGTTTTCTACTATAACATGCTGTTTACCTACAAGCAATTTGTGACTTTTTTTCTGTTAAATGATACATTATACTTTTTATTTAGTTGTCATTTTTTACATTACATTTTGAGAAAGAAAGGAATACATTTTACTTACTTGCTAAATGAAGTAACAGCAAGAAGGTAGTTAATACAAATAAAATAAAGCTGTCCATTGACTCAGGATGTGTAATAAAAAAAATGGGATGACTGTTGTGTACCAGTGTGGAGGTTTTTGGTCTATAGTGATGTGGGGAGGATGTGACTGTAACACTAACACCACTGATATAACCACACCCCCATGTTGTATCAGGACTGTTTGATGGTAACCTGGTAGATTGCAGTTTGTGTAAAGAATAAAAGTACAGTATTTTAGTTCTACATAATCTCTTACTACCATCATTTATAATTAATGTTCATGTTAATGAAAATATACAACATGTTATAATCAGGGTTTTCATCATTCTTACATTCTAATTTCCCTACCAAAGTAATAGACTTATATCATTAACATAATCTAGGGTCAACTTATTTGAGTGATTATCCTTCCCATCATTCTTTTATAGGTGTGAAATAAGGATGATGTTGCATTATGAACAGAGAAAAAGATATTTTAAATGTAAAATAATATAAATATTAGTGTTTTGGTTTGGCAGAAGGTCTATGTCCCTACTGCCCAACCTGCGGCCCTTTGGGCGTTCTTTGGCGGCTCCCCTCCTTCCTCCCCCTGCAGCCCGCCAAACCTAACTGTTAATGCATAGGGCATAGGAACTCACCTGCTAACAGATCCTCGTCTGGGATGTTCTTAGAGTGGGAAGAGGAGGAGAGGCGACCCAGATGGTGCCTGAGCAAGTCCTTTGCCTCTCCCCCTCTTCTCCTCTAGTGTTTTGCCTCTCCTCCTGTTCTCCTCTAGTGTTGGCATGGGATCAGCAGACTGGTGAGTGCCTATGCTCCCACTATTCCACCAATGAATTGTATAGTATATATTGTGGCATATAACCTTTAACGATGTATATGACACAAAATGTGGATTACCACACTACAATGATCCCTAATGCTTTAAGAATCCTTTAAAACAAGTTTTGTTATTTAAAAATAATGACATAATGTCTGCTAGCTAACCATGCTGTAATTTCTTCATTAAAAAATGCTTATACAAGTCAGTATAGATTGAAATTGTTATGTGCGGCCCTTTAGTGATGTAGAGGGCCGCACTTGTGGCGCTCCATATCAACTCAGTTGGGCACCACTGGTCTATGTTAATGACTCAAACAGGGCCGGGACAAGGCAGAGGCAGAGGCAGAAGAGGCACGTGCCTCTGAGCGCTGCTGAATCTGGGCGCTGCTTAGGGGGTTAAACTCCCCCTAAGCAGCGTAGAAACAGGACGTGTTACACGCATATCTCCCCTCTGCTCACCCTCGCCGATCCCACATGCTTCCCCCGTGCGCCCCCCCCCCCGCTCTGACCGGCTGGAGGGGTAGTGCTCTCCAGCCGTTCAGAGCGGGGGGGGGTGTAGAGCGCACGGGGACGGGGAGCATGTGGGATCGGCGAGGTCCCCCCCCTCTGACCGGCTGGAGAGGGGGGGGGGCGCACTTGGGCAGCTCAGCCTCTGCCTCAGCTCAGCCTTGTCCCGGTCCTGGACTCAAATCAACTGTTGTTCAAATACTTACAAAGTTAGTCAACCAATACTTGCAGACCTGTACATTTGCCTTTCATTTCATGGTATATATGGTAGGCAGAATACTATATAAAAATACAGATACTATAAGCATTAGCCAGCATGGTGTTTTGTTTACAAATATACTTTATGTTCTTAGAAAGTAAGTAGAAACCCATAGAAAAGAATGTGGACATAGTATATCTGATAAAGCATTTTATTTCTAATTTTGAATTAAAGTCTGTAGATTTTGAAATGTCAACCTATAGATAGATATGGTGATGCACTGGTTTATGTAAGCCAACTATCCAATATTTTTTTTATTCTTTCATGATGAAATTTAGTGTAAAGGTTTGTTTATTGTATATATACTTCTATTGATTCTTTCCCTCTGAATTAGGTCCTTTCTCCTCCTGATGGATTTTTAAACTCTCCTGGGGTGAAGGGCTGGTCTTTCTGACCTACATCTGGAGCTGATGTTGGAGCCTAGGTGGTGATTCTTGGACACAGATTTGTACCAGCTGGGTATCAGACTATTTCTGGTCAATTATTGGCTGATTACGAGTTATAAGATTGCCTGACAAGTTAGCTACCGTTATGAGCATTACACCCCGGTATATATTTTGTATGTGATAACCTGCTTATCTCATGTTTGTTCTTCTTGGTCTATAGATGCATATCCAGTACAGTATTGATCCCTGATTAAACCCTTATCAAAGGAGAAAGTGTTGGATCTTGCATAATTTTTCCAGTATTGTCTTCATAATCAATGACGTGGTGATGTCACAAAAACCATGTCACTGTTTTTAAAATACATGTGATATTGTACACTGCATGCGAAGCATTTTATATGTGGATCCATTATTAAATTTCTTCCATTAATTTCTGCTTAATTCTGTGCCATAAAAGCCCTATTTTGTTGTTCTATATAAAGGAAAACCCCTTTGTCCTCAATATAGAACATTTCTTGTTTCTATGGATAGATACTAAATGCAATATCTGGATCATGATTAATAAGTTGTTCTCCTAATGGCCTATTAAATCTCAGGGTTACAATTCAGGATTATCTCTTCAATATGTTTATATACCGTAAAGTTGTGGATTAGAAGAATTGTGTTTTTGTGTTGGTTGAACATGACTATCTAGAACCAGGACTGCGAAATGTGGTAAAGTCGAATTTTGCCTATGCTGCTCATAGCGATGAGCAGCATAGGCAAAATTCGACTTTACCACATTTCGCAGTCCTGGTTCTAGATAACTATGACACTTTAACCCACTACACATGTTAGTGCCATTTGAGTTTCAATCAAAAAATCTTTGCCTTGAAAGTATTTGTAACGATTTTTACAGTAAAGTTTTCATTCATATTTATGAGCTGATCTGACACTGGAGTGTCAAAAGTACTGAATGACTAGAAGTCATAAGGGAGCCCCTCTCCCCCAGTGCAGTCCTCCAGGTCACAGTAGTTCATTCTGTTCATGTATGCAGGTGGCGCCTCCTGGTGGACATAACACATAACAGCACACACAGTTATTGCCAGGCTTCTAGTACATCTGTCACACTGTGCACCATCTCTCAGAGCACACAAATATAACGCTGAATCAGATTCTGTCACACTGGAGATGGTTAAATTGGTGTTTGTGTGACTTGTCTCTGAAAAGAACTTTTCTTTTTTCAAATCCTTATTTGGTGTAAATATATTAGAAACGCCCTTGCCTCCACGAAGCAGAATAAATTGGATCTTGTGTTGATACTGGCGATACCAGAACAAATATGCAGAACTGCTGGTAGTGGAATAGGTACAGGACAATGTAACTGAATCCCCCGTCTCACGACTGACATACAGATCATTTGACTGGATAGAAAATCCCAGAACAGAACCTGTGAATGACACATATAATAAACAATGCAATGTAAATATGTATATATAAATCTAGTATAACAAGAGAATACTGATAACACAACTTATATACGTTTTGCTGCTTTCTAGAAATAGTAATATTTCCAATGATTAGCTAATATATGTTTTCTCTATCATGACCATTCAACCAGCAATACTTACATGTGAACAAATACAGAATGAGAAAAGAGACGTCTAGTAGTATAGCAGCAATCTTGAAGCTGTTCATTTTCTTTGACAGCCCCGAGCTCTTTGCATC
>CM070032.1:85430401-85440458 GCA_036250615.1 Ptychadena robeensis | reverse complement strand
CAACTCACCACCCGACCAGAGCGCGGCGAGGAGTCCCTGCTTATTCGGAGCAAGCCCGGGCAACGAGGGGAATGTGTGCCATAAGGACTAGTGGCATCGCTTTGTCCTCAGAAAAGTGCTTGGAGAAGTTTTTTTAAAAAAGTACTTAAAAAACATTGGTGGAAGTACAATCTCCACTCCAGTAGATGTATCCGGCGTCGATGTCCGTGCCCATAGGGCCGGTATTCCCTCGACTTAAACAACGATGTCCAATTTTTGTATAGGATCTTATAATGGCATATGTGACCAGGTAGAAGAGAAAACGGCTGCCGTATATAATGTGAGAAGGGGTGTATCTGGTCCACTCTCTCCCACAGCGAACTCCAAATAGAGATCTTATTTGGAATATGGTTTAGAAAGATTGTTTGCAACCTTTTCTAGTACTTTGTCCTGTCATATTATGTGATACAGAGAATTAATTTTATTCAGTAAACCTTTCCTTATGTAAGTACTGGGGGCCAGTAGACTACGTAAATCTGTGTGGAAAGCATGGGGTGGTACCTGTAGGCACAGAATGAAAATTGTGATATATAATTCAGATTAAAAAAAAAGATTTGTGATTTATAGTCTGGCACAGGGATGAAGTTGTCCGAAATTGGACAAGGCTGTGGGTGTTTAGGCCTTATGTAAATCTTTGGCAATGATTCATGACGGAGTGCTGCAAGAAGTGAATGGAACAACAAAACCCAATCACATCCAGAGTGTGACAAAACTGCAGGTTACAGTAGTTCATTCTCTTCATGTATGCAGATGGCGCCTCCTGGTGGACATAAGACATAACAGCACACACAGTTATTGCCAGGCTTCTAGTACATCTGTAACACTGTGCACCATCACTCAGAGCACACAAATATAACGCTGAATCAGATTCTGTCACACTGGAGATGGTTAAATTGGTGTTTGTGTGACTTGTCTCTGAAGAGAACTTTTCTTTTTCCAAATCCTTATTTGGTGTAAATATATTAGAATAGCCCTTGCCTCCACGAAGCAGAATAAATTGGATCTTGTGCTGATACTGGCGATACCAGAACAAATATGGAGACTCGCTGGTAGTGGAATAAGTACAGGACAATGTAACTGAATCCCCCGTCTCACGACTGACATGCAGATCATTTGACTGGATAAAAGATCCCAGTGCAGAACCTGTAGAAAAACCAAACAAACAACAGACCATTCAATTTAATTTCATTGTATTTCTGTATATTCTACTAGAATGTATTCCTTCTAATCATTTACACAGAGAAATACCTCCAGAAATCTTAATAATAAAAACTGATTAAATATTTTATGAAAAAGAGAGGAAACATACACATAAATATGTATTTCTAATATTAACGAAAAAGATAACACAATTTAACAAAGTTGTGCTGCTAATTCTTTATAACATTACCAAATTTTTTTTAAATATATGATGTTGAGTATTTCTTTACAAAGTGAATGGACAATGGAAAAAAATTGATCCATGAAAATAAACCTCTCATTATATAGTAATATTCTATTTGCTGCCATCCAGCAAACAATACTTACATGTGAACAGGCACATAGTGAGAAATGAGACATCTAGTATGGTAAGCAGCTTGAAGTTGCTCATTTTCTGTGACAGCTCAGAGCACAATTACTCTATACAGGGGATGGGCACCAACACTTAGGATGATGATTCTGTTTACATATATTGGGAGGAGTTTAAGGCACATTGACATTAACACATCACAGCAATAGGGACTGGTGATAAAAAAAACTTCAGATGGACCTTATCAGCCTCTTTTTATTTTGTTCTTGAAGTTGTAGCTGTCAAAAAATTGAGGTGTTAAAGTAAATCTTTCATTTTGCCAAGAGCGTTTTCTATATCTGCCGTCTCTCTACATAATGTGCCTTCAAAAGATAAAGAAAGCCCACTTACCATTGCAGCATGCTCTGAAGACCCTTCACAGCACCTGTGCCTGTCTTGCAACTTTCCCGAAGAACTTCACCCTGCAGACTTGAAACAGCTGCTGAAAACATATGTAAATATCCTTGGATTACCAAGAAAAAAATGTTGAGTTGCTCCTGGTGTGGACATTGGCTTCACTGTACTCACAGTGTACTGTGTACCAGCTACAACAGGATTCTTGGGAGGCTGGGGGAAGGAGAGGGCAGAGACACAGACTACAGTCTACCCTCACATTTAATAAGGGATGACCCACCTAGCAATAAGAGGTATAATGTCCGAATTATTGAGTGCTCCTTTATACATAGTGTATACTTAGTCACTAGATAGCCTATGCCCTATCCAATCATTCCCATTCCTACTGTAATGCAGATGTTCCCAAACATGTTCCCCTTTTCTATTTAGGAACATTATGGAGCCCCCCCCCCCTCCCAGTTCAAACACAGGTTAAAAAAAAATGAGGGCCCTTGAGTACCTTCACGCCCCCCCAGTTTGGGAACCGCGGCTGTAATGGATTTTGAATGACACCAAAAGACATCTGTGCCTCACATTCTCTACAACTGGCGACCCTGATTGTCGATCTCCTCGGTGCCCATATGTAGCTGACTACAGGGTAAGATCAGCAACTTAATTGTGGTCTCCCTACTACGGTGTTGTGGGGTGCCCCCTATACACAGTATACACTGGTCTCTCATTGTGGATATTTTTTCATCCTGCCCCCCTTCAATTAAATCATTGTCTTTTTAATTTTCAATCATTGCAATTTTCATTGTGAAACACGTTGAGAAAGACAGCAAGCTGTGTGCGTGTACTAAAAAAACAATACTACAAATAAAATATGTGCAGTGCAAATGTAAATTTGTTCATTGTTTTTCAAACTATAGTCCCCCCCCCAGCCTTCTTAGGCTATGTCTCCACAGTGGGTAATGTGTATGTGATCTGTCGGGACCCCTACATTAAGCGCAGTGCTTGGCGGGGGGTCCCTAAAGATCACATACACATAACCTGCTCGGCGGATGTTCTCACGGCGCTGAGCTGATCCGCAGATGCAGGGCTTAACTGCAGTAGGTTAACCCCTGAATCGGCAGATGTCTGAACAGAGCATCAGCCGGGCAGGTACACTGTATGTGATCAATTCGGAGTACTGCGCTCAACGTAGGGGTCCCGACGGATCACAAAACGCAGTATAAACAAGCCCCCAAGAGACCATAGACTGCCCCCCCCCCCCCAAAAGTTTGAGGACTCCTGCTCTACACTTCCTGTAATGTAAATATTTATAGCTCACAGGTAACATCAGGTAACCATTTCAACATTTTCAAAGCTCTATGTCCAGATCAAATTATTTATATCTTATTATAAATGTATCAGATCATGTTTCTTATTGGCTTAAACATTTTTTTCATTTACAGTAATATAATGAACATCTGCATATATAGCAATTGTCCAGTCCTAAGTGTTACTGTCAGATTTTGTTATGAAAATTTATTTTCTGTCTTGTGCACAATTCCTACATCACTGACTGCTGATGAGTAGAAATAAGTAGGACACCCAGGTACTCAGTAACAGAGCAGTGCCATCTGCTGATGATAACATTGTATACTCAGCAAAGTTTTCATATTACACATGAGTTCTCCTGCAGCACTGTGCACCATCCCTGAGAGCACACAGATATAAGGCTGAATCTGACACAGACAGGCCATGGATGGTTAGTGTTGTATGAGTATTGCTGGTCTCGGACTTGAACTTGTCAGACTTTAATTCTGTGTTATCACCCGTCATGCTGGAGTAACTCTTTGCCCCACGGAAAAGAATATACTGGATTTGGCGAGGATACTGGCGGTACCAGAACAGATATGGAGCGCTGCTACTAATGGAGTATGTGCAGGATAATGTTATTGTTTCTCCAATGTCACTATGAAGATGGGGATCAGTTGAATTTATAGTATTTCCTAGGACTGATCCTGGAAAAAAGAAAAACATTGTTTGTTGACATAAACAGGCAAGATATAAAATTTCTATTACCATATAAATGAAATAAACATAATAATGTATCTGGTATAGTGCATAAACTTACTTGATAAATAAAGTATCAGCAAGGAGATAATGACTACAGAAGGAATGAGGGTGACCATTGTCAGAATGTGGAGCACAAAAGATTGCTATATGACAGATGTATACCAGGGAGGAACTTGGTGTATAGTGATGTGAGAAGGATGTGACAACATTACCAACATCACCAACATAAACACTCCCCTATGTTGTACAGTGAGAGAAGATTGTAACATATATATAGGATGAGGGTATGTTGCTATAACTCCAGCCTGGAAAGTTTTACCTTAATACAATTGTCTGTAAAAGTTACTATTTTTTACCCTCTCTCTCTATCTGTCCAATCCCAATCATAATTAAAATTTTAGATTCATCTGTACAAGGAACATTACTCCAGAAGTCCTGGTCCTTGTCAACCTTTCCTTTGACAAACTGGGATGACATTTTGTGGGTTTTGGAGACTTCTTGTAGAATCTTGAGGTCATCTCTCAGGGTAACTTTGCTTGTACAGACAGAATGGCAACGTATAGTCCCCAACTTATAGACTATTCTCTGGACAATAGAATGGCTGATTTCAAGTTCTTTTGCTGCTACAATCTTCTTTCTGAAGACATCAGACAGCTCAATTACATATTCACTCTCACCTCAACCGAAAAACACAGAGGCTTTCATATGATGTCCTATTTGTTTTTTATGACTGTTATGGTATCAGATCAGTTTTAAAGATGAACTTATTAACTAGAAAGCAGAAATGAAACATGACCAAATGATCAGTGTCTTTCCTTTGCTGTAGAATAGGATAGAAGTTGCTGGTGATTTCTGGTGTTTTTAATTAAATACATGCTAACATTTTATATTTGGTGCCCACATCTTTAGCTCAACAGATGCTGTGCCCTTAGAGTTGCCTGAAGCTACAGACACAACCATCTCTTTGTGATGGATCTCTTTATTTTACCAGTTCAATAACTGATCATCCATCCAGTGCTGTCCCCATTTATTTGGTATAGATCCTCAGTATGAGGTTTATGTCACAGATCAGATGTCTGGGGTCACACTGTGCAGCCTGCAGAGCACACATATAGCTGGCTGAGTCCTCCATCTTCACATCTCTGATGTACAAATGTGTAGAGTTTGGTGTCACCTCACATGAGAACTTTCCCTCAGCGAATGGAGCTATATTACCGTAGCTGCCTTTGGCAGCTTTATGAAGTATGTACTGGGGAGGGGTTCCAGGATAATGGCGGTACCAGAAAAGGTATAGTGTTCCAGAATAAGTACTGGAGTAAGAATAGGTCAGAGTGACATGCTTTCCTTCTTCACCCAACACAGATGAAACCATTGGCTCCATAGAATCTCCTGATACCATCCCTGTAAGAGAAAATTTCACAGTCATATACCATCCATGGTGTTATTCTAGAAAACAGCAATTCAAATTTCATAACACAGACAAATCAAAATAAATGTATACATAAGCATTTAGAGTAAAGAAATTTGATATATACAGTAGATAAGATAATATAATATACCTGAACACAGGCACAGTACAATGAGAATGACTTGACTGTAGTTCACCATCACTGCAGACAGCTTGTCTCTGTACAGGGTACGTGTCAGTCATATCATGAATCTATCACATCAGGCAGGAAGACTCTGTTACAATGATAGACAAGTGGGAGGAGAAAAGCCACAAGTATCTCATTTATTTGTTACTCAATGTAGATGGCATCCTTAAATAATATTTTTTAGGGATACTTTTCTTTTGAAATGCTGAGCAATAAGAAGTAGTTGAAGAAGAAGTTGAGCTTAAATTTCCCAGAAAAGGGGAATTAAAATTTTTGGTCCATAAGACTCACTTTTCTGCCCCCGGGGGAAAAATACTTATAGATTGACCTGCAAACACCTGTGACTTAATAGTCTTTAACCAAGGGTGTTTGCACCTACACAATCCACCCGCCAGCAGGCCAAGCACCACCTGTTCTTCCCTCTGCTCCTCCATGGTTGGTACAATGGAGCTGACATGGGTAACATCCATGTGTAGAACCATTAAGAGGACAATTCTGCACAAATAATGCTTTTGCATGAGCAGTGTGTGGATACATTGACACATTTGACTAGTTATTGTACGTTTAGATGTTAAGATGATAATGTAAAAAATACCATATTTTTCAGACTATAAGACACACTTTTTCACCCCCAAAATCGGGCCCAGAGCCTTGATGATCTCTCTATCTATCTATCTCTCTTTTCATGTCTGTGGAAGCTGAAATCACTCTGCAGCTTTCACAGACACAGCCAGAGAGGGAGAGAGGAGATATGCAGCCATTGCCCCCACTACCCCCCTCCTCACAATTATTGAGGAAGATCAGTGAGGAGGATGACATGTTGTGTTGTGATAGTACTGCTGCTAGTGGCATCAACTGGCTTAATTTGATGCATGATTTGCATTAATTTAATCCATTGCATTTACCCAATTGATTTAAACACTTATATATATAAAAAAAATTCTGTTTTTCTTGCTCTAAAAACTGGGTGCGTCTTATGGTACAGTGTGTCTAACAGATCAAAACACTGACAGAATCCATGGATGGGAGGCTTTTGAGTGTCCTTGCAAAGAAAGGTGGCTATATTGGTCACTGATTTGTTTTTGTTTTGTTTTTGAATGTCAGAAATGTATATTTGTGAATGTTGAGATGTTATATTGGTTTCACTGGTAAAAATAAATAATTGAAATGAGTATAAATTTGTTTTTTGTTAAGTTGCCTAATAATTATGCACAGTAATAGTCACCTGCACACACAGATATCCCCCTAAAATAGCTAAAACTAAAAACAAACTAAAAACTACTTCCAAAAATATTCAGAGTTTTTTGGGTTCATTGAGAACATGGTTGTTGTTCAATAATAAAATTATTCCTCAAAAATACCACTTGCCTAATAATTCTGCACTCCCTGTATGTGAATGTATATTAGCCTACTTTGGTACAAGAGTATGACAATTACAAAGACAAGAGCATCATCCTGACAAGACTCTTTTTAATTTTCTTGCCATGATCAATTTCTGCAGAAAATATAATAATAAGCACAAAATATTTTCCCTGTCATTATGATCCCGCAGATGCTTATGCTTTCTGGACACTGTCCTGGATCAGGAGTTTAAATAATTTTTTTTATTTTCAGTAAATGAGACCTTTAGGAGCAGAGAGAACTATACAATATCTATGTTATGCTTTGGATTTGCTGCCTGATAAAATATCTATAAAGTCGGTACCAGGTTTCCCTGATCTGTAAGTCCAATAAAGCAATACAAAGTCTCCATACTGAACACTGTGTAGATATCATATCTACCAATGTCGCGTATTATCATATACATTTCTTCGAGGATTCTGCCATCTGCTGATGGAATATAGGTGGTGCCAACTAGACCTACCGTATACTATAATGTATGTGTCTGACTATACATCATATCTTTAAACACACAACACAAATACAATGAGGCCCATTTATAAACGGGTGATCAGGATGTTCAGCAGACAAATGACAAAATGTTAACAAAAATAGGTAAAATTCTCTGTAAAGACATGTAGTAACATAAAAACCGCACTAATATCCTGCCTGATCTAATCTTACCAGATTGTCAATTTCACTACTGAAAATGGTGGATACCATATGTATTATGTGGCTGATCACCACTTTAAAGCCACCAATTAGCATTCTTTACTTTAATAGTGTAAATAACATATTCTTAAAACACCTTGATTGACATTTCTGCAGGGAGGGACATTTTTATAAAGTCTATTTTCACCCATTCTCTGAACACACCTACTTATAGAGGGACACATTTTACAATTAGATAACATGAGTTGTGTATTTACATTGACATTATGCATGGCAATAAATACATTTTGTGACAGACTCAAATCTCCTCCCATATGTAAACAGCTGCTCATGGGTAAGTTGTTGAATTCAAGATGTCTCTTCATAGGTTGGTCAGTGTGTTCAGAGAATGGGTACTGTTAATGTATAGACATATGTTAATGTTTAAGCCTCGTGGCACTGGCATTTTGGAGGAATATAGAGTGACTACTGCATGGTCCAGACCTGTCTACTTTACAGGAACATGATGTATATTCACTTGATATCTGAATGTCTGAGTCTCCATTTCTTTCCCCTAATTTTATCTCCAAAACTTTGGGTGCATCTTATGGTCCGATGCATCTTATAAAAATATGGTAAATTCATCAAATAAAAAATCTAATTGTGTATGCCCAGCTTTACAGTTTTATTTGGTGGAAATGTGATATTGTGCTCCCTCCCATTGTGAGACAATAATATTAATATTGATTAGAACCTAATAAGGGTAGCATGTTGACTTTTTGGGGGATTCATTGTCACCAGAAATGTTCATGGACCTGTGGCAAAATAAATTGAAAAAATCGTTTTTACTGTTATTCAGAGCTCCAGCATATACATTTTTAAAGTCCAAAGTCCTCTTTTCCAGTGAATTACATTTGTAAAGCAGCGGGGGTAACTTTTTTTAGAAATGTTTATTGCATCTGATTGCAGAACTGTATACCTTAAAGCCTAAAAAAGGTAAAGGAGCATGTATGTCAGAGCATGTAAAAGCCTGTTACTTAAGGTCCCCACACATGTTACGAGCAGGGACCGACAGAGGAGCTGTGGAGTGCAACATGATAACGTCATCATGCTGCTCTCCATCCCTCACAGTATCAGCAGGCACCCTTTGTGTGCTGGCGGTTAGTTTGGACGGGGACGCTGGTCCCCATTCAAACTAATGGCATTGGCCAGAGATTTACGGACATGTTCGTTCTCTGGCTGACCGAGCTTTGGGGCGACAGGGACCTTTCTCCCCATGTGGGCACCTGCGATCTGCGTCCGGTTTTGCTGCCGGCTGCCGGTCGCGAGCACGTATGTACATTGGCTGGCATCAAAATCAGACGCAGTTTGTTACGTGTGTGGGGACCCTTAATTTATCATTGCCATCAGATTGGTGTTATTTTTACTAAATCAGCAACTTTTGTTGCTATTTCAAAAAATTAAAAAAAAATAAAAAAAAAAAAAAATATGTGAATTCAGCTGCACTTTGGTGTTTGGGTCAAAAATCTAAAATGATTTATATATCAAGAGAGCCTACAGCAGGAAAGTTTACCTTCATGACCCTAAGGACATGTCTCCACTGTGCGTTAAGGATGTGCTAGCATTAATGTGTCCACAAAAGCCAGCACGTGTTAATGACGCATTATTGACACGTCAGAAATTTTTTTTTTGATGCAACATGGGAAGAGGATAAATAAAATTTAATTGTTTCTTCCCTGTTTTAGAGCATTGGAAAATGTGTCAACAATAAGTTATTTAACACACACAATGCATTTCCTGTGGCCACGTTTAAGTGTGAATATTCGAATCACAAATTTTTATTGTGAATATCGGCAATTTGCAAAAATCTCAAATATTTTGCTATATCTTCATAACCTTGAATATTTGAGATTCTGGGGGAAGCGCATTGTGTTGGCAGTATAATCAGCACATGAGACAACACCCATAGAAGTAATTAATTGTGAAAATTGGCACTTGTACATGCGAATATTGCAATGTCACATTTTGACTCTAGGTGTTACAGTGACAACTTACATTGTGTTCACAATAAGTGCTGATTTTTGCAATTAGTAATTATGACTGAAGATTACGATTTTTGTATTTACTTAGAATATTTGGAGAATTCTAATATTGCCTCCACTATTTAAGGAACACACCTTAATTACCTGTGCATTGCTGAGGCCTCATAATTCCTGCGTTTGTCCTGTGGAGACATAGCTTTAGTCCATTGTATTTAGTCCACAATTAGGCAAAGGTTTGGACATGCAAGGTTGAGTTCAAATTTACAAACTTCAAAATGCAAACTTGATTCATTAGCCATTGTCTGTGCCAGTGGGGGACAAGCTCCTGGCTGTGGCAAAATAGGTGCTTTCTTTAACCTCCCTAGCGCACTGCTGAGGTCCAGATTTCTGTACCAAAAGCGCACCAT
>CM070032.1:85419587-85430301 GCA_036250615.1 Ptychadena robeensis | reverse complement strand
GTAGCAGCTGCAGCGCTGGACGAGGTGCTGCCGTCCCGCACGCTAGGGTGGTTAAAACAATAATGCATTGGCCTGGAAAGCTCTTGAAAATAAGAATATAAAATGATACTGATATGAATGTTTGGGATCTACATGTATTTAAAAAGGAAAACCTTTAAACATATTCATTATTCTATTATCTGTGTTGTTGTTTTTTCCAAAAGCAATAAAACCAGACACTCTCTGCCACAATCTGCCATGTGCTGGTTATTGTTCTGTTCTCGCCTTTATTAAGGTGTATTTTCTGGAGTGATTGTATCCCTGAAATGTTACAAATAAGATTGGTTTAGGAAATACTAATAAACTGCACATACCAACTGGGTCCCTGCACGCATGGCATTGGTATCTGAGTAGTCCAAACCATGCCTACAGAATGTAATGTCAATGTATGCTCATGCACTTACCAAACCACTTGAGCAAACTGATTTTTTCAAACTTTTTTTATTTTCAATTTTTTTTATAAAATAAAATATGAATATGCAGAACACATCAGACAATTATGTGACAATCATAATTCTAAAAACATAATTCAAATTACTTAATAAAATAAAATCTGCTTACTCTGTTATCCAAAATTGCGTTTTCAGTACAAATAGCCAAAAATCTGTATGTCTGATCTAGGTTCAAAAAAACAGTACAGCCACATTACTTTATTTTTGTCTTTATACAATCAAGATCATTTTTATTATATTGAACACTTTGTAAGTTATTATTGCTCACCTCCGGTATAGATCCTCAGTATAAGGTTTATGTTACAGCTCAGATGTCTGGGGTCACACTGTGCAGCCTGCAGAGCACACATATAGCTGGCTGAGTCCTCCATCTTCACATCTCTGATGTACAAATGTGTAGAGTTTGGTGTCACCTCACATGAGAACTTTCCCTCAGCAAATGGAGCTATATTAGAAACAGCGCCCTTGTTCGCTTTATATAGAATGAACTGTGGATCGGTTCCAGGATAATGGTGGTACCAGTAGAGGTAATACGTAGATGTATATGTGGTGGAGTAGGTGCAGGAGAGGGGCACAGTCCTTCCTTCTTCACTGGACACCGAAGGTTCCTCATTGTCAATGGTGTCTCCCAAAACATTCACTGCAAGACAAAACATTTATCTCATATGACAGCTATCATCCAACATCCAGACATTTCAATATGAACCCAATAATTGTAATGGAAACAGTAACAGATCAATATATAATATACACAAAATATGTATTGAATAGAGATAAATCATGTATCCAGGATTTGCTGATCAACCAATAATGGTAAACACAGTGCAAGCAAATTACCTAGACAGAAGACAGAAGAGAACAGTATGAGAATAGAGTTAGTGTCTTTCTTCATGGCTGCAGGTGACTCTGTAAGTAGAAGGTGACAGACATACACTACATCAAGGGTGATGTATGAGGCATGGCATGATTTTAGGTGGGGGGAGCTTATGTGGAACTGCAAAAGTGGAAAATATTCTAGAATTCAAATTTTTAAGTAGAACATTCTAAATATTCAATTTCTTAGCTTTGTTCTTCATATTTGTTAAACCAAATGAATCCTACTGTAATCTCCCATTAAAAAGCTTTACCAACAAAAATGAAGCACAGAGGAAGTCTGCATTTATCTGCATATTACCAAATAGGAATTCATAACAAACTGTATTTCCAGAAATACTTTTGTTATGCTTTAGATTTATGATGAACGAATTTCTGTTGAATAATACAGAAATTGCTTTTGAAGAGCAAGAGTAACTCAGTTCAAGTGTAAAGGTACCCATACATGGGGCGATTTTTTGCTAGATTCCTAAACCATCGGCAATCCACACTGAAAACCCTTGTTCGATCCATTCCGCTCAAAGAAATGTTGATCAAACAGGGAACCAACATGTTGGTAAATGCCTGTCCCATTGCCATTATTTTGAATGGGGACCAGAACTCCCATCTAAAGTATCAACAGGGAATCAATCATGTAAATGTTGCGCATCCATTCTTAGTAACGGAATTAATTAAAATGTTTGCAGAATTGATGGTTCTGATTTTTCGGTTCAGCATCATTAAAGCATTGTCAAATTTTCATTGTCTGAAACATACATGTAGGTAAGCAAGTTCAATCCCATTTTTGTGTTACATATATTGCTGAATTGATGGCTCATTCCCGCTTATGCCTTATGTCTGCCATAGACGGGCTGATACCCGGCCACAGTTGGGCACTCCCGCCGAACACATAATGGTTAGTCACCCACAACTGCAGGGGTGGCCACCTTGAGGATCCGTCCTGCTGGTTCTTTTTGAGGCCGATCCTGTTGTAGGCAGTTAACTTGGAGGTTACAATATGCTGGGAATCCCCTGTGTCAGTGGAGCACACAGGATTCTAGTCAGTTCTTTAGCCGACTCCTCACAGTGCGGTGACGTCACCATGCTGTGAGGAGTCTGCTACAAACCGGTCATGGATCGAGGTGTCTTTGGCCAATATTAGGAGTTTCATGGGCGTTTCTGAAACCCCCCCCCCCAAATCACTAACCAAACACCCATTTGGCATAGGGTCTTGTATTCCTGGAAAGGGGGGCCTCAAACAGCATACAGCCTAGAAGCCTTTGCATGTGCATTGGCATTTCACAGGAGTTGGCACAAATGTACAAATCATTGATGCATATCAAACAGTTAGTGCGCACTTCAATGTTACCTGGCTGAAATTCTGCTGGAATAACAAGTTCAACGTTACTGGGTTTCCAGAGGGTTTCTTGAAGAAGTTATTTCCTGTAATCAATACGCTGCAACCTATGTAAACTGTTTACCACTCCCTGCATGGGGTTGAGATGACATGTAGGTAAAACAGTAAGGGTCCCCATACACCTTTAGATTTATCTGTCAGATTTCCTTTAGATCTACTTTTGTTTTACTAAAACCATGTAGTATGAGGGACTGTCTAAACAATCAAGTCTACTTGTGTGTCACAGATCTCCTCAGGGCAAGGGGATCTGTGTCTGCAGCTTCTGCATTGCCTGCATCTAGCTCCTAATACCTTCCTTGGATCAGAGGGTTAAATCTCCTGCAGCCGAGCTCCCTCTGCTGGACACCTGTGATGCTCCTTACCGGTCAGCTGCTCCTCTCTCCTGCACTATTTAAGAGAGTCTCAGGCACCAGGAAGGTGTCTAGACAATAAGTCTCATGTTTTTATCTCCAGTCTTCTTGCTTTTTGACTTCCTGGTTCCAGACTCTCTGCTCATCAATGGATTCTCCCTACCACTCGATCCTCGGCACTTCGTTCCAGTACCTAATGCTTTCCTGGCTCCAGACCCTCGGCTCGTCCCACAGACTACACGTATCTCTTTACTACTTGCACTACATTTTGGTATATTATTAGCTGCCAACTTGCACGGGTGCATGCAGGAACCGCAACCTGGGGTCCCTTAGGCTGAGTTTCCACTTGAGCGGAAGCCCGCGGCGCGGCTGCCGCCGCTAAGGACCGCCGCCGCTAAGAACCGCATCTCATGCGGTTTCTAGCGGCGGCCATTCATCCCTATGGCCGCGGTCAGTGCTGGGCGGCCGCGGCAGTGCTCGGTCGACCGAGTTTTTAGGCGGCCGTCCGCCCGATTCCGCGGACAGGGGACCAGCGCCATTGAAGTGAATGGGCGCGGATGCAGCCGCGCCGCGGGCTTCCGCTTCTAGTGGAAACAAGCCCTTAGACTCTGCGCCCTGGATTGCACCTTTGCCAACTGTGCAAGTTGGTCCAGTGGGTCCACACCCTTTAATATCTGGTGTCACCCTTGCTCTGGTGTCACCTGCTGTGACACTGTGTTCCATCGCAGAGGACCCCATACTACATAGCGTGTTTCCCCAAAAATAAGACCGTGTCTTATATTATTTTTTTCTCCCAAAGATACCCTACATCTTATTTTCGGGGGATGTCTTATTTTTCCACAAAGCAGAATATGGCACTGGGGTATCAGGGTGGGAGGATCACTTAAAATGACACAGGGGGGATCAGAGGGTGGAATCAAAATGGCACAGGAGACTCAGAGGGGGGATTACCACTTTAGTAACCCTTTCTGATCCTCCTGTGCCATTTTGATTGCCTCCTCCGATCCCCCCTTTTCAGAGTTACAGTACCGTATCTTCGGGGATGCCTTATTTTCATGTGGATGCTTTAGATTTCAGTGTATGGCAAAAATGTAAGGGTGCCTTATTTTCTGAGGTTGCTTTATTTTCAGGAAAATAGGGTCGTTGTTGGTAGATCTAAAGGATATCTGACAGAGATTTCTGACAGAGGTGTATGGCCAGCTTTAATTGTAACTATGAGATGTTATTAACTGGTCCTGGGAAGGAATCTGCAGTAATGAGTCAAAGCAACCAGATTTGCATATTTCAGAATTTTCAGATGTTTTGCCAAGCATCTACTAGGTTTTCTAAGTTTGGAATGACAAAAAGTGGCCATACATGATTTAAAATGATTGATTTAGGTCACGTGGAAATCAAGTCCCGCACACATGGTACTATCGACCAAAAGTGATTCAAATCATTATCAAGTGATTCAAATCAACATTAAGTTGATCGATCAAGCGTTTGGTTGATCGTACAAGTATCTGAGGGGTTTTCAAGGTAGTTTGACCGAAGTAAAGCAGGGTACAGACTGCTCAAAATTTGAGCCGTCCGATGTTCCCTGCAGCAGCATGATGACTGGGAAGACAGCGGAGCTGGGAAGACAGCTCTGCTCTCCCCAGCTCAGCCGATGCTGAGCTCTATGCAAAGCATAGAGGGACCAATCTCTCAATTTAAACCAATGCGGGACCAGTCTCGATATTTAAATTGCACATGTCGATTAAATCGAAGATCGATCGTGCAAAAGTCAAATCATGTATGTCTAGTTTTACACAGTTCTATCCAGCAATAAATGCACAGGGACACTCAGTATGTCAATAGGTAAGGTGTGAATTACATTTGCTCTGGACGAATACAAACTAATATCTTACACCTTTTGTGTGTTTTGGTACGTTGGGTATGTAACAGGATGGATATATGGACATTTTCCTGAGTACATTGTCTCATTTAGTATGTTCAGCTGTGTTTACTTGGGATGCACAGTGCAGTGTGTTTAGTGTAAATGGTCTTTTCCTGGCATGATAGGGTGTGACAAGATAATTCTGCAGGCTGCTGAGCAGGACAGTGTATAATGCAGTGTGGAAGGAGATACGTGACTAGTAGAGATGATTGATGAGACATCACAAACCTGATTGCATTCAGACTGCAACTAAGCAAATCCAACTCTGCAGCTGCTGGGAGAAACTGGCTTAGTTGGAATCTGCATGGAATTTCATGCTAACATTTTTGGCATCACACACCTTTTAAACACTTCATACAATTTCAATTAGATCTACCACCAACTATGTAGTGCCGGGTCCTCCCTGATAGAATACATAGTGATTGGAAGGGTTAGAAAGATCCTCATATTACATGGTTTTGGTAGAACAAAAGTTGATTGTACAGAAATTGTAAGGTAAGGTGTGTGGAGTAGTTTAAGGTGGGTTTACACGTGTAGATTTTTTAGTTCGATCAACGAAGAATGAAAAATTTTTTAGCTGATTGAACAAAAATCTAAAATGGCCAATTTGTTTGATGGATACATTTTGTTCGACCTTGAACAAAAAATTGTTTCAATGGTCATCAAACATTCTGATAAATTTTTGACATCACGCTGCTGTCAGATATCGGCGGAGCTGGGAAGACAGCTCTGTTATCTCACCAGCTCAGCCGATGCTTTGTATGGAGACCCGCGGTCTCCACCCAAAGCAAGGACATTGGCCGTATACAACGGTCATGTCCAATATGCCTGTTTTCAAACGGGATTGATTGGTCCCTCTCGAAAACAGCCATGGCCGCATATGATATGGGCCAGATAGATGGCCGTGAGCGCACACGGTGTGCCACCGATCTGGCCCATATCTTCATGTCTGTACCCCGAGTTAATAAGCAAATTATAAGATTTATGGCCGACTCAGATCACACACAGGTTCATGCAGATAATGGCAAAATGACAAATACATCAGATTTAAGAGAGCAACTGCTGAAATACCATTACATGCATAATATGCCTATTTTAAGCTGCTGGTGCTTTCGGAGTCCTGTGAACATCAAGGTCCCTCAGGGGAGTGTAGTTGTGCATAAACCTTCTGTTCGGCCCCACTAACCAATGCTCACAAGCAGAAAAGGCTTGTTTATTGATGTGTGATGTGCAACCCTGTATAAAGTGGAGTATGGAGGTGTGTATGACCACCATGCCCCATCAATGCTGTGAAATTAGCAAAGAGGTGGCGTGGTTATATCTGGGGCCGAAATAATAGGGAGAGAGCTGGTCGGCCCAGAAGGTGTGAAAATGAACTCTGAAGTGTATGTGCAGTTTCCAACTGACTACTTTCTTCCATGGTACAAAAATAAGAACTGTGCTTTCCGTAACAATCCTCTTCATGCAGGACAATGCACCAACTCATGCTGTAAGGAACACCTCTGCATCATTGGCTGTTATCGGCATAAAAGAAGAGAAACTCATGGTGTCATCCCCAACCTCCCCTAACCTCAATTCTATTGAAAACCTTTGCAGCATCCTCAAGCAAAAGCTCTATGAGGGCGGGAGACAGTTTGCAACCAAACAGCAGCTATGGGAGGCTTTTTGACATTAAACAGAAAAATTTAAGCAGGAAGTCTCTGGAAGTTCAATGAATGCAAGAATGCCGACTGCCACTTCCAGCAACTATTTAGGACAATCAGAGTATAATATAATTTGCAAATTATGTGGAATGTGGAGTATTTGATTAACCTCCTGGGCATTTAGCCCAAGTTAACTCAGGGTGAGTTTGTTTGCTATCAAAACTCACCCGGAGCTAACATTGTGCAAACTCTACTGTCGGCTGAAATCCCCCAGCAATCCTCTGTATCACTGATGACGTCATATATGGCACTGGAGAGGTGGGGGGGGGGGGGTAGGCGGCATCATTGAGCTCCCCATGTAATGGTGCCCCTTTTTTTAACAGCATATCTCTGATGTGTTCGGGCTCCAAGGGAAGACAGAAAATCACAGTGGATTTTATTGAAATCTGCAGTGATCACCTGTTGCATGCTGCGAAGCACCCAGTAGGTTAATAGTTGTGTTCTATTAAGGGAGCATAAAGGTAATGTAACTAAATCCTTGCAAGAGATACACTTTCAGACACATAGACATCAGTATCACAGTGTGGACAAAGTGCTGAAAATACAAATATGTAAATCAATCACCAACCAACAGTGAAAATAGGAAAAGCATAATACTAGAGGGGCAAAGGATATGCAAGATTTTATATATAATCCCTGCCCAACCAATCCTTTTCCACCCAAATTTGCTTTACAACCTGAATTTTTAAGATGGCCTCCTTAATGGCGATCTTGTATAAATACAGAGATTAAAAATACACAGAAAAAAATATATTAACAGTTTGACAAGTACCAGTAAAGGCCTATACCAACTTAAATCTGGCTTAAAATATATTAGAGCTTGTAAGAGAATCCCAATTTCCCTAATGGGCCAATTCACACCATTACCACAGCCCATTACTGTGTACGAGCATCCAATTCAGTGAAAGCTAACTAAAACTGCTCAGCTGTATGTATACCTGTATGTCTTTGTGACCAAGTGCAACTATACATCAAAAACATCTTATATCCCAGATTATATTGGTATTCGTGACTCCGCACTTTTCTGGTTCTCCTCCTACCTGACTGACCGCTCTTTCCAAACCCTCTTTCAATGGCTCCTTTTCTTCTCGCACCCTTCTCCCCATTGGCATCCCACAAGGTTCAGTCCTTAGCCCAGTCCTTTTCTCCCTTTATGACTCCTCCCTTGGCAAACTCATCTCATCCTCTGGCCTGAAATACCATTTTTATGCTGACGATACCCAAATCTACCTATCCACCCCGACCTTTACTCCCTCTGTCCTGGACAACATCTCAGATTGACAGATTTCTTAAACTAAACCTGAGCAAAACTGAACTCATCATCTTTCCCCCATCACCTTCCAAGCCTCCTCCCAACATCTTACTTACAGTAAATAACACAGTCATTCCTCAAGCTCACTGCCTTGGTCTGTCTGGACTACTGCAACCTCATCCTCTCTGGTCTTCCTTTTTCTAGACTATCACCTCTCCAATCCATCATGAATGCTGCTGCTAGACTCATCTACTCCTCTAACCGCTCCTCATCTGCTGCTCCTCTCTGCAAATCTCTACACTGGCTTCCCATTGTCCAGAGAATCAAATTCAAAGTTCTGAGCGTTGCTTTTAAATCACTCCACACCTCCTGTCCTCACCTACATTTCCAACCTGGTACACAAATACTCCCCTAACCGCCCCCTCCGCTCCTCCAGTGACCTACTAATGACATCCCCGCTCATAACATCATCACACGCGCAGCTTGAGGACTTCTGCTTCTACTCTCTGGAACTCTCTCCCTCGTCCCATTAGAACAGCGCTGTGTAAAATGTAGGCGCTATATAAATAATTGATAATATTAATAATTGTTCCATTAAAGATAATTACTGAATATACTGTTGTTGCCTGATCTATACTACTGGCTCCAAAACATTATGTTGTATTACCTAATAAAGATGATATTGAATTCAGCAACTTGCTGGAGACAAGAGGATTGTGATTAATAATACGATGCAGCACTATTTGCTGATTAATTTTGTTGGTGCACCCTGATAATATTTAAGGACGTTCGATTTGTTGTGCACTACATAGTTTAATAAAAATGAATAAGGAATTATGGAAAAATTGTATTTGGGAGCAAGGTATGCAATAGTTAAATATGAATTAACCACACAAGAGTCGTTTTTTATGAAAAATAATTATAATATCATTCAGAACCATAACGAGAGAAGTAATACATGGGGAGCAATCAGAAATAAAACATCCAAATAATGGTATAAATGTAAAATTTTCTGGGGGAAGGGAGGTTGTTTCCCTGAGACCTGAGATTTTTAGGGTTTTAATATTACCCCAAATCTGCACCTGCACCAACTATACACACAGAAAGTATTGCTCCTTCAACATTGCTGTCATGACACGTGTATGCCTTCCACTCCATGAACTTTAAAACAATACCACTTTTTGAAGACTGAAAGTCCTGTTCCCATTCATAAAATATAGCACACTGGCATTTCCATTAAAATGCAATACAATTTTTCCTAAAACCTTCAACAAACTCCCAGTTTAGATACTACAAAGAATCATATTGCCTTTTCTTACTTGAATAGAACTGCTAAAGCAGTGTAACTCCAGCCTACATAAACGCATAAAACCTTTTCCCCCTTCACAGGAGAGTCCCCCCCCCTCCCCACCTCCCCAACCCCCATTAAACCCCCCCAAAACATGTCAGTCAGACTTGAGCTGAGCTCCAGGATTGTGTTTCCCAGAACAGCTCCCATTCTGCTGCACGCGTGATGCCTTCTTGCGTCCGGAAGCTGGAGGGCGCAGATAGAACAGGAAAAGGTGGCGGTAGCATGGATGACCAACAGCAAATCGAATAAATCCATCTGGAAAACAAATTTATCATTACATTTATACCAAAAGTTTGCTTCAGGCAATCTACATAGATAGAACAAGTAGAAATATTAAAAGGAATACATTCACTTTACAGTTAAATTTGTCTTAAGAATCTGCCTCTAATCTGTTTTTACCTTAAAAAAACACATAAGCAGGGAACACACATGTAGATATGGGCCAGATCGACCAATCAATCCCGCTCGAAAACAGGGATATCGGACATGACCGTTAAATACGGCCGATGGCCGTTGCTTTGCATGGAAACCTCAGGTCTCCAAGCAAAGCATCGGCTCAGCTGGAGAGACAGCTCTGTCTCCCCAGCTCTGCCGATATCTGACAGCAGAACATCGGATGGCTCAAATATCAAGCCGTGTGTTCTCTGCTTAAGTGGATTAGTATGTATTAGAATTTAAATGACCATATTAACCTCCTGAGCGTTTTCCCTGAGCCCAGCTCGGAGTAAGTTTGCTTGCCCCGCAAACTCACCTCAAGGTGCGTTCAAGGATAGCCCCCTTTACCCAGTGAGCCCGTAGCAAATCTGAGTATCCACGGATCTGTTCTGGGTCAGCCTTTCCGCGCCATAAGTGATGGTCATTGTTTGGGTGGCATCATTGACCCCCATGTAATGGAAGTGGCACCAGCTTGTTACAACACACCCCTGGCGTCATTGATGACATTGAGGATGTGTGGAGGGAGAGCAAAAAAAAAAGCTTTTTAAAATAAACGCGCACCATGGCAAAATGCTCAGGAGGTTAATGAAAAGAAGCACTGTATTGTACAACATGTATAGAATGCATAAAAAGCAAAAAGGAATAAAGTATATAGAACTTGTTTAGATCAAACCACAATTCGATATTTAGGGCAAAACAATTCACATTTATAAAAATAAAAAAAAAGAGTTTACAGAACACACTCATAAAAGCATGGATCCGACCACAGTTGGCCACAATTCATAATGATACAGATATAGCTATGTTGCCACACAATTCCCCCAAGTTGACCTCGATGCGTTTCACCCTATTTGGGCTTCCTCAGGAGGTATTCATGGGATAGGACATCTAGCATTTGAACAATTACAGAATTAGTCACCATGATCTCTGGTACCATCAATAAAA
>CM070032.1:85406669-85417406 GCA_036250615.1 Ptychadena robeensis | reverse complement strand
TTTTATTGATGGTACCAGAGATCATGGTGACTAATTCTGTAATTGTTCAAATGCTAGATGCCCTATCCCATGAATACCTCCTGAGGAAGCCCAAATAGGGTGAAACGTGTCGAGGTCAACTTGGGGGACTGTGTGGCAACATAGCAATATCTGTATCATTATGAATTGTGGCCAACTGTGGTTCTATTCTGTAAACTCTTTTTTTTTTTTTTTTTTTGTAATACATGTGAATTGTTTTGCCCTAAATATCTAATTGTGGTTTGATCTAAACACATTCTATATACTTTATTCCTTTTTGCTTTTTATGATATACTAATTATAGGACATAGATCATATACCTATTGAATTTATATTGAACTTGCAACCCCCACCCTCCTACTTTTTCTACGTTACATGTATAGAATGCAACTTGGTAGCAATACAAGAGATTTACATTCAGAGATGTAAAACTAATTCACATCTAACCCGAAAGATCTACCATCTGCTTATCATTTACCTACACAATGCGGCAAATATCATATATGAAACCTGCCTATGCTATGTAGATTACAAACTTAACACAACCATAGGCAGATGCTCCACTTTCCAGCAGTGTGTACACATGAGGCTTTGTGTCACCCATCCAATTTACCTTGGTCAAATCCTGAAGTTTCATGAGTGCACAGCTCGGCAAATACTTTGTTGCTTTCTGCAGGAGGTGAACCCACAAGTGAACGAAGAATAGCAGAAAAGCCTTCAGCCGACAGCAGAAAGCAGCCATCAGCGTCACAAGTCGAAAACAACTAAAGCGGGAAAAAACCATGATCACAACAGGCAAAATAAAATGTCACAGACACTAGATTTTATGGTTAAAAGTAAAACTATTTTGGAAAGCTTCACTTACATCAAATGCCAACTTTGCCAACTCTTCTGCAGAACGTGTAGCATCCTGGGCTGCTAAAACCAATGACACCTCCCGAAAATCAATCATTCCACTGGCATCCTGGGGACAGAGAAATCATTATACAGATGTCTTGTATCTCAGCCCAAAGAAATTATTAGTTTCAGGTATCGAACAAATCAAAAGGCCATTTCCCTGCAAGTGAAGAGGTAGTCTTCCTACCTTGTCTTTGTTACAGCACTGCAGCAATATTTTGACTCTTTGGCATAAGACACGTCAGACAGTATCAATATCATGGTGACCTGGGTCTTATCTCAGGCTCATATGTCCCTACAGTGATAGCATAGACATAGGAGCTGTAGGAAAGGACTAAGGCCTGCAATACACGTACCTATAATATATACGATTGATAAAAACCGAAAAAAACGTCATTTTAGCTAAAATGGTATCACATAGGGAAACCGATTTTGGATTGATTTTTCCAGTTTTGATCGGAAATGTCATTGGAAATAATCGTTAATTCTATTGGACGATGTGCTTTCCAATGGAAAGTGCTGTTAGGTGGTATAGAAAGGAGCTAAAAGGATAGTGTATAAATAGGTGGTGGCAATGCATGGCATTGGTTAAAGGTTAGAAATGACCCCGAAGTGTGTCATGTCCAGCGGTAGTTAATAACAAAAGTATTTTAGAAACTAACAAAATGTAAACCATTACTAAATAATTATAATACAATGATAACAGTAATTCAAAAAATTGCAAATGGTTATTTCATATATAATTTTCACAAACACTCAAAAAAGAACTTTGGTTGTTATGATCTATCCATCCGATCACCAGCTGCAACATGCCGCCACCGGAAATTTAAATATGCTCGATGAAACCACAAAACACTTGCCCGATGTTCCCAGATCAATAAAAACTTGTCCAATAGCTTTCCAATCGAAAATGTCACCAATTTCAAACGAAATGTATCTGTCGTACCATGTGGACCTGCACAGATTTCATGACGATCATTTACTAACATTGGTCGAGTTTTATCGATTGCAAATATTATCGGTACGTGTATGGCAGGCTTTACACTGGTGTTCTCTCAGATTGAGCCCCCTGTCAAATCTGCATAATACAATGCCTTCAGGGGGAGGAGTTCACTCCTCCATGCTATGTTTAGAGAACCCGTCGAGATCAGCCTCCCATTGTGACTGTTCATTCTGCTATGGACTCTATGCTGTGCTGCTGCTATGTACAGGGGACCCATCGAGATCAGCCTCCCAGTGTCACTGACATTCTGTCACTGTAATCTGACAGCAGGTGGAGAGCTTGTTCCGAGTGCGCCCCACCCACTGCCTTACATCGCGCCTAGGCAGCCGAAATGGGGTCTGGGACATCTCTTCCAGGCAGGAACTCGTCAGCAGCTGATTTCTCCCTCCACTGACCCCCCCAACGAGCGCTACAGCTCCGACAGAGAAGAGACAGGAGGGGGAGGTGGAGTGAAGGGGAGAGGAAAGGGGGCAGTGAGGGCGGAAGCAGCTGCTCTTCTCCAGGAGTTAATATGTGTATATAGTGTCACTGACATTCTGTCACTGACATTTATTCTGCTATGGACAGGGGACACAGAGGGGGGTGCTGATCCCGACATGCCCCTTGCCCATAGCAGAAAAAACAGTGGCAGGAGGGGGGAGGTGGACCCGGAGCACAGCCTCAGTGCCAGCATATGGTATGGCCAGTGCTATAGCACCAGGGGGTATCAGTGTACCCACCTCCCCTCAACAAATATACCTGTATTTGTCTCCTCAAAATGAGCCTCTCAGAACTGAAAGTAAAGAATGTAAGTATGTTGTGTGGGTTTTTTGTGTAGCAGTTTTCCAGCATCTGAACTGCTGACAGGCGAGTATTGTGTCTGTTTAATGTAGGTTTGTTTTTTTCATTTGAGTATAAAAGTCCATCAAACAGAAATTTCGAAATGTGTATGGCCACCTATATTCTGCTAATGCTAATTGCTTGGTTGTAATCATACAAATAATTTGCTTTTAATGTCACTTTCCTGATATGCATGTGGGATTTGTTCCATGTTGACAACTATAAAAGTACTGAAGTTAGTGGTTCAGTCAGGCAACAAGCCAGGCAGTTAGCAGTGGTGTCAAACTCCTACCAGACCAAGATAGAGGTCCACTTAACCACCTTGGAGTTTGTATACAAAACAAATGTTGCCTGATTCGGGATTGGACATACTTGCCTGTGCTCTGCAAGCCTGCAACGTCATAGGCCTCCATGTTAATGGCCCACATTGCCAGCATCATTGATGATGTTGGTGATGTGTAGAGGGGAAGGGTGCGGAATCATGAAGGAGTACAGTGTACTCTTCCTTTATTGCCCATATCGCTAGGGAGGTTAAAGTCTGAGATCTTTTTCATTATTGGTGCTATACCAAACTATTACCCAATCACCTCACCTTTGGGAAGTAACTGAACACTCTGGAAATGACATCTGTCTGTGTGAGCCCAAGCTTCTCTGCTAGCTCTTCTAGTCCCACACGAGAACACACCCCTTCCAGACAGAGATCAATCAAGCCCTGGACACTGTCAAATGAGAATCTGTAAAGGACAAGAGATGTATACTAAATATCTGAATATAGACATTTCTATAAAGAAGACTATGCAATTCAATGGTCAATTATGGGAACGAGAAGCAAACATTTCAGGCAATTTGGAATTTCAACGAATTAAAGTGGGAACTCACACAGATCATCTTTATATGTAAACTACAAATGCTGATAGCAATTTGGAGATGTTGGTTCTTACTTGAACCCAACAGACTCTCTATTCTTCAACCAGAGCCCACTGAAATTCACAAGTTCTAACTCTAAATTGACAATGATCAGGCTAAGGGCTAGTTTTCATTATATGTCGGGACCCCATCCGCTAAAGGCTGCCACACACGCACCGAGCGGCCAGAAAACGGATAATTCCGATAATCTCTGGCCGATGCCATTAGTTTCAATGGAGACCGGCGCCTCCATTGAAACTAATGGCCGGCACACAAAAGGGTGCCCGCTGATGCTGTCAGCGATGGAGAGCAGCGTGATGACGTCATCACGCTGTACTCCATCGCTGATCTGTGCTGCTCTGTCGGCCCCCACTCTGTACGTGTGTGGGGGCTTTAAGCGTATTGATTGGCAGGGATCCGGACATGGCACATAGACATTTCCTGCCGGCGGATGCTCTGTTTTCACCTCCGCTGATGCAGAGGCTCAACGTATTCGACTAAATTGAGCCTTACATTGGCGGAGTGGCTTGGCGCAGTGAAGACCAAGCATCCTCCAAGTAGATAAGTCTATGTGCTACGTCAGGACCTCCCGCCAAGCAATACGCTTAGCGGAGGGGTCCCGACGTATAATGGATACATGTCTTGTACACTCTCATATCCCAAAATACGGGGTATTTGCAATGGCCGTGGGAGATTGGAGTCAAGGTAAGATTGGGGATCCTATGGTAGCTTCTACAAAAGCTGCGGCCTAAGAACATTATCATAATCTTAACCTGTAGAATAACTAGTAGAAGACTTGAGGAAGCAGACATCACTTACCCAGCCTTTCGTAGGATCTTTCCCAGCTCCCAAATTTTAGGGTCAAGTGGCACTTTTAGGTGTCCTAAGGGTGTTACTGGTGTATCTCCAATCAACTCATATGCTGTTGCTTGTTTTCCAAGAGCTCTAAAAGGAAAATAACAGAAATGTGTTCAACGTGCTTAGAAAATATACTGGCAAGAATAATTTACTGGTTATAATGAAGCTAATCAGTCATATATGACAGGGGAGCCAATCCCAAACTGTTAGGGCCCTCAAACACCTTACCATACAATTTCTGTACAATCATCTTTTCTTCTACCAAAACCATGTAATATGAGAACCTTTCTAAACCTTCTAATCACTATGTATTCTATCAGGGAGGAACCGGCACTACATAGTTGTTGGTACATCTAATGGAAATTGTATGGAGTGATCTAAAAGTGTATGGGGGCTTTAGGTCCATTTTCTAACAATCTTTAAAGCCCCCATACACACTTATATTTTCACAAGATTTTTCAGCCGTTCGACCGTAGTGCGTGCTCACGGCCGTTGATCAGCTGAAAAATCAGGTTGAAATCTAACAATTTATTAGCACTTTATTTTAGCCAAATCAATCTGAGCCATTACGGACATGTTTGTAATCCTTATACCAATGTAATTACTTTGGATGGGGACCAGTTTTGGCAGTGTAATTTCCGGCACACAAAAGGCACCCGACCGATTCTCGGCATGAGCGGTCGCGCGTGACAACGTCATTACGCAGGGTCGATCTGCCGGGAAATCGGCAGATGATCTAAACGTTTATAAGGGGCTTAACCAAGAGAAATATTTCTCTAGTAAGCTTATCTAAACTAAATGTTTTATCTGTTGCGCACCAAGGCCATACACTTCACAATAACCAATTGCAATTATGGAATCGAGTGAAATACTAGCACAGATTGGGCTGAGGTCATTGTTATCTTATGTTCTCCTCTCATTCACCACAATCAAATGTTTTACTCAGGGCTTGTTTACGTTGGAGGTTTTTAACACGTCATGAAGCATTTGACCGTTGGTTTTCCGTCTTCCATCCGATAGACCTAATTTGGGGGAGTTATCTTAACAAGTTTGCAGGCGCTCGCAAACAGGAGTGTGCGGCCACTTTCCGGGCTGCTGCTGAAGCATAACTCACTTTGCCATGAACTCCTGCAAATTGCTGGCATATAATGCAGGATCTGCTTGCTCTTCGGGACTTGGATTGTAAACTGGCAAAAACTGAAAGAAAAAATAATAATAATTTAGCAGGTTTCCAGCACAAACACTAGATGTTGTAGGGGAGAGAAAGGCTACACATCAGAACACCTGATTCTTCTCACCTCTATCTCCAGGTTAATGTAAAACTGGGACATTGTTAGCCAGAGGACCTTTAACCTGTTAATACAAATGCAAAGGACAGATGAAAAAAAGTTAAAGTTACTGACTGGTTAGCTGGTCCCCATGTGACATCCAAAAAAAATTAAGAATTGGTTACTACCATAACTTTCTTACAGGACTATATATCAGTAGTGATGGCCGAACTGCCTGCAAGGCGGACAGTTCGGCGGCAAACATGGATGTTCGCCCTCCTTCTCGGCGGCGAGCAGTACGAGTGTTCGACCCGCCCCGTTTGCCGGCGAGAAGAAGATCTCTATTCTTCCTCTGGCAGGATCAGAACCTGCGAGATCGTGCCGGAGGAAGAATCTTTTCACTAGAAGACCGGGCATGAAGCCCTAGTCTCCTAGTGAAAAAACGGTTCGGGAACAGGAAGTGACGTCAGTGACATCACATTCGTCTCCCTTATGCGTTCCAGGGACCGGATGTGACGTCACTGACCAACAAGCGGACGGCGGACTTCTTTAAAAGTCAGATCCGCCCGTTCGCGGACAGACCTGGCCCGTTCACAGACAGACCTGGCCGATGTACTCAGGCTACCCCCGTATACAAATACACAGATCATGTAATCTATGGGTTATGTCTCTCCAGTCATTTAGCTAAAATTCCACTCACTTTCTCTAATCAAATTGCTTTATTATTGCCCAAACCAGTGAGAAGTATTGCTTTAATTGACAGTATCAATGTCTTTGAGGTTAAACACATCACATACTCTACCACTTGTTATATGTAGCTGTTTCTCTCCTAGTTGGACCCATATAAATATAGGATTTTATTTATAACCAGGGGTGCAACTTTTTAAGTGAGCTCTTCAGATGAGTACCAGGAGATGGTGTCTGGTACTCACCCCATATGTATGTGGTCTCCCTCACTGTCCTCTGCATCAGCTTCGTACATAGTAGATTCTGCTGCAGATGAACCTTCCTGTTCCTGATTGATCCTCCAACTAGCTGTCTCCATCCACAGGTCACCAGCTGGCTTTGGGTCAAATGTAACTCTCACAGTACAACACGTTTGAACCCCCAGATTTCATACCTCAGTAGTATGACCCTGACATTTTCTGGCTTAGTAACTAACTACCTGCAGTCCAAATGTCACCCTTTCATAGTCATATTCCAGCTGTCACACAGTGCTTTTCTCTTGTCAGATTTTACCCGTACATATGCCTGCTTTGACTTTTAACACCCTTGGAAGTCCAATAATTTTTTTGGATTATTAATTGACATTCCCGATTTCACACCCTAACTGCAACCTTTCATGATTATTCATATTTCCCTGTAGTTATCTAAGTGACATCAATAGTATACATTATTTACCATATTTTCCGGCGTATAAGACAACTGGGCGTATAAGACGACCCCCTAACTTTTCCAGTTAAAATATAGTTTGGTATATTCTCGCCGCATAAGACTACCTCCCTTCCAACACACACCAAATAAAAAAATGTTATGTCTACTCTGACTTTCAACCCACAGATCTCCAACACCCTTAGAAGTCCGATCTTTTTTTGTATTAGTAAGGATAGGATAAGTGAAAGCATGTATGCAGCAGAGAAGTGCTTTATGCTCATAGGGAAGCATGAAAATTTGCATGGATGTAGTCTTAGGGGTTAACTAGTAAACCACAAAATTTCAAGGTTCTACCATGCAGGAATTTCAAGATATATGTGTTCAATGTAGGCAAGTTAAATGTTGCATATAGTAGGTATATCTCTCTGGCGATGAAGGAGCATTATCTGAGAGCTGGACTTTAGCTGAAATGTAACTTATAAGTGTTGTAGATAGAGGGGTGAAACTCGGGGTGTAAGTAGTAGTAGGTAAGCATTACTGACCCTGAAAGTTTCATGATTATACTATTAATGGTTTTCGTGCTATGAATGTTCAAAGTTCATGTTACACAGGATTTGTTTCTACAGCTGTGGAGAAGCATCCCGTAGCCATGTTAACACTGCTCTGTCCCGATGTCTCTCTGCTTCTGCTAGCTAGCATGCAGCTCAGGGAGCACAGATCCATAGGGCAGACCTACCGGCTCTCCTAGATAGTCCCCTGCACCCCCCTGCCAGCCACACCCGGTGTATAATACAACCCCCGACTTTTGCACACATGTTCCTGTGTTCAAAAGTCGTCTTATACGCTGGAAAATACGGTAGCTACGGCTGCCCCAACACGGAGTGCCTCCAAGTTGTTAGTATGCATATGAGGTTTGTAACAATAATGCAGGTACCACTTATGTGCACCCCTGTTTATAACCACCAAATTGCAGTAAGATTTAGTTAGTTTGTAAGATTTTCCAAGGTGTGGCATTTCATTATTAAAAACAGAGAAACAGAGGAGTATGGAGGGGAAATTAATTAAATGAGCATGCAGACAAAATGTTAAATTCCCAATTATTTACCAGCAGGAAAATTTAAAAAGTTACCTTATTTTTCGGACTATAGTTTTTTACCATTAAAATCAATGGGAAACTGTCGTGCGTTTTATGGTCCAACTATGTTAACCATTTTTTTTTGTCCCAGCCATCCTGGGAGCAAAATTTCTGCATCCCAGGAGGCTGGATATGTTTTATTCCCTCCAACCAAGCCAAAAAAACACTGCCAAGAAGAGACTTTATCTGCATTAGCACTAGCAATACCCATTCTCTGAACACACTGACCAACTTATGTAGAGACACATTTTACAATTAGATAGTATGAGTTGTGTATTTACATTAACATTCAGCATTGCAATAAATACATTTTGTATTAAAGACTCATCTCTCCTCTCATATGTAAATAGCTGCTCAAGTTGTTCAGTGCCAGATTGTAAAATGTGTCTCTTCATAAGTTGGTCAGCGTGTTCAGAGAATGGGTATTGCTGGTGTGTAGATACATGCTAAGGTTTAATCCCTGCAGCGAAGACACCCAGCCATGGCACTGGCCTGTTGACTGGAGGAATATAGAGTGAATACTGCATGGTCCAGTCCTGCCGTCTTTGATGGAACATTCTGTATATTCACTTCATAGCTGAATGGCTGTCTCTGTTTTTTCCCCAAATATTCTCTCCAAAACTTTGGGTGCATCTTATAGTCCGAAAAATATGGTAAGTGGTTATATTCGTATCTTATTGGACCAAAAATATTAATATAAAATTTCTAAAACAAAGAATCTTAATTTGGGTTTTTAGCTTTGTGAATATATCGAAGTATCCTTCATGGCATTTCCTTTTTTTGAAAGAAGTCAGACTACTTAAACCATAAATGAATAGTTCCCAAAATGAGAGGTACACGGATCGTTTTTTTGTTTGATTCCCGAACGATCAATTGCCATGCGCGTTCGCAGCAATCGATTGTTCAGGAATGATCACTGCCCACCTAGAGCGATCGATCCCACTCTTAGAAAATTACGCTCAAATAGCGATTCTACATGTTGGTAAGTGCCTGCAAGATCGCCATTACTTTGGATGGGGACCATCTGTCATTCGTCGTTTTTGCGTGTTGTGAACAGTCGTTCATCAATGCATGTATGGCTGTCTTAAGGGTATGAGCTAGTAAATGTCTATCCTGATTTATCCACTAGTAGTTGGGGCATGCATTGTAAGCAAAGGATACACTTTGTAATAACAATGAAACAGTTTCAGTAAAAAAAAACAATAAATGAATATTCTCAACAATACTCCTGGTCAAAACTTTAATGTTCAATTATTTCCCAAAACACAGCATCTATTTTCTTTATTTCCGGCCTATTCACACCATTGTTCAGTGTATTTAAACTGAAGTACTAACTTAAAGCCAACCCCCCCAAATAAAAACACACATGCTACTTTTCTAATAAAGCAGTAAACTACAAGTATTGAGTTGCTGTTAAAAGTAATAACCTTGCAACAAGCTAAAGTACATAATGTGACAACATTAATTTAAATGGATTTTTTTAACACTATGGCAACAAAACCAAACAAAATGAGCAGAGACCAAAAATGCTTTGCTGATATGATAAGTAATGAGGTAGATAATGAATGCGGAGTGTACAAGCTATAAAGAATCACAGGTGAATCAACATTTGTACAATATCTACTTACACTCCATTTCCTTTCCATGTCCAAATTGTTGCAGGCTGCACAAAAGGAATTGATCAGTAAAGATGGGTTCAAAACAAAAAGAGACAGACAGAAAGCCTGAAGGCCACAATTGGTTACACTAAATGTTATTGAATTAGTCAATTATAATACAGCAAGTTTGGAGTTCAAGTGATACCGTTTATTGGCTAACTGAAGTCATTAGAGAAGCAAGCTTTCGGGATATCACAGATCCCTTCTTCAGGCTAATACAATTCTGGTCTTTGAAACTTACATTTATACACAAAATAACATGGTCATAAATATTTGAACAAAAGAAACAGTTTTGCCTTGACACACATGATTGATGGAGGTGAGAGTGATAACAACTAAATAATATAACTTTGGGTGTTTTGTGTACCATATAGTTACCTATATACTTTCTCCAAAAACATATGTTCTTACTTTTTATTAAGCCATGCCAAGTCTTACAGACCTGTTCCACCCAATGGTGTCCTTACACTGACCAAGGGGTGGGCTTAAATGTGCAATACTAAAGTAAAGGTGTACTGATTTGATAATCACCCACTTTCCCTATCAGCAGCACAGTTGGTTATTATTTTCTTCCCAATGCAGCATAAAGTAATAGACTGTATATTGCAGGGGGTTGAAGTCACCTCCCTCTTAAGGTGGGTTTACACGTCAAGATTTTTGTTTCGTTCAACTTCAGATTCGATTTTTTTTTAGATTTTTTAAATCGGATTTCGTTCGTCCATTTATCGAAGGTAATTAGATTTTTTGTACAACCGACGCAAATATCGAATGAAAATAATCGTCGGAAACATGAATGAAAAA
>CM070032.1:85386654-85406569 GCA_036250615.1 Ptychadena robeensis | reverse complement strand
TTTTACACGAAAAATAAACGACAGACGAAAGTTTACCAACATGTCCGATCACCTTGTGGACGATTTTTTGTCAGATATTAAACAAAAAAAAATCCATCGGAACAAATGGCCGTTTCAGATTTTTGTACAACGAACCAAAAAAATCGTTCGTCGTCCATCTGTCGGCCGAAAAAATCTTGACGTGTAAACCCACCTTTACCCTTAGAGAGTTGTTCTATTAACCTCCTGATCTCAAAAGAAATAGTAGATATTCTCTCCCAGTTCCTGATTAGGCAGAACAGTATAAGATTGCAAAGACCTTAAAATTTACAATTTTCTTTTAGCTACAGTGCTCTATTATTTTACTTGTATGAGGGTCGAATCAGGAATAATATATATTGACATTTTTTTAATCTGGACATCTTGTTCTGGGTAAAGCCCCCCATACACCACATACAATTACCATGCAATTTCTGTACAACCAACTTTTCTTCTACCAAAACCATGTAATATGAGGACCTTTCTACACCTTCCAATCACTATGTATTCTATCAGGGAGGTCACTATACTACATAGTTGTTGGTAGGTCTCATGGAAATTGTATGGAGGAATCTAAAGGTGTATGGGGGGCTTAAGAGACCAACTAAAGTAAAACCAAAGAATACTACATGGATATTCTGAATGTCAGAAATGGCAACCTGTGATTTTTTTATGTTTGGTAGAGTGGTAAATATTAAAGGCACCCATACACCTTACAATCTTAGGCCACGTCCCCACTTTTGCGTTCTGCTGCGATTCTAATCCTGGCAGGAAGAGAGCACCCAGCGATCACCTGCACTGAGAAACGTGGCACAGGACCTGCAGGCAGGAAGTGGGGGGGGGGGGGGGGGGGGGGGGGGGGGGGGGGGGGGGGATAGCACATCTTGCCCCACCCCGCCTGATTGCACCCAGGTAATGGAGTGAATGGGCAAGGTTAAAATGAGCCGCGGGTTTTAATCACGCCCATTCATGTCTATGGCCGTAATCAGGGGCGAGGTTCGCATTTGATTGCGTATGTTGGGATAAGCCCCATCAAATACATGGCAACAATCACGCGCGATCTTAGTGATGCGATTTTAGGATAAGCCCTTACCATACAATTTCTGTACAATCAACTTAATAACTTACAATCAACGTAATATGAGGACCTTTCTAAACCTTCCAATCACTACGTATTCTAACAGGGAGGACCCGGCACTACATAGTTGTTATTAGATCTAATGGCAATTGTATGGAGAGATCTAAAGGTGTATGTGGGGCTTAAGACCGTTCTCTATTTTCCAGCTGTTCATGGTCCCTTAAAAAGAGATTTAACAAGATTTTAAAATTGCTAACAACATTTTCCTAAAGGCCCCCATACACCTTAAAATCTCACCATACAATTTCTGTACAATCAACTTTTGTTCTACCAAAACCATGTAATATGAGGACATTTCTAAACCTTCCAATCACTATGTATCAGGGAGAACCTGGCACTACATAGTTGTTGGTAGATCTAAAGGTGTATGGGGGGGGGGGGGGCTTAAGAATAAAAGAAGTATGGGAATATCTGCAATAGGCAATAGGGAAACAAGCAGGAATAAGGGTTTAGCCTCCCTTTTACTTCAAAGAAGAAATAAATCACTTGTAAAGACAAATAAAATAAAGCTTGATTCTTTTCCATTCCATCCACTGAAAATACTTTTAAGACTAATTTAACAGGTTGACATAAAAGACCATTTTAAATATCTGCTTCTTGTACGATGAGCATGATATGTTGTTACCTAAGCATTACAAGTAGGTACCGGAAGACCTATGAGAGATAAGCAGTGTTACTCACCAGTTTGTTAGGATATCGCATTAGAACTGGTTGAACAGGTACTCCTGCCACAAAGGCTCCTGCAGAACAACAAAGCACGAGTCAATACATGCTGTGCAGAGGCCTCACACCCCACAAATAAAACTGCAGGCTGAGCCCTCTTCTTACCCGGCTTGAATTTTAGTAACACTTTTCCATTGCCATTTGTTCCCTCCGGGAAAAACAAAACCTAAAACAATAAGAAGAAATAGTTAAAGGATCATTACTCACAAGTGGGTTTATGTATAAAGCTAGCCATACACGGCACGGATTCCCTGGCTGATCGATTCACCATCCGATCGATTCCGGCGATTCCGCCGGGATCCTCAGGTGTGATCGATCGGCCAATTAGGGAATCCGATCGCTGCATACCACCTTGTCCTGCCGGATCCGTGTCCGATTGATCACCTCCCGGAATGCAACTCCCGCTGATCTGGGCAGAATCGGACCCGAAAGACCAACATGTTGGTTCTCTGGCGGATCCGATTCTGAGCCCCCGATCGGTCGGACCCGATCGGACGGACAAGGTGGGCTGCACGGGATTCCGGCCCGATCGTTTCGCGTGCACGCGCCCGGAATCGATCGGGCCGGAATCCGGTGCAAATCCGACCCGTGTATGGCAGCCTTAAGAGCTAAAAATGCAAAAAGGCATCTGTCTAAATATCAGGAATCATTATGAAAATAGAGAGAGAGTCACAGCAGCACAACAGCAGTTATTTCTGATAAAGTAAATATTCAATATTCAGAAGGATATTGGGAATGGTCACTTTTAAAGAACAACCTCACTCCCCACTGTCAGAGTGATGCTTATCCTATAAAACCCTTCCATTCTTTCTGCTCTGGTAACCTCCGCTAAGTTGTCCTGCTTGGCAATGCACTGACGAAAGGAAGCTATACACGGTTTGACATTTCAAAGTTAATCGTTCAATCGACCAAAAATTGTTCTGTTAACACCGATGGAATGGGAATTGATTCCTTCCCACCTGGTTCGATTTACCTCAAGTGACTGATATCGAACATAAAATCGATCAAGAAGTGTATTGATTGTACCACCACACAGTGTTATCGATCGATGTTTGACTATTGGTTTATATTGAGCAAAACAATAAAATTGCAAAAGAATCATTCTGTGTATGGCTACCTTTATGGCCCCTATACACCTTACAATCTTTCCATACAATTTCTGTACAATCAACTTTACTTCTACCAAAACCATGTAATATGAAGACCTTTCTAAACCTTCCAATCACTATGTATTCTATCAGGGAGGACCCGGCACTACATAGTTGTTGGCAGATCTAAAGGAAATTGTATGGAGTGATCTAAAGGTCTATGGGGGGCTTAAGGAAACAAACAAAACCTTCTAGAGGGGTATTTTTTCCTATAGCACACAGGCTATGGGTCAGCCATATTCTGTATGTGTTTTTTTTACCTACAAGTGAAAGTTTTCACTACAGTGTGAAAGTAAATGAATAAACAGATAATGGTTTTATTATTAAATGAAATACACATTGTTAGTTGGTAAACAATGGGATAATATCTTTTATATTCTAGTTAGCACTCCACCTGAGGCCACTCCCCACGGGAGGTTGCTCTTCTCTTCACCTCCTCCACCACTTTTTTCCGTGATGCTGGGTCATGCCGGGACACCATAATAGACTGATTGAATCGAAGCAGAGCTAAGGAAGAGATCACAAAACTGTAGCAATATTCTGTTCATATCAGAGCACTGGTATTCAGGCAAAATATGTGACAGCTCAGAGCACCACTAAACTCTAAAAAAGTTATCGCCTCTTTTGTGCACACAACTAAACAGATATTATTCTGTATATTTATAGTTGTTTCTTGTAGTTGAAATTACTTCATGTACAATGTCTGCATTGGAATTAATGTTAGCGCAGCTACTTGCCTGTTTTAGGTGCTAGTGGATACCAGGATGCTATATTTGATTTCTAAAATGCATAAACAGATGAGGTTAAACAGTGCCCATTAGAATTTCCTTTTGAGGTTCCTGAAAATGAGATCTGAGAAGTTGGGGGAAGCATGGTGAAAATTGCTGCTGCCTAGCATTGTATGCTGGCAACACACACCGCTCTGCATTGTGCACAGTACACACCTTATGCATTATCTATGTCTTTAGCTATTGCAAACAAAAGGCATCAAAGCTGTAATAATGAGGAATAAGAGTGGCTAACCTTTCCCTGCCAAATCCTAATTTTAACAAATCCCGTATTTTTCCCGGATTCTTGAAATCGCTGTAATTTAGCAGGGAGAGGGTGTTACGCTCACTGCTAATGTCCCACCCCCACATTATCAGCACAAGCGGAGTCAGACACAAGCAGGGAGAGTAACACCCTCTCCCTGCTAAATCAGTGAGAATTAAGCCCGATAATGTCACTGACATCACTTCCGGCTCTTGGAATGTGGAAGAACTATATTACACATACCGGAAGTGATGTCAGTTGTGTCACTTCCTGTATTTGCCCCGGGTTTTTTTTCTTTTTTAAAGTTGACATGTATGGTATAACCGGCATGCTAGAAGTATCCATTTAAAGTCGCAAAGACCTATCAGGTTCCAATAGTGGGAGTTTCCATGTCATATAGCAGCACAAGACAAAGATGTATCTAAAGGCCCCCATACACGTGTCGGATTCCCACCGGATTCCGGCACGATCGATTCCGGGCGCGTGCACGCCAAACGATTGTGCCGGAATCGCATGCAGCCCACCTTGTCCAATCGATCAGGTCCGATCGTTCAGGGGCCCAGAATCGGATCCGACAGAGAACCAACATTTTGGTTCCATCAGATTGATTCTGCCCGGATCAGGGGGAGTTGCCATTTGTGAGGTGGACAATCGGACACGGAATCGTCCCGGAATCCGTTGGACAAGGTGGTATGCAGCGATGGATACTCTTAATTGGCCGATTGATCACACCTGCGATTCCCGGCAGAATCGCCGGAATCGATCGGGTGAGTGATCAATTGGCCATGGAATCCGACACGTGTATGGCTAGCTTTATAGAAAAGGCACTGACCACGGTGACATTCTACTGTGTGCAGTTGGCCCCTTCACAGCAACAGTGGAGTTTAACATCTAATTGAAATATTCAAAATCCAAAAATGCAAAAATGACTAAAGCATGACAAAATGAATACCATGAAAGTGCTAACGGAGAAAGACATTTCTCTATATTAGCCAATATAGAAAAGTGACTTCTCTATTAGCAGGTTCATTGAATAACACTACAGACTTGGAATATATATTGTTCATCTGACAAAGTAACATTTAAAAACATAATAAGTAAATTCAGATACACAGCTAGGTTACTGGAAGCGATGACATAAAACATACTGTACTCATTAAGGTCATCATACACACCCAAATGGTCTATCTTAGAGAAATTCTTGGAACAGATGCTGGTTGTTTAAATATTCAACAGGTAATAATAAGTATTACACTTTCTGCTATTTTTACAGAATTCGGAATCTTTCTGTAAAGAAAAGAATACTACAACTGAGGGAAAGACTGACAATGTGAGGGACAGGCCACGAAAAATAGGTTTTTATAGTAGATCAAAAATTCAAGTAGAGTTTGAGAAGATATCAAAACGTCAGGCAATTTTTTAATGAAATCGTTAGGAAGATTTACTGGTAACTTGTGAAAAAGAAAGGCACCCAAGAAGCATTTTTCTCAGTATAACACTGTTTCAAAATACAGATCAGGTCTTTTACGTGCTTCATTACATTTCCCATATCAGTAGGGAATGGCCTATGGTCAATAAAGAATGTGTGAGAAAGTGTAGTGGTGTATGCTCCAAATTACTTGAAGTATGGCAAAAGTTTTTTCCTAGAAGCACTAAAACCAGGGAAACACCTTTAAACTCTGACAGGGATCTCCCCCACTGTACGCATTTATATGTGCTGGGTTGCAGAAAATGATGCGCTGCACATGGTGTGAAAATGTTTTCACTACATTGTGTTCTGCATTGAAAAGCACTGCTGTATACATTTCGGATGCACTGGCGTTTGCAGTTCCAATACATTTAAAGTGTGAATGGGTAAACACAGCAGCACAATACTGTGCCCTGGGCCTCCTGGTATGGACTTGATGTTAGAAGCCTGCACAAGCCAATATAAATGCTGGCTACAAGATAAGTAAAAAACCTACAGGAGGGTACCAGGAGGCACAAAGAGGTAAGATCATGAATGAATATCAGAACTGGTGGAATCAGTACACCAGACTAGCTGGCCTTTATAACAAGGAGTGTGTGCTAAATGCATGGACACTTGAGATAAAAATAGCTCAGGATGTCCCACTTTTTAAACCCACTGCTAACATGCATGCATGCTGCGTCAGTGTTACCGTAAGCATTTGCATGTAACTGCACAACCAGCAAAAAGTCATTAGCTGTCTAAGCAGTGCTGCCATTAACCCTGAGGTCACTACACATAATGATTTTATGGTCTGCATCTTTTAAGAATCTTTACACAAAACAACAAAAATATTTGCCTGTAGTAAGGCTTTAAAGCAAACCTGACCTAACCTAAAACCTTCCAAAGGTAATGCAAGTGTTGAAGTGTAAGCACAGATACCTCCATACACTACAACATGCCTGCAATTCAGCACTTTATCTAGTAAAACTGAAGCTGTCTAAACTTATATCTAAACTCTAAAGTATAGAACAATAAGAAAATGGCGATTTCCATTAGAATTTATTTAATGGCTCACCTCCAATCACAGGAATGTTGAGGTTCTCCACTCGGGACACAACTGATGGGAGGTCACACACCACAGTAACAATGGGGTCAAAGAAGGTGGAGTGAGGTGCCACAACCAGCAGTGGGGCCTCAGAGCTGGAGGCGCGGCGGCCACGGATGGTGATCCAGTGGAAGCCACACATGAAGAACATAGTGCGGCTCAGTGCGTAAATCAAGTGATGTAGAATGCTGTGTGCATAAGGGGAAAAGACACATGGCACGGGGAATGGAAAGGGGAGAGATGGAAATAAATGAATGTGTTGTACCGTATAATGATAACAAATACCTCTAAATATTATCAGCACTACCACTTACGTGCGTCTATGTCGTATTGACCTGCTCAGCTCTTCTTCGCTCATGCCAGCAACTCGGAGGGCAGCTATTGGCCACATGAGGAACAGAAAGACAGCAGCCAGTAGAAAACGCACAGGGAATAGAATTGGACCCAGCACATAGAACTGTAAAAAAATATATATATATTAGAGAATTATACAGATTATACAGATTGTAGTATCTTTTTTATAGACCTTTTGACACTTCCAGGACTCCACTGACATTACCATTTCTGACGGCACTAAGCAGCCCTCTCACATCACGCTTACTTGAGCAGCGGGCGAAAGCTTAGAAGGCTAGATAGAATCAAATATATAGCAACTTCCCGTCTAGAAGATATATTTTATGTCTGGTTGGAATTTCATGTCTACATTAATGTAAAAGGCCACGAGCCAAGTGGCTCTCAGGGGGTCATTCGACTCTTGGGTATATATTATGCTTTTACAGCAGCGAGATCAATAATCCTTATATTACACAAGATTCTATTTGAAATAGGATCATTCCCCAGTGAAGTAATCTTCACATGCCTTGCATAAACAGTTACAACACAAAGCAGATTATCATAGGATATGATCCAACCTATTCCACTATACCAGGAATTTACATATTCATACACACATCAGGGGTTGTTTATAGCACGCCTGCACATTTTATGGGAAATTAAACTGTGACTTATCCATCTTCTATGATGAATTCTGCTTTTGGTTAACATCCGTTAAAAGATTGTTCTGAAGCATTTAAATGAATAGATGGCACAGAGGAGGATGAAGAAAAGGATGTGGCTTCCATTATAGGAACTTCTACCTTTATGTCAATATAAACATCCTGTAAAATGGACTTCTGGGTCTCAAGCCAAAACATAATTAGGCAAAGGCACATAATAGGCAGCTGACTTATGTCCATATTAGACAATTAGAATCTAAACCACATCATGCAAAACTGTTAGGAGGCATGATCAGTGCTTTTTATATTATTATTTCATCCACATATTATGTCTCGTGCAATGTATACATTGCATACCATACACAGTGTCTGATTATCCTGTACAGTTCTAACCAAAGGAAAGGACCCAAATATTTCATGCACAGTTTTTGGAGGATGGACTGGTGTCAAGAAGGGCAAAGCCACTTCTCTTCAAGGAAATCATCAGGGATAGGCTGACATTCTACAAAAAGTACAGGGATTGGACTGCTGAGAGTAAAGTCATGTTCTCTGATGAAGCCTCTTCCCTAATGTTTGGGGCATACAAGGGTTGATTTTTGAGTTCGGACATCCTTTCGATTGATCCTGCTCAAAGAAAGCTTGGTCAAACAGGTACTTAAAACTTGAACAAAATTATCTAAAAATACTGAAGCAGCAAACTTTGTGTAAACCAGTGTTTGTGTCAGTTTCAAACCTTTTGGCTACTGTAGACTTGTTATTTTTACAATTAGGGTCCCCATACATCTTTTGATTTCTTTAGATCTCTCTTTGTTTTACCAAAACCATGTAATATGAGAGACTTTCTTAACCATCAAGTCTACCTGTGTTTAATCGCAGAGGACCCGGCACTACATAGTTGTTGGTAGATGTAAAGGATATCTGACACAGAGATCTTAAGTTCTCTGGCCACATTAGTGTGGGGCAAAGTTTAGCCTCTCTGTACAATTTAATGTGTCCTCACCAAGGATATTCACATTTGTCCATTAAAACTCAAATGATAAGGCCTAGTCTTTAATGGGTGTCCTGCACAAGCAACACTGACACATCCAGGATGCCCAGGTGGTGGTGCAGTTGTTGCACTGGTTTAGGAGGTGCTAAGAACGGCCATAATTCTTAAAATCTATGGGCATAACCCGTACAATACTCATAAAACAGGTGCATACAAGCAATAATGTCTGTCGTGGGCTATAATGCACCGGTGTATACATGGTCTTCATAGCTCAAAGAAAACTATGGTCGCCATCTCCCTCACGGTGGAATACCAATTTGGCACACGCTTCCCAGGAACACCAGGTTTTCCCTTGGAAACCGCATGAATGATAAAGATCCATTACACACAATTGAATGCATTTCTATGAGCTGTGCATTTGCACTGGAGATCATAGGAGATACAAGAACACAGCAAACGCACAACAAATGTGTGTGGCTTAAAAGTGTGAATGATCCCTTATTGTGACTACCATGTGCATAAAGAAATAAATCATCATGTAACATTATAAGCAATGTGAAAACATGTGGGAACATGCAGGGCTGTGTGTTGCATCTTATTTTCATCAGTAAATATTACAGAAAGGATTACATTCGGCATATCACAGTTACCAAGTCAATAAGGATTACCAAGCTTATCAGCAAACTGAGGTCGTTTTATAATATTCACAGTACATACATTATTAGCAGGACTAATCTACACGGGGATCTTTCCCAATTGAATCCATCGTGAACTGGAGCAAGCATCCACTAAAATATATTTCTTTTTAGGATTATATTATTATGGCGTCTAGGTGTTTCAGCCAGTAGGTTTAGATTCCATGCCCATTAAACCATGGCCAATAAAAAAGCCATGGCCAAGCAAAACTTAATTACCGTATATATACTCGAGTATAAGTTTTTCATTAACAAAAATTTGCTGGAAAAAGCCCCCCCTTGGCTTTTACTTGAGTCAGGGTCCCACTTACCTGTCCGGGTGTTTGCTGGTCTCCCTGCAGGCGCCGGTAGCCTCTGTTAAAGGTCCGATGCGTATTCGATATTCCTTCTACAGCATTTCCGAGCTAGGCTGGTGAACTGTAAACAAACTTGGACGGCAGTGCCATTTGGACATATTGTCAATCTTTACAGGAGATGGTGGAATTTCAATTAAAAAACTCCTCTCCACTATATTGCATTTCCCACCCTTGGCTTCATATTTGAGTCAATACATTTTACCAGTTCTTGTAGATAAAATTACCGTATTTTTCGGACTATAAGATGCACTTTTTAACTCCCAAAATGGGGGGGGGGGTGCCTGGGTCTTATGGTCCGAATGTGAGACCCTTTGGCTCCCCAACAGCTCTCCTGGCAAGGAGATTAGCTGGAGAGCTGTCAGATGTGAGATTCACCCACAGCTGGATCTCCCATCTGAACTGTATAATTGCTTATGCCAACAGAGCCCTGCTGGTATAAGCAATGAAGAGAGGGATAGATGGATGGCCATCTATCACTCTCTCTATGTCCATGGGATCTGCAATCACTGCAGCTCCCATGGACACAGGCACAGCAAGATCGGAAGAGCAGAGAAGACTGGGCAGCCTTCCCCCCTCTCCTCCCGATCAGTGAAGAGATGACGTGATGTGCTGTGTGTGTACTGTTGCTAGTGACAGCTACTGGTTGAACACTTTTATATATCACATTTTTTTCCTGGTTTTCCTGCTTTAAAAACTGCGTCTTATGGTCTTTTAGTCCGAAAAATACGGTAGGTACCTCAGGTTATATTCGAGTATATAAAGTATGACATATTATTTTTCTCCGCTAAATGCCTTTATTCCACAGGTCATTCTCTTCCTTCTTTTTTAAAGATAACACGCAGCACTAAATTTTAAAACATCCATTAAACCATTCAGTCACACTCACTGTTTAACTTCTTTCTAACCCAGGGGTGTCAAACTCAGATACACAGTGGGCCAAAATGAAAAACTTGGGACAAGTCAATGGCCAACAACATGCTATGCAAAAGACATGTACCCACAGATAGATCACCATTGGTTTGTGTCAACGCAGTTAGCCACGCTGTCATATGCAGACTTACATTGAATAAGCTTTGGCCACGTCAAAAATATGCCCATTGTTTTTAAAACACATTTTTTAGTGTGTTTGTTCCAAAAAAGTCAATGGTCCCTTTCCACCAACTCTAGGAGTAGAAAACTACAAATGTCAACATGCCCTGGGTGGCAGCCGCTCTACCTGTTGTGGGTGTTGAAAACTTTAACCCTGTTTAAACATTGATTGTTTTAGTTTTTATAAAAGCCTTATCATATTTCCTATTGTGAGCCAAATATCTGCTGTGTCATTGGTTGGCAGCTGTGCAATTAATCACTCAATAATAGTACCTTCTATTATTAGGTTTATCATAATTATCTAAAAATGAATAGACTACAGAGACAAAAGTATTGGGGCACTTCGGCCATAGATATTATAATGACATTCCAAACAAAATCAATAGGCATGATTATAAAGGTGGTTCCCCCTTTCTAGCTATATACGATTCCATTCTTCTGGAAAAGTTTTCCAAAAGTATACGGCAGCGATGGTGAACCAGTGGCACTCGGAGCCCACTCTGTGGGCAGCACAAATGCTGAGAGGAAAGGAACGGCAGCCCCATACCCTCCAGCACTGCCAACCAATCAGGAGCCGAGAGAGAATGTCATTTGTGTGAGTAGAAGACAGAATTAGGGTCCCCACACACGTAGCGAGCTGTGGCCGATTTTGCCGCCGACCAATGTGCCTGCACGCTCGCGGCCGTCGGCAAGCCTGTAACTACCATGATCCCCCATGAACAACTGAGCCCATGACCAATAACCCAGAGTTATAACTGCATGTAATGACAAGATCTCCTCGATGGAGGATAGGGAATGTGCAGATAGTCGTCATTATTAAATGATTTTATACCAGACATCAGTGATGACAGTCTGCAGCAATATGTGTGTATAAGGAATAACACGGTTCTGTAGTCAGTGTAACTGATCAGGGACATCTAACCTCAGATGTTTCATTAACCCTTGTAACAAAAAATGGTCAAATAAATGTAAAAAAAACAAAAAAAACAAATGATGATCATATGATGATACATTTTTCCTTTAGCAACTTATTTTCTTAGGGTGAAAACAAATAGCCATTTCTGTGCATATTACACAGGCGGCACCTCTCTATGTAATGCCGGCTGCTCATGAGAAAGTGGCTGAGAAGAGGCCAGAGGAGACCAGCAGCACAGAGGTACATAAGGGATGAGAGGAGGAGATAATTATGGGTGGTTTTATAGCTTAAAGAAAATTCGATGTTTTATGTGTGTGTGTATATATATGATTTGTGTGTGTTATTCAGGTTAAATTTCCATGCTGGCACTTTGATATAATTAAATGGGGTTTGGGTTACAGTTTGGGCACTCTCTCTGTCTTTAAAAGGATCACCATCACTAGTATAGGGTGTCTGTAGGAATGTTTCTCACTTACACATTTTTTAATTCCAGACCTGAAACGGGGTCCTGGCTGTCAACCTATGTTCTAACTTATTCCAAAGGTGAACAATTGGCTTGAACACCCCAGGGGCCACACAAGGACTATGCCATATCTCTGAAGACGGCTGCCCCTATGAAACAACACAAAATACCACAATGTCATACCGAAGGGTTTGTCCATTTTCACTTCCCACCACTGTGGTTTTCTCATCAAATGTCATGTATGACTTATGTAGGATTTATTTTATTTTGTTGTACACTCTGTTAAATGAAAACCCAATAAAAATTTACGTACAATTGGCTTGAAGACAGGGCTGTCTGCAGGCCAGTCAAGTTCTTTAACATTAGACTCTCCCAGCAGTCTGAAGGTAAATTCTTCAACTGAACCAAAGTACTGGGGCTATAAGGCCAGCCAAGCTCTTCAACTCTAGACTTTACCAGCCCCACTACTGTCCTCCTGAAGGTAACTTCTTCAACTGAACCAAAGTACTGGGGCTATAAGGCCAGCCAAGCTCTTCAACACTAGACTTTACCAGCCCCACTACTGTCCTCCTGAAGGGAACTTCTTCAACTGAACCAAAGCACTGGGGCTATAAGGCCAGCCAAGTTCACTAGACTTTACAAGCCCCACTACTGTCCTGAAGGTAAATTCTTCAAGTGAACCAAAGTACAAACAAACAAAGTACTAAAAAGCAGTGTTCTCCCCAGAGCAGATTGGCCGGGCGGCCCGCCCAGGAGATTTTAGTCCCCGCCCGGCACACAAGTCCTCCGCGGCGAGCAGCCTGACAGGCGGCGCCTCCCATTCTTCAGGAGCGCGCCACAGCCACTGAAAGACTCCGGCCCGCGGCACACTACCGGAGCCACGGGCCGGAGTGTTTCAGTGGCTGCGGCGCGCTCCTGAAGAATGGGGAGGCGCCGCCTGTCAGAGGACTTGTGTGCTGCCGCTGGCATCTCGTCATGACGTCATCGCGCCGCCCAGCTGAAAAAAATTCTGGGGAGAACACTGTAAAAAGCCAGTAAAGTTCTTCAGTACTAGACTCACTCAGCCCACAGTAGTCACTGTCCTGAATAGATATATATTTATAAATAAAGCTAACACAACTACTTCTATGGTTCTACATCAATGCAACTAGTAGACAGAAGTGACAATAAATTATTATGTATACATTATTTATTTAATTAGTATGTATTTAAAGAGACACATTGCTTACATTAGCTAACGTACACAGAGAAAGGGTGAGGGAGAGAGTGGTAATGAAACCATAACCAGTACCACTTATTTTAGGGAGGTAGCGTGAACGATGATGTTGAGAAAAGAACTTCCACCCTATCTCATTACCATCCTCCCTTCCCAAAAGGTGGATCATCCTGACCTATATTCAAGGCACGTGTCTTCCATTCTGAAGACATCACATTGAGGATCTTCTATGTATGGAAAGCCAATCCAGCTTCCAAATTCCCATAAACACATTCCTAATCCTTGTGGAAAGTCTTCCCAGAAGTATTGAAACTGTTGAAATTGTGAGCCAACACTATATTGAAGCCCATGGATTAAAAATGGTTTGGCATTAATGTTCTTGTGTATGTAAAGGCAGGCGTACCTACTTTTAGGGCTCATTCACAATGAGCAAATATCACAACTGACCGGTGAACGCAACATTAGGCATCCACTGGTTGGTTTTCAGGCTTTTGCATGATAGAACTGCCATAGGGTACCATGCAATCGTTTCCCAGGTTGCTGCAGGAAACCACCGTGTACATTTAGCCTTAGTGCATGATATAGTGCAAGCAGATACAAACATGCAATATTTCACCCCCTGCTCACATGTCTGCCAGCTTTGTGGTATTCATAGACAGCTATACGTGGATTTCCCTGTTTCCCTTTGGTAGGTGCACCAATACAGAAAAAAAGCCTTCAAGATTCTTTCAGAGATTTTCAGTCTTCCCTCTCTTCATCTGCCCTGAGGCAAGCCATGATTCATATGACAACTCATTTTTTGGGTTGGTCAATGGAACTTATTTGAATATAAAGGGCAAGGCAGGTTTCAGGAGAAACAGAAATTTACTACAAATCATTGCCCATTTTGTTTACAATGCTAACGAGAAAGTACATTGAGGCCTCTACTACAGTCCTTCAGTATGAATGGATGCACATAATAAAAATATATTGGTGGACAGGTCAGCTTATCTGCATATTAGGATGTCTACCATCTAAAAAAAACACCATTAAATAAGATTAGACTATTTTAAGTAAATACAATTATTTTGATCAACAAATCAAATCTTTAAAGATGGTTATGCCCACTGTTGGCTATTTTTATCCTCTTCTGAGGGCAATTTCACAGTAGTGCTAGGCATACACGGCTCGATTTTGTAATAGAATTGAGGACAATTGAGCAATGTTCACGGAGCTTGATTGTGCTCAAATCTGTTTCAAAATTTGAGCCATCATCCCACTTGCAACTCCCTCGTTGTTCAGTTCCCTTAAGCTGAACTGCTATGCCTTCCCCTGTACGAAGCTGTGAAATTTGCAACTCCCACCTTTGAGCCCCCGTCGAGGTCGTTTTGTACCCTGGCCTTGGAAGATAAACTTGTGAACTGTGTTCCCTCCAGAGGCCATCAGACCTTTTTTTTTCTTGATTTTACTGTTTGGTTATCCTATTTATTATAAGTCTGTACTCTGTATTCTGTAATTTGAAAAGTTAACCAAAAAAAAACATATTTAACCAAAATTTGAGCCATCCAGCCTGCCTTTGAGCGGAATCAATCGATCCACTGGAAGGAGCTCAGCGGAACAGGGTTTCAACATGTTGAAAGACCCTGTTTCATTTCCATTACTTTGAATGGGGACTGTAGGTCCATTTCAAAGTATCGGACGGGCAGGCAGCCTCAAAAATCATCATCGCGCCGCATCGCATACTTAACAGCATGCTAGTGAATAGGAGGTGTGCCCCCCCCCCCAACTAAGAGATAGAAAAGGACATAGTGTGCAGGAATGGTTATATTTGCACCCCCCTTCTGGCAAAAGCACCCAATCAGCTGCATCTTCTGCCTAACCATTGTCCAGGCCCTCATTACCAGCCCACAAATATGAACCTGCTACAAAATGAGTGAATACTTTGTGGCTGAAGGGGTTCCAGTTGCCCCTATAATGCTAATTAAAAGCATGCCAATGCAGGAGATAAACATTCCTTCATCCTTTCTGTTGAAACCAGACGTGGAAGTAAGAGGATCTCCCTTTAGAACTTTTTCCACACTATGATAAACCATACATAAAAATAATTAAGTTTTGTCAGTATTTGAGTTTTACGGATGTATGTAATGTACAACATCTCATTGTGTGCAGAAGATTGTTTATCTACTTATACAATATCCCATTATCTGAGAGTTACTACATGATCAGCCAGTTATCAGAACTTTACAGCTGGAGCATAATAAACAGAAAAGGCAACAAAACCAATAATACTTAAGGGTTCCATATAGACTGATAAGAATGTCTCGTTTCTAGTGCTTGATAATGTACAATGAATTGTGGAAGAACAAAACTTTTATGGTGTCCATAAACGTGATGGGCGCCAGATAGATGGCCGCGAATGCGCACAGTGTTACGCCAGCACTTGAAGTGGCGCACATCTATGTGTGTGTGTGGACATCTTTAGCCCTAGTCTCTACTGCATTGAACTCCGAAGGCACTGACCATAGTTTGTTTACTATGGTCCACCTACCACATTGCCTAAATATTCATGTAGACAATAATAATGTACACGTCATGCCCATGGCCACCATGGGCACCCTGGACACATAACGATCATGCTTCCTGAATGCCAGTAGAGACTAGGTCCTAAAGGATTTGAGGTCTAATATGATATGGAGGACTCAAAGTGGGCATACACAATTTTTGGGCGCACACAGTTTTTTGATCGGCTTAAAAAACATAAAATAGATCGCTTGAATCAATGGAAACTTTTTTTTTTGTTTTTAACCTGAATTGATCGACCAAAAGTGATTCAAATCGAACATAAAATGGATCGAGCGGTAATCTATTATGCTGAAAAGTTAACTAGATATTTCAATCAGTTTGTAACTGATGGTACTATGCAACATGGAGGTCTATGGCGCCACCTACCCCCCACCCCCTTCGCGTCGCCAGTGACATGATTGGGGGCAGAGGTTAAAGAATCAGCATACACGCCGATACACAGAATAGCAGGGGGAATCCGGAGGACAGGTAAGTTTCCCCTCAGTTAACTCAGGTTGAGTTTCATGATGAATGAAACTCAGCCTGAGTTAACTCAGGCCAAACGCCCAGAAGGTTAAATTACACAAGTCAATCTTATCAAAGATCCATCAAGTAAAAGTTACAAATGCAGTGCAAAATAATATCAATGTATATACAACATCTAGAGACAGTAAGGAATCAGAAACGCCAGAGTTAAGGCCCCCATACACGTAGCGAGCCGGGCCAACAGACGAGCGGTGGAGGTCAACGTGATTACAGCATCACGCTGCACTCTGTCGCTCAGAGTATCGGCCGCCACTCTTTGTGCCAGTCCCCATTTAAACTAATGGCATCAGCCAGAGATTTACGGACATGTCCGTTCTCTGGCCGACCGAGCTTTGGGGCGACAAGGATCCGTCGCCCCATGTGGGCTCACTACATGTATGGGGGCCTTTACATACTGGACCCATATAAGACCCCTGACTCTCGCTCTATAGGCTCCAGCATAACATTATGACATAACAATTAGGACCATGGAGCACCTGAACATTCCAGTTAGCAAACTTTCTTGGGTCTAAATTTTTGGCGAAAGCTTCCAGCCATCTTAACAAAAGTGCTTTTAGCCTGTCATACATTTATCACAGGAACAGCCTGGTAAACGAACAATCTGTAATGGAAATCTATTTATAGAAGAATACTGAGGAATAGTACAAGCAAATGACTGATCAGGTGATCCGGATAGGGGGAAGAAAGTTCTTGTGTGCCGCTGATCATACAGCCTTAAGGATAAGAATGAATAAATGGTTCTTTCTTCAGTGGGGCACTGATCCAGACAAATCCCTCTGTCAGGCACTGCAGCTTAAGGCGCAGTTCTGCAGAAAGTTCATTCTACAGCAAACAAATGTATAGATCAATGGGACAGGCTGCATGTACAATCCGAGGTATAGAAAGAGCAATGGATATTATTTTTATATATATATATATATATATATATATATACACACACACACACACACACACACACTGGACGTCTCAGCACACATGCACCCAATTTTAGCTTGTCATGAACACTACATACACTGTTATTTGTATAAGGAGATGATAGATGCCAGAACTGCTCAGGTTTCCGTGGTTACTAATTAGCAGTTAGTGCGGTTAGGCCTCTTCCACAGCCTCACAAACATTACTATCTTCTTGTCCCCAGTTTCTGGGACAGCAGCCATGTTAAAGGTGACCATGTCTGTCCTGATACTGGTCAGTGGTGGGAGTCAGAGCCAGGATCATGTCTATGTCCAGGGACTGGATGTGACCTTCATCACACACACACACAGTATATAGGCTGCGGTATACAGGGACGTGTGATCAGTGTATATGGAGGGATATACAGAGGCTGGAACCTGCATTACATCTCCTGGGGTAGGCAGAGCTGCTATTTCAGCATAGCCTTGCACTTTTCTAGTTGTTGCCTGTCCTAATCACACGCGTCCTTCTGATGTTTGCCTTGAATTGCTGTAAACAGGAACACATTGTAAACAACAAGGGCAAAATATTACTGTTTTCTATGTAACACTACCACCATGGCCTTCTAAAACAATCATTACACTCTCTCTTCCCAAAAGTTTGGATGAAACGCAACTAGTTTAAAAGTATCAAAAAAGGACCCTGTAAATGTATGTCAGAAAGGTTGTGGATCTAAAAAAAACTTTAAATTATTATCATTTATTTATATAGCGCCAATATATTACGCAACGCTGTACAATAGCCACAAGATAGTACATACAGGTACAGGTTATGACACCGGAGGAGCAGAGGACCCTGACCAGTCCGGCTAACAATCAGTATGAACACATTTCCTGCAAAAGGTCCAAAGTTGCCATATTGTCATTGACGGCTTTATGTTAAACAGCTAGCGATCAGGACATTTTTAGTTTATTATTATTTGTGTCTTTGGAACTAATATTTTACATTACAGCACAGAATTTCTTTGAGATTGAAGTCAAGACTTTGGCATAATCTGCAACATTTCTTTCAAAGAGGACCTGTGCTACCAGCCAAGATTGAATCTGAATGGGCTGCTAGGTCTCTGGGATTTTTTCTGTAGTTTTTTGCAATATTTATGGGGAGGGGGGGGTATCATAGCAATATTATGTAAAAGATGCAGTACAAACATTTCACAGCCCAAGGAACTTGTATAAATGTGCACAAAGTCCATGTTAAAGGTCTGTAAGGCCCCCCTATACAACTTTAGATCACTACATACAATTCCCATTAGATCTACCAATAACTTTGTTGTGCCCGATCCTCCCTGATAGAATACAGAGTGATTGGAAGGTTTAGAAAGGTCCTCATATTACATGGTTTTGGTAGAACAAAAGTTGATTGTACAGAGAGAGATTGTAAGGTGTATGGGAGCCTTTAGAGTGAACTGTAGCTATACCTAAAGCTGGCCATACACCTTTAGATCTCTCTGTCAGATATCCTTTAGATCTACCAACAACTATGTAGTATGGGGTCCTCTGTGATTAAACACAGGTAGACTTGATGGTTTAGAAAGTCCCTCATATTACATGGTTTTGGTAAAACAAAAAGGAGATCTAAAGGAAATCTGACAAAGAAATCTAAAGGTGTATGGGGACCCTAAGACATATAGATGACCCCCTTTACACCACACACAGCACAACCCTACAATCCCTAGCACGAATGAATACCATTGGTTGATTATAGTTGTTTATTGTGATAAACTTCCATGTTACAGCTCAATCCTCCATACCAGCATTTCCCAACCTGAGGAAACTTTTATACACGAAATGCCCAGACATACAGGGCACCTGGACCCATGCAGATGGTGCCCCCTGTTCTCTGTGGCATATACTTATACTTGTCAGTGATCTGGATGACATTACACACATAGAACAGAAAAGTTGCTCAGGATTTCTAGTCACTAACTTGCCATGATGGTTGCAGGATGCTGTATGTAGACCAGTCCTATAAAATCTATATATTACCCCCATATGTGCGTGTATATTCCTGTGCGGGGCACTTGGCCAGCAGCCCTGCCATACTGCACATAGTGCCCCCTTCTCTGCAATGCTGCTCCTCCTGCGCACCCATTATTCTCCCTCCCACTGCAGAACTTTACCAGTGACCCCCTGGCAGTGCCCAGCCGCAATGCCCGGCCATGGCAGGGTTACCAGCCTCTCCCCGTCCTCCGATCCTCTGTGTATATCACACACTGACCTCCCTCACAACCATCTTACCCTCAATTTCTGCCAAAAGCCCTCCGGGTGGAACTCGTGCAGGAAGGGGTTAAACGGGGTGCCCCCGACATCCCCGTCCTCGGTCGGATCTCTGTGCTCGGCTGCATCGTCCCCACTCATGTCTGTCAGGCTGAGCGCAGGACTGAGCTGGTGCTGGGCCCGGACAAGGATAGCGATGACTCCGAGGATGTGGGCGGAGCCTCTACGCTGTAATATTAACCCTGCCTGCGCCGGGGAGCTGACATTGGGGAGAGGACAGACCTGACTGTGGGGACAGGCCAGTCCTGACTGGGGTGAGGGCAGAC
>CM070032.1:85367134-85382865 GCA_036250615.1 Ptychadena robeensis | reverse complement strand
GGTAGAACAAAATTTGATTGTACAGAAATTGTATGAAAAGATTGTAAGGTGTATGGGGGCAAAATTTTGCAACCTTTGTAAAGATTTAGGGCTCCAAGTGCATTGTTTCCGCATGCACCCAGAGAGCGATGCGCATGCTACTCATACCATTAACCATTACAATAGGAAACTATTATTACCTTCACCACTACTAGACTACTGCCCTGCATTGTGTGCATTTTAAACTGCACTCTTTTGTGTCATTATGACTTTAACTGAATTTCTAACCACTGGCAATAAAACCCTTCCTCTCATTCCCAAAACTGAAAGAACACTTCACAACTAGTATGTCTGGACTCCTTATCTTTCAACTTTGATAATCGACTATGCAAATTGGCATCTAGGTTTCTTTAAAAACAGCTGCATTAGTATTTCATGGCATCTTTAGTCAAGTGACATTTTGATTGTTAAGGGAGGTGAATATTATGCCTCTACCTCTTATCTTTATTACCACTAATAACTGTTCCTAACTCTGATCACTATCTCCACTAACTAATCCTTCACTCTCACCTCCATCAGTCTAGGGTGTCTAGAAAAAACATTAGTTTTTTACAATATGTATGTTCTTGTAACTTTTTGTGTATAAATGTGAGCTTCTAAAACCAGAATTGTATTAGCCTGAAGATCTGCGATATCCCGAAAGCTTGCTTCTCTAATGACTTCAGTTAGCCAATAAACGGTATCACTTGAACTTCAAATCCGCTGCATTCATTCCAAAGAAAAATAATAGCAAAGCCAATAACACACACCTCAAGTATCCAAGAGCCTTTCCTCTACCAATGGTCAGTATTGTTTCTTTACTTTTAAAATACAAGTCATTTAAACCATATTCAGTCCATAACAATCATTACCAGCCATGCCATGTCATATTTTAAAAAATGGGTTCATAAACATAGAGCAAAGTAATCCCTCTGGTTAGGAAGATAAACCTTCTCTAGTGTGTCAGTATATTAAAATGAAGATGTAAAATTAGCCAATTGGGTTAAAAGAAAGGATTTCCATGGCCCACCCAATTGAAATTGAAATATTCGTGTTTTTGAGATTGTTAATACAATGCAACATATAAATACCTCCTGTGTAAAGCTGGGCAAAGATTTCTCAGCAATCGATCTTTTAAACGATCCTGCATGCGATTCTGGAATCGATTCCAATTACAGAATCGATCTCACACTGCACAATATGACGTCTTTGTTTCCTGGTCGTTTCCACGGATTGCCCAATCTCCAGCTCGCAGCTGTTCTGATCGGAAATTATGTAATGTGGGTTGTACGCCAATAGGTGGTTGGATAGGAACAATCGTATGTCCCCAATAACGTTTCACGATTCCCAAAGGATCTACTACACTTTGCAGACAGGTCCAATTCCTGCTTGATGTATTTTATGTGCGATTTAGGGTCAAAACGATTGATCACTTTTTGCATGCATCGATTTGGGATCGATCTCACAGAAATCATACGGAAAATGGAGACGTCTATGCCAGCTTTAGATACTGTTTACGTTTCTGGTCCATTTTGTCTCTTCACAGTAACCTTCTGTTATGTTTCCTCACAGACCTTCCAGTAGAAGCAATAGTTTCCATACAACGCTATCCATGGTATGTTGTGTTTAATAAACAGTTCTATATTAAGTTGTGCACCAGAGATATACAGTGGCTTGCAAAAGTATTCAACTTTCCCCAGCAGGGACAGGGAAGCTAGTCAGATTTGATGGGAAGATGGATGGAGCCAAATACAGGGCAATCTTTGAACCTCTGAGTCTGCAAAAGACTTGAGACTGGGGCGGTAGGTGCACCTTGCAGGCAGGACAACGACCCGAAAAACATAAAGCCAGCGGGCACATGGAATGGTTTAAAAAACAAAACACAATCGCATGTGTTTAGAAATGGCCCAGTCGAGAGTCCAGATCTAAAGGCCCCCATACACGGGTCGGATTCCGCGGCCATTCCGGGCCGATCTATTCCAACGGGCGTGTGGTTTTTTTTGGGGCGTGCAACTTGAATCCGTCGGGCCAGATCGTGTGCAGCCCACCTTGTCCCGTCCGTCACGTCCAATCGTTCGTGCCCCAGCAAATCGGATTCGTCAGAGAACCAACATGTTGTCTTTTTGATCCGATCTGCACAGATCAGGGGGAGTTTCCATTTGTGAGGGGATCGGAGGTTGGAATCGGACACGGATCGTCCGGGAATCGTCCGGAATCCTTGGACAAGGTGGTATGCATCGATGGATACTCTCAAATTTGGCCGATTGATCACAAACCTGTCCGATTCCCCGGCAGAATCGTTCGCCGGAATCGAGTCGGGTAGTGGATCACTTGGCATGTGAATCCTGGCACTTGTATTGCTAGCTTAATATCCAACCCGAGAATCTGTGGGCAAGATCTTAAAACTGCTTTCACAACGCTGTCCATCTATCTGACTGAGCGGGAGCTGTTTTGGGCAAAGATATGTGCAGATTTCATTCAGTCTCTAGATTTGCACGCTAGTGAGACATACCCTAAAAGCCACCATGGTTTTGTAACTGCCCCATCATGGTGTCAAGCAGTGGTTCCCAACTTGGGTCACACCCTCCTAGGGGGTGCTAGAGTTCACAGAGGGTGGCAAAGCAACATCAGTGCCTGTTAGCCTGGAGCAGAAGAAGGATAGAGGAGGGCGCTTGACCCAGGGGGCTGTCCTGGACGTCGGATGAGGTAAGTCGGTCGGAGAAGGGGGGCGAGTCCCAGAGCTGACTTACAAGCGGACCTACCACCAGAATCTATTTTTTCATGAAGGGCACTAGAAGTTCCAATATAGGGAGGAATGTCAGTGAAAAAGACCCAAAAACGTACCTGTATGAGCAATTTAGGAATATAATCCGCCATTCCCTCTTCACTTCCTGGTTAATGGCTTCAGCAAAACCCGTCAGAACGTCACAATCAACAAAAAAAGCAGCACTTATTTTTTCACGTGATTTTTCAGTGTGTAGCCACACATGAACACTGGTGGTGCAATATCCGTCGGGTGGCCACTGGGGGCGTTCAGTGACTTCTATGGGAAGATTTTTCATTTTCAAAGCAAGCTCACGAAAAATCACGTGCTGTCTGTGACGTGGTGCCGGCTTCTGGCTGAGCCCCTTCACCAAAACGAGGAAGTGAAGAAGAAAATGGCTGATTATATTCCTAATTGTCTCATTAACAGGTACGTTTTTTGGGTTTTTTCACTGGCATTCCTCCTATTATGGCACGTCTAGTGGCCCTTTCATGAAACATAGATCCTGGTGGTAGGTCTTTCCGCTTTAATAAAAAAGCCGGCGCAGACAGGAATTTCTGCCCTCTTTGGCCGTGAACGTCAGCTCGCGTGCTTCGCTGGAAAGGTAAGGGGCTTTGTTCGTTTTAACTTCTCTCTCGCGCATCCCAGCCATGGCTTCACACACACCGCGTGGATCGATGATCCAGCAGCTCACACTTGCTCCGGGCCCGGCAGAGAGCACGGGGAACGACTGGGTGCTCTCCCAGTTGGTCCCGCGACGACCCCCTCCATCTTCCTCACCAGGCCTGTGCGCCTCACTAGGCGTCGCGCGCCGGAGGCGCCTAGCCCCTCCCCCCCTCCCCACCGCTCACCACGCAGCGTTCCATCCGTAGCCCAATGCGGCCCATCTCCCCTCTTCCCCCTGTCACCACAGCTTCCGCGGGTTCCCGGTCCTGGCGGCCCCCATGGGCCCCGCTGCCGGCGCGCGCTCACGCAACCCAGCAGGCCGGGCCATCATGTCGGCCCGGTCAGCCACGCGCGACGTGCCGCGGCGGCTTATTGCACTTCTCCCACCTTTGGGGGCTGCTGCTGAGGGAAGCCCTGTGCCTCCTCCCGCTCCTCTGCGCCACACCATGCCCAGCAGCCGCAGCACGCGCAGCACAGGACTTTCCCTCGCAAACCAACCCGGGGCTACCCACGTGGCGTGCGATCCTTGGGGCCCAGATGAATCGGGGGTTGTGTGGTGCCCCCACCGCCCCTCCGGTCCAACCACATGGCCCAGCAGCCGCGTTTCCGCTCAGGCCCCTGCGCATTCGCGCTTTTTGCAGCGCGCGTGATCTCATGGCGGGAGTTCACAGCAGCTTGGGGGAAGACGCTGGGGCCCTTTTCCTTTACGGAACGATGCTGGATTACCAGGGTCCTGGCCGGGGACATGGCCAGTCCTTGTTGCTTCTGGCTCTTTCACAATCACGGCCGGCTAGTCAGGGGCGCTTCTTCTTCTCGCCGCCTGGCCTCCGCCGTTCGGGTACTACTGCCAGGGCGCTTGGCGGCCCCCAGACATAGGGCTTGGGGCGCCGAGATCTCCGCGTTCCTCCCCCTCTCGCTTTGTGGGCTCCTGGCGAGTTCCCGTGGTTCCTGGGAATGCCCCGGGTTTGGGATGACGCGCCATGGCCCCGCGAACTTTGGCGGGGCGGGGGAATGCGGCGGAGGGCGGGCAGCCCCTCTGCTCCTTTGGGGGTGCCGATCTACGCTTCCACGATCCTAAAACAGCTAAAAAACTAACGCTTCCATGGGACCACGGGACGGCGCTGCCGCGAGGGCCTTGCAGGGTGGCTGTCCCGTCTGATGTCCTTTCGCATGGCGACTGCCATTGCTCTCCTGCGTACGAGCGTGACGTTCCCATCCTGCCGTGGCCACACAGTCCAGGGACTCCACTCTGCCCCGGGCGGTCCTTTTTCACGGACGCCAGGGATGCCGAGGCGGATGGATGCCGTGCCTCCATGTGAGCGCCACGCTTTTTTTTCTACTTCTCTTCTGTGATGATGTTGCTATTAATGTTGATGCTGTTAATTTGATGCTGTTGATGTTGGGGGTCGTCCCTGGGGGTCGTCCCTAACCCCTCTCCCTCTCCGGAGGGAAATTAGTGGGGTACTGGGGTTCCTGATCTTAGTGGGGGGGGTTCCATTGCGGTCCTTTTTGAGTCCTGGAGAGGGTTCTGGGCTTCGGGGCGGGCCCTCACAGCGTGGGCCCCTGCTCAGTTGGCGGTCCCCTGGCGCCTCTGTGGTTTCCTCCGCTCGGTTGGGGGCTTTCGGCGCACCCTCCGGCATCGTCTGAAACTCACGGCCAAGGTTGGGGTCAATCTGGCAGGCCGCTGCGGGGTGTCCGACGGCGGGAAAGGGTTGCGGATACTTGTTTTTGTTTGCGGGGTCCCTTCGGGGCCCATGTTAAATTGGAGTGAAAAGAAGGGATTTGGAAGGGCGAGTTTGTAGGACCGTGTTTACTTTGTTACCTTTGGAGGCATTATGCGTGTTGATCGCTATGAGAAGGTCAAGAGCAATCGCAAGTAGGAGAGGATGATGAAACCCCGGCGTTATCGCCTTATATTCTTCGGACGTATTACAGAATTGGCTTCATTGCGTTCTTTTTGGTGTCCTTTTTTGCAAATATGTTTGCTCGAGAAATCTCCTGCGCTGTGGTCGTTGTTCTGTTAACGTGGCAACTATTTGGAGGCTCACAGACGCATGGGCCGGGACTGCTTGGGCTGTCGGTATGACAAGCAGTTTCGGCGCGCTGTTCGTTCTCCAGGGGGACGGCGTGGAGCATGACAAGATATTGAGATTTGTGGCTTAGTTTTGATGACCGCTCCGAAACATGTTTGGTATGGGAGCTCGATCTGGCGGGGGACGGGGCGTCCTCGCGGCAGGCCCCTCCCTTTTTCAGTTTGGCGCCATTGGAAGCGGCGGGTGGGGGGGCTCCTCTGCCCCCAACAAGAGGGCATTTGCTGGCGTTTTAAAAAAAAAAAATTACGGCCAATGAAATGGGCCTCCACCTGTAAGTTCTGCCACGAGTGTTCGGGGTGTGGTGGCATACCAACCACCCCCTCAGTCGTTTTTCCTCCGGAAAGGGAAGTTCGGGTTGTCCCCGGGTCTCCGGTGGTGGGTGCTGGGAAGATGCCGGTGATCATCGATCTGATGCTGCTGCCTTGGCTGTGGTAGTAATCCGCGGGTGCGGTCGCGGACCTGTATTTTTTTTAATGTTTTCGGGATTTTTTGTCATCCCGTATGGGGGGGGGGGGGGGGGGGGGGCCTTGTGTAGCGCACTGAGTGATATCTGCCGCCTCATAGGGAGGCAGGCCCGGATTTGATGGGGGAGAAGTTGGCCAAGGAGGTGGGTTTGGGCAGGATGGGGGGCCCGTTGAATGTATGGTCCCCCCCCCTCGCCTGAGCTGCTGCGTCTCTACCTTGTGGTCTGGTTCCCCAAGCGGGAGGGCCGGCAAGTTCGGATGATCCACCATCTTTCCTTCCCGCTGGAGCCTCGGTCAATGAAAAAAATTGCATTGAGCACGTTGTCGTGGCCCTAGTTTTCCATACATCTTTGATGCGGCGGTGAATGTTGTGTCACACGCGCGGGCCGTGGCTCCTGCTGGGTAAGGTGGACGTGGTATGTCGGCGTTTTCGCTTGCTGCCGTGCAAACCCTGGGAGCCGCGGCTCCTCTGCTGTCAGTTTTTCGGGGCATGGTACTTTTACCGCCTGTCTCCCAATGGGGTCTGCTCCATCTCTGTTCGTATTTTGAGAGGTTTAGTTCTTTCCTGGAGTGTGTGGTGCGATGGATTCGCGTTTGGGATTCCATCGTCCATTACCTGATACTTCTTGTGGTGGGACGGTGGTGTTCGTGGGAGGTGTCAGCGGTTGATGGCAAACGGTCAAGAACGGTTTCCTTTTTATCTTTTTGGTGAGTTTCGGGCCGTTCCCCGCTCGCTCCGTACAAGACGGGAGGGCCCAGCGAACGTGCCTGAAAATTTCTGGGCATTTGTCTCGCTAACCGGAGCGACAAGCTTGCCGTCTGACAAGCTGCGGACTTGCGCTTGGTGCTGTCACAGTTTTTGGGGGCGAAGAAGGTCACGCTGCGCGAGGGCGCAGTCTTTGTTTGGTAGCGAACTTTGGCTTGCAGGATCTTGCCGATGGGCAGGAATTTTTTTTTCGGGTTTGCTGGCGGGCCTGACCAGGGGGGTGCGCCTACCCAACCATTTTGTCTTTGTCCGATTACTGCTTCGGGCCTTGGGCGGGCGGATTTCCTCCGGGTTTTGAGGAGGCATTTTTTTTGCGCCGCTACATGGAGGGATCCTTGTGGCTCACCGATCCGGTCACCAATGGGGAGCTGGGCGCTCTACACACGGATGCGCCGGGTCAGTGTTTTGGGCTGTTTATTTTTCAAGGGCCTGGTGGCCGGGAGGGACGTGGGCCGCGGGGCTACCAGGAACCTGTGCGTTTCTTGAATTTTTCCCGTGTTGGTTGGCTCACGGTGTGGGGCCCGAGTTGTGCTGATGACAGGTTAGTGCGTCTTCCATTCTGACAATATGGGCGGTGGTTGTCGGCTATTAATTCTTTAGAATTCTTTATCGGCTATGTCTTTTCCCTGTAGTTGACTGACTTGGTGCGCCGATTTGTTTTGACGGTGTTGTCGTTCACAACAACAAACATTAAGTTTCGTTGCGGCTGCACGTGCCCGTGGTATTGAAGGACATAGCTGACGCCGCCCTCTTCTCTCCTCTCCTCGTTTTTTTCAAGTTGGTGACAGGTTTTTCATCCTCTTGGCTCCCCGGGGTCACATCGGGACGCCCGGTCGCTGTGCCGGCTTCTTGAGTGGGACCTTGAATTGGCTGACGGTTGAGAGGGCGGCGTTGGCCCCTTCTATAATTCTACGGGCCAGGCATACAGTGGGCTGTCTGGGCCGCAGTGGGCGCTCGCTTGGAGCCCTTCAAGATCGGAGGGGTTTGGGAGGACTCTATAAAGAAAGACTTTTTTATTTTTAGCAAGTGGTGAGGGGTTACCAGCGGGGTATACGGGGGCTTGAGAAATACCCGCCGCCCGTTGACTGTTCTCGCGCGATGGCAGGCCTATATTTCAGGGTCTTGCCGGGGGCAGCCGTGATGTCTTATGAATCAGCGGCTTTTTGGATTAGCCTTTCCGCTAGCGTTTTTTTTTGGGGCCTTTCTTTGCGTCAGCGAGAGCTCTCAGAGGATTTCGAGTCCGGGCAGGGGGTAAGCCGGGGGAGTGCTGCTGGCTTTTTTTTGCTGTCAATCAAATGTGTCTTTTTTACAAAAATACATTTTAAAAAACCGGGTGGGATTGGTTTTTGGTTTTATTTTTCTTCCAGACGGATCCCATGGTAAGGGGTTGCTGTGAGTTGGCCGGGGTTCCCGAGTGTTCGTTCTGCCCCGTTGGCAGTTTCTAAGAGCCTTTTGGGGGGTAGTACCGGCCCGTGGACCGGACCTTTTGCTGTGCCATGAGGACGGGTCGTTTTGTCCCGTTTACCTGTTCCTCCTTGCGGTATTCGTAAGGTCCTGGGGACAATACCGTGGGTTTGGATCCCAGAGGTTTGCACCCATTCCCTCCGTCATAGATCGTCTACCGAGGCTGCCCATTGGGGCGGGTTTGACTCGGCGCTCATTAAAATCAAACGCATGGAGTGGGAATCGAATAGGTTTCGGTCCTATGTCCGTCCACAACAATCATGGTCTCCCCCCACGTTTAAAAGTTTATATGCCCCTGTGTTTAATCGGGCGGGTAATTCTTCCCTATTCCCCCCTTCCTTTTTTCCCCTTTAGGAGGCCGAGTGTAACGTATGATTCCTTGGGCACAACCATCTTTGTGTCTGTGTTGTGCGGGGCGGAGCGGAGACCCTGGTTCGGCCGCGCGCAGATGGCTCGGGGACCTAGGCGAGGAAATCGACGTCCATTGGTTCAGCTTTTCGGGCCTAAAATGGCGACAGCTGTTCTGCAGATTTTCGGACTTAGTGGCAGTTAGGTCCCCTCCGGACGTTTTGGTTGTGCACGCGGGAGGGAATGACTTGGGCCAAATGCCGCAGTTGGACTTGATAAAAAGGATCCAGGCGTTCTTTTTGCCTCTCTGGCCGGTGGACGTCACCCACCCACCCTCCCTGATGTTTGACCTATTGTATTCTGTTTTTGTTTTCCGTTCTAATTGTTTTTTGTCACAGCAGGGCGGAAACTCGGCAGTGTCGCAAGAATAGTTGGAGCTGAGAGAAGCTAGGGGGCGTGCCAGTACTGGAGGGCAGCCACTTAGATGGTGAAACTGGGCGGGGCTTAGGCCCCCATTTATGGCACTCCCTGGAGTGAATTGAAGGAGGTACCCATCAAGCCAGTATTGGAGGGCTGGTGGCCGGTACGGTTTGGTGAGAAGACCAATTTCGGGGGGCACTGTCGAGTTCTCCAGGCGTTATTGTTATTAAAGGTTATTTAATGTTAAATTGTATTTTAAATGTTATTTATTGTTGAAAATTGGCTGTGGCCGAAAGTTTGTAAATTTTTCCAACCAAATCTTCTTATAAACTTTTTAACTAAATTTCGGCCTCTGTCTTTATTTTAGTGATAAGGGGTGTTTAGTGGGTAAGGTACAGGGTCTCAGGTATCCCTGGGTCATGCAACTCACTCTTGGTGAAATATAAACAAGCAGCACCATCTTATAAATGGAATCTGAATTTCACTATATGACTTTGCGAGTTAATGACAAATCCCATGAACAAGGTATCATCCTCACAATTGCTGGAGATATAACAAAGGGTTGTGTGCATGCAAGTTAGGAGGGAGCGGACTTTACCCCAGGGCGGGAGTGTTGATACGTCATCATTTCTTTAAAATGCATAAATGCGGGTAGGAGTTGGGGGCCCTGGCGTGTCTTGAACACAGGCAAGGGGGGAAAAGGCTGGGAACCACCGGTGTATAGAATCGATTTGCATAATATTGCCCACCTTGCCCTAAAGAGGAATAATTCTATACTTTTGATGGATGCAATGGTACCCTATCTATATGAAGCATTTGCTTTGCTATGTGTACATTAAAAGAGCTATCGTTTTCTTTTACTGGGTAATGGCACATAACTGCGGCTACATTCACAATGTTAGTAGAGTTGAAACAATGAAAAACATGGCTGTAAACCTGGTAACTGCGCTGCATATAAAATAACAATATATAGATATCCTATAGAAAATTCAGCTATTACCTTCCCTGGGGCATTCACTTGGAATTCTGTAGATTGATTAAAGTAGCACAACATTCTGCAAAATATACAACTGATGTGGCTACAAACTCTGCAGCAGCAGACATATATCTAAGTAAATACTGTCTGAATTCCATGATGTTTCCCAATAACTTCATTCGTCTTTGCTGTATAAAGGATCATTTCTCAATCTGTATTTCATGCACAAAAAAATTGAAGCATGCCTGCAGTGACACTGTGCTGGTCAGTATTGATGTAATGCTGTGCTATACACAGGGGTGCACATATGTGGTACTCAAAAAGGGGACAAAAAAGAGCTCTGCGTACCTGCATTATTGTTACAAAGCTCATATGTGTACTAACAACTTTGGGCGGCCCCAGCTGCCCCCGGCAGCACAATCAGCATCCCTCCCACATTAAAAAAGCTGTACAAACAACTTCACTTTATCATGTATACACTACTGTAAAAGGTAGATTTTTTATTTTGTCAAAATTATTTCAGTTTTTATTGTTAAATGTATACAATTTATGTCAGTTGGATAACCGCAGGGAAACATTAATAACTATGAATGGTTGCAGTTAGGGGTGTGAAATTGGGAATATAAATGACTAATCCAAAATAAAAGAGTGGTCTTCTAAGTGATGAAGGGATCTGGGGTTGAATGTCACGGCATATGTATGGGTAAAATCTGACAAGCACTGCTGGAATGTTGACCGTTGAAATGTGACTATGAAAGGTTGACATATAGACTGCATGCAGTCTCAGTGGTAAGTTACTAACCCAGAGAGGTATGAGATCTGGGGGTTCAAACAGTGTTGTACTAGGAGAGTTGCATTTGACCCAAAGCCAGCTGGTGACCTGTGGATGGAGACAGCTAATTGGAGGATCAATCAAGAACAGGGAGGTCCATCTGCAGAATCTACCATGTAGAAAGCTGACGCAGAGGACAGTGAGGGAGACAGTGAGGAAGACCACCCTACATATGGGGTGAGTACCAAACACCATCTCCTGGTACTCATCTGAGGAGCTCACTAAAAAAGTTATGTGCCCCCCTGGCTATACTAGCCATGGCTAGCAGCCCTATCCATGGCTCAGATGAGACAGCACGCTCTTTCATGCTCTGAATAACGCAGCTGTTTGTGTGAACAGCAGAAGCTTGCAAAGCATAAAAGTTAATGGATATCTGTGAAGTCTTGCTTTTCTAGCAGTTTTCACCATCCCCTTCACATGTCTGAAACTTGTTTATAGTAGGCTGCACATTTGCATTTAAAGGAGAACCCTTCTAGAAAAGGGTTTGGAGAAATTGAAGGGCAGATACTATTGACCATAAGGAGCCACATATTTGGGGTGGGGTGCACATGTGAGAGAATATAAAAGTTTGCAATAATTTTTTTCATTTATTGATGGCCATTTAAACATTTTTGATCCTAAAAGTAGTCTCTGCAGATAGACGTGCGCATTTAAGTAAAGGGATCCGTAAATGAAAACAGGAGGCTCTAGCCCTGACCTTTGTTCTGTATGCTTATCCAAAGTAACTTGTGGTGAGAGGTCAGCTGCTAAAGCTGTACTCCTCCTAAACACTGCTCTTGCTTGAGGCTTTGACAAGAGAAAGCAAAACCTTGCCTTTAGATTCCTGCTTTGACATAGAGACAGAGCAGACTACGACATGGTAAAGTTTGTCTACAAGAACACAAGCATTGCTAGCGACTGGTCATTTGTTCTCTATCAGGAACAGTTTCCAGACTTCATTTCCCAGTCTGGGTATTGTCTGCATATATTGTTGAAGGATTTGGAATTGGTAAATGTTACATCATATGAATGTGTACAATTATAATATGTATTTCAACTGCAATTAAATTTTATACACAATGTTACCAAGACAAGGTTTATATCTCAATTATGTGATTATGTGAGTAAACTTCCTCTGTATACAGAAGTGCACTGAAGTATGTTACATAAAAAGTTTGTTACCTTACTTTTCTGACTATAAGACGCAATTTTTTACCATTAAAATCAATGGTAAAGTGTCCCTGCATATTTATAGTTACTCATGTGGTCCAAATATATATACGGTACATCCCCATCAAATAAGCCACCCCCCAAAAACGCCCAAAATGTTAAAATAAGCCCCCCCCCCCTGCAAATAAGACAACCACCGATACCTGCCCCTGCCCAAATCTCCCATTTGGGTGGTACAATGGGTAACTGTGTGCCTCTGTGTGACTCTGTCAGGGCTGGCTGCCGTGCAGGAAGGACAAGCAAGCTGCTGATCCCTGCCATAACGGAGTCTGTTACCCGGTCGTACCGGTAGAACCCAATAAAAGGAGTCAGTGAAGGGGAAGGTGGCAATGATTGGCACAGAGTTATCAAAGGGGACAATGAATGGCACAGAGTGATCAGAAGGGGACAATGATTGGCACAGAGTGATCAGAAGGGGACAATGATTGGCACAGAGTAATCATAAGAGACAATGAATGGCACAGAGTGATCAAAGGGGAGAATATAATTGTTCTTTTTTTGTCCCAACCATCCTGGCAGCAAGATCCCAAGGGGATCCTCCAGCCAAGCCAAAAAAACACTGCCAAAAGAGATCTTATCTGCATTACCACTAGCAGTACTCATTCTCTGAGCACACTGACCAACTTATGGAGAGAGACATTTTACAATTAAATAGCATGAGTTGTATATTTACATTAACATTCTGCATTGCAATAAATACATTTTGTGACACAGACTCCTGTGTGTAAAACGCTAGTCCATAGGTAAGTTGTCCAGTGCCAGATTGTAAAATGTGTCTCTACATAAGTTGGTCAGTGTGTCCAGAGAATGAGTACTGCTAGTGTGTAGACACATGTCAAGTTTCAGCCCTGTACACCCTGCTGCAGCAAAGACCTCCTTCCTGACACTGGGCTTTTGGCTGGAGTAATACAGAGTGAATACTGCATGGTCCAGTCCTGCCTACTTTTATACATTCTGTATATTTATTTAATATGTGAATGGCTGTGTCTGTTTTAATCCCTAATTTTCTCTTCAAAAAGTTGGGTGCGTGTTATGGTCAAGTGCATCTTATAGTCCGAAAAATACGGCAGTTATTTTTCACCGATTCACTATGCATATTTCTAAATTTGAGTTTACATACTTTTACAGTGAATAAAGGCCCCCATACACCTTACAATCTTTCCATACAATTTCTGTACAATCAAATTTTGTTCTACCAAAACCATGTAATATGAGGACATTTCTAGTCCTTCCAATCACTATGTATTCTATCAGGGAGGCCACTATACTACACAGTTGTTGGTAGATCTAATGGAGATTGTATGGATCGATCTTAAGGTGTATGGGGGGCTTAAGAGTTTCCATTAGCAATTCCTACAGAAGAAACAGACTACAAATGTGTATTCTTAGTCAAAGAAGCCTGAAATTATTGACAATCTCCATACCACATACACCCTATTTACTGTTTTATTAATGCTGCGTATAAAAATGAGTTCTTGTTGTGCATGTCCTGTCTTGTTATAGAACATATGGAAGAACATGCAGTGCTTTATACCAGGGGGCAGTGCTCAGAGGCATATTTATTTATTAGAAAAGGGTATAAAAAAAATCCTTTAAGGAATTTCTATTTGCATGTGACTTGCTGTGCTGGAGATACATCATTCATATTAGCTGCATTACAGCTGTGGTGCGGTATAGTACCGCCGGGCAGGTAGGGTCAAAAAAGGTATACTGGTTTTCTATAGGAATCCTCTGTACCTTAAAAACCAGACGCGTGCTTGCATTTCTGGTAACGCGCAATGCGGCACGTTACCGAAAACACCCTGCAGCCCGCATTTTCTATATATCTCCCATACACCCACACCTCTCATACAAAATCGTAGTGGGAGCTTCATTTTGAATGGTTAAATACCCGTGATGTGCACACAGCAGTCTAAAAAATGCCAGGGTGGGATATGTGCACATCGTGGGTACACACACATTCAAAATAATGGTCCCATTACAATTTTGCCAGATTTAGAGGAGATTGCAGCATATCTTTGTATAAGTGGGCCTGGGTTGGGCTTTTAAGAGAACCTGTCACTGATTCTCTATAAGCAAAAGATTGCAATGGTATATTATAGCTTTTGTACTCAGGTATAGTGATGAGCAGCATAGGCAATTTTTATATTTGCAAAATATCACAAGTTTATTGCCTAAGTTTCATTTGTAAATTCGTATTTGTAAATTCGACAATTAGTGATATCCAGTACCTTTATTGTGCAAATGAGCATGTGTACATGTGCATATTGTAAATGCATAGTAGTTCCGGGTAATGTGTGTAAACAAAGCTTGAATATTCATGTTTGCATAGTTATTGCCTTATGGTGAAGATCTTGAAGTGCCAATATTCGCAATAAACATTCACAATCCGAATATTCACAATCAGCACTACTCAGGAAGCAGAAAAAGACCAATATTTACACTGGCAAAAGAAAAGCCTTTCTTCAGAACTTTGCTTACCTAACAATGCAATGTAAACAATTAATATGGAGTTGTCCCAAACTATGAAGTTTCAACCCCCCTGGTGAAACTGTTGAAGGAGTGTGTTTATGGAATTTTTTTACCAATTGATCTAGTCCAGTGGTTCTCAACCTTTTTAGATCCACACCCCCGGAAGTGATGTCGCAAAGTGTCACTTCCTGTGTCTGGAGCGCATAAGTGCCCCCCCCTTATATTTTTGCACCCCACTTGTGCAAATTATGTGCGTGGTAGGAAGTTAGAAGGGAGAGTAACGCCCCATCCCTCCTAAATTAGAAGGGAGGTGGGCATTACTCTCCCTCTTTACTTACCACCCCACTTGTTAGCAGCAGCTCTGATGCTTTTAGGGAACTCTGCGACCCCTGTAAAATGGTCGTGTGACCCCTAAGAAGGTCCCGACCCACAGGGGGATTTGTAAGGTCAGACACTGATGTTGGATGAGAAGGTCCAGCACACAGTCTAATTCATCTCATTAAAGAGACACATAAGAGCAGCAAAACTTATAACTTATTTCAATGTCAGTGATGCAAAAATCCTGAGTCTGCAAAGTGATAACCCTATGCACACACATCAAGGATTCCTTAAACATGAAGTTAACTCCAACTAATTTGTCATGTTGTAAAGTTTGATAGATACTTTAATGTAACAATCAGAACCAATCCAATGTATAGAGTTGTAGAGTCCACTGTATGGCTACCTTAAGCCAACCTCTAGAAGGCTTAAGGTGGCCATACAGGGGCTGATTTTTTAATCGATTCTAACATAATCAATCACCGTGTGTGTTCATTTGTGCTCAAATTAATTGCGGCCACTGTTTCTTCTTTCTTCAGGCAGGATTAATTGATCCCAAACAGGTAAACAACATTTTGGTAAACCCTGTTAGATTTCCATCGAATGGGATTGATTCTCCATGTTAATGCATAACGCAACACATGCAAGTGTTAAAGATACAACAGTGGGTAGGGGACAATCAATCAGAGAATTGTCCAACTTGGGTGCGCCGATCCAATGCCGATCGTAAGCACCAACGCGCACCAATTTTAAAATCGAATTTACGAATACACGCACCCTGACGTACTATATGATGGACGCACTGCTTCAAATTTTCAAATCGAGTGGTTCGACTAAAGGATAAGTGATCGCATTACATTTGATTGTTACAGTCAATTGAAACATGTGTGGCATAGTTCGTGAGCTTAGACTTTTAATAGG
>CM070032.1:85315524-85365307 GCA_036250615.1 Ptychadena robeensis | reverse complement strand
CATTTTGAGAGCTGCACACCTACACACAACTTAAACACCCATCCCTCATACTGACTCCACCACCTTGAGAAAGTGACCCCCAGTCGATACTTGGTATCAATGGCCCTATCCAAAGTAATTCAGATTGAACAGGGAAATGCCGACATGTGAGATCCCTGTTCGATCAATTTTCTGTTCGATCAGTTGCTCAAGGTGGGCTGCATTCGATTCCAGAACGGTCGATTGCGGCGAATGAGCACGGCGAATGAGCACGGCAAATGGTTGTTCGGGAATTGAATGTAAAATCAACCCGTGTGTGGTCGACTTTAGATTGAAAAGTACAGACCAAGCCATAGAACATATGTCAGCAGCTTGCAGTTTCTGAGTTGTATGTGGTTCTTCAGCCACCTTACCGTGGCTCTGTTCGGAAGACTACTCCCTCCAGCACATACACACTGGAAATAAGAGAAAGCAAGATCACAGATAGAGAAGCAGCATGTGGGAAAGCAGAGCTTTCCCTTCCAGCATGAGGGCTGGGGGGATGGAGGGACGAGAACAAGGAACCTCCATAGAGATCTGCAGACCAGAGAGGGACAGGGATAAGTGAGGGAGGAGAGCAAGGGGCCACAGTCAAGATCTCAGCTGCTAGCTCCTCTATCCAGTGTATGGGCTGGGGGCGGGTGTGATTGAAGGAAAAATAGGTACAACTTCCATTGTGGCCAAATTCTCTTTACCCCCTGTCCCCCAGTTGGGCGATCTTTAGCTGGAAAAAAACAGTGCACCTATGCCCCATTCCAAAGGAATCCATGCACAAAGTTATGAGTCTCCAGAACATATAAAATATCAGTACCAAGACAAATAATCCTATGAATGTATGCCCAGAACTGGGCTAAAAGCGTAGATGATTTTTGGGATTGTATATAGGCCATGTTTATGTATACATTTGTACAAATAATTCATAAAACCTTTAGTTTAGTGTATAATGGTCTATGTCGTTATGTGTATGAATGTTGTGTGTTAAAGTCCAAGAGACAAAATGGCTTAGTCCTCCCTGGATCAGACCCTCTCTGGCTCATGTAATTTTTTAGGATAACCATAATGTTTATCTAGTCAGTGACCTGAATTCTACAGTACATATTAAATATTCACCATAAGTCAGCCTAGAGTAAGCTTGATCGGGCAGGGTCCTCTACTCCTCCTGTGTCATAACCTGTACCTGTGTGTTATCTGTTGTCTGAACTCTAATTTATTGTAAAGCGCTGTGTAATATGTTGGCGCTATATAAATAAATGATGATAATAATAATAATAATAAAGACATTCAGAAAGTGAAAACTGAATAGTACTTCAACAACTCACAGTAAAGGCTGCCATACACGCCACCGACCGATGGGTGTGAGCGCAAAATCGGCCGCCGATCGGGGGTGCCCACATAGCCCCACAGCTCGGCAGGCCAGAGAACGGACATGTCCGATAATCTCTGGCCGATGCCGTTACTTTCAATAAAGACCGGCGTCTTCATTGAAGCTAACAGCCGTCACACAAAGGATTTTGAAATATAAAGTGATGTCCACTTAAAAAAAGTCATGAGAAGAGGTGCCCGTAAAAGTATTTATGTTTTTTATTTTGAAATAGTTTACAATAAAAAGTGCAGTCACACAAAGGGTGCCAGCCAATGCTGTCAGCTCTGGAGAGCAACGTGATGACGTAATCAAGCTGCACTCCGGAGCTGATCTGACTTGCTCTGTCGGCCCCCACTCGGTACGTGTGTGGGGGCCTTGATTGTTTTGCTTTGTCTTTTGTAAAATATGGATGAATTGTTTCTGTGACCACAGCAATGGATAAAGGGCTTATTCTCAAGCATATTTAATGATTGTTAAAAAAAATTTGAACATTAATATACCAAGAAACTGCCAGTAGCTCTTTGTTAAACAAAAACAACACTTCCAATGTTCTTTATACTTCTATAGCCCAGGGTTGTCCAACTGTAGTCTGAGGGCCAGGACCAACCCACATTCTTCACATTTCTCACACAGACAGTGTCCTTAGGACTGGGTTTATATCCCATTGCTATAGCCTGTTGGTAAGTTAAAGAGCACGCCAGGGACGTGCAGCACAGTTGTTTGGTTTTGCATGGAGTCTATAGAACATGAGATATGTTTTGAAATAGCTTGACACCAGTCTGTTCTTTACATTTTATACAACAGTCTTGTTGGAGCATACATGCGATAACAGACTCTGTGAAGCACACTGCCAGAAGAATTCGAAGCAGGGACACTATGAAATATTTAGTAGTGTAACCTGAGTTATAAGAAGTATAAATAGGTTTACCTTGCCAGGGGGTACTAACATGAATGTGGCGTGCCCACACACAGACAGCACGGCTGATACAGGTAAACCTAAATTACTATAAACAAGACCCGAAAGGTTATATTCTGATACAAATGTAATATGTTAATTCAACATAATAGGGAAATTTCTTCTAAAATATGTACAAGAACCCAGAATCAGTTGAATTTCACTAAGCACATACCAAAGCTTAGTAAGATGTAATAAAATGTAACTATTATGACGTAAACCATCCAGTATGTCTCTTGAGGACTATATTGGCAACAACTCCTTGGCAGAATTCCTACACAGAGCTTAGCTCTCTTCTTTTATGACAATTGTTTCTTTCTGAAGATGCCCATACACATATAGATGGGCTCTCGATCGATGGCCCATGGAACACGCCCACCCCTGTCTTGGAGTGGAATCAAGCCCGCTCAAAGACAGGCCGGTCGAACAGGCAATCTGTAAAGTGTGCTATTTTTTAAATGTAATCCACCTCAATTCTAACCCCTCCCTCCTCTTTCCTCCCCCTTCACACGTGATAAAAAAAAAGTCCCTGCCACCTCCATAACATGGAGGTTAATGCGCCACCTGTGCCACCTGTTAATGCACAAAGTTTGGTGGGTCTGGACAGGTGGGTATCCCTGGGGTTATTTCGGGGTGGGTTTGTTTACTAACAATACTTCTATAGCTAAAGCCCAGGAGGTTAATGAGCAAATCTTCCCAGTTTCAGTTTGACAAGGAATTGAATTTGATATTCTATGATCCAACAATAAGAGGAAGGATGATATAACCAATGGCACAAATAGTGACAGGGTCTTCTTTCTGTGGCTTCTGAGGATAGCACTAAAAATACAACAATATTAAATGATATGCTTAGAGGTTTGTGTTTTGCATGGAATTTTTTTTTTACATTAAGCTAAGCTTAGACAGTAGTAGCCCTTTTTTGGTTTATTTCAGTGTAAAAAGCCTTTTTTTTTTGTTTGAAGGTTCTTGCACTGTGCGTTGCCCTGTCCACACTATATGTATTATTGGATGTGCTGTGTTAGCAGCTAGAGTTAGCCTGATGCAGCATGTATAATGTGAAAGTGCTTTTTCATCATACAAAGCATCTATATACATGCTTTCATGCTTTGACAGGCGGAAAGAAATTGGGCAATAGTTTCAAGAGGCTGTCTCTGTTCCAACTTTTGAAAAGAAGATACAATAATCCAAAGCCATAATCCACAGTGCATATATTGTGCAGTCCAAGGTTGTATTGTCGCTGATGGGTCCATCCCCAAGAGAACCTTGTCCCAGGAGTGGCAAGGAAGCTTGGTTCAATTTTTCTATTTAAATTATGGGGTCGTGTGCCAACTCTATGAGGAAGCTCATGTTTGAGTGAAACATGTCAGAGGAGAACTTTGGTTCGTGTCTGGGGGTGGCAGGATGTGATGTGTACCACTGGGAATTAACCCATCAACAACTTTATATGGAGGGAGGAGACGGACCTTACTACAGTTCCTGCACCCGACCTGGCCAGCGTGGTAAGCTGTGAACACATTCATGTATTCTTTGTCGATGACCCACAGCTATGTGTCACTTCACATATATCCAAGGTTTTATTAATGGGTGAATACAAATGAAGGAATATCCAACACGTTTCTGGGGTTCAGCAGTCCCGCTTCCTCTGGGCTTTGCACAGCAGAAATAGGGCTTTATAAATAACAGTATGGCTGGGGGGGGGGGGGCGGGTCTGATGCTTCAGGTTGCATCTTGGATTTCTGTTTTGTTCTGTAGAAATCTTAGGTTTTCTGGCTGATATTAGGCTTTGATACTAAATAAAACGGAACCTGATTCAGTTCTTTTTTTCAGCCATTTGATACAAACAAATGCACCAAATAGTGGAATGTGGTCTTTCTACAAAGTTGACTTTCTCCAAGCATTCAATGCAGGGTTTTAACGGATAGTGGAGCCCTAGCCTTAGGGTCCCCATACACCTTTAGATTTCTCTGTCAGATTTCCTTTAGATCTCTTTTTGTTTTACCAAAACCATGTAATATTAGGGACTTTCTAAACCATCAAGTCTACTTGTGTTCAATCGCAGAGGACTCGATACTACATAGTTGTTGGTAGATATAAAGAGATCTGACAGAGATATCTAAAGTTGTATGGCCAGCTTTAGGCTTTCATTTATAAAACAAAAGCTCAACAGTGAAAAAAATTGTATTAAATATTTACCACAATGTCATGGGTGCTGTGAGACTACTTAATATGTTAGGTTTGCATATAATAGCTATCCGCACAAATGCCAAATGTGAAATATTAATTCTAGAACATTATGTATGTGAAGAGTTGAACCGAACTGGTTCTCTGCTATATATAAAGTACTTTCTGCAAGTGTATTTACTGTTTTGCTGCCAGCATTCACCTCCCATCTGAGGCATCCGGAAAAACCAGCTAGGATAGTTGTATTACTGTATTTAACAGGCAGGCGTTTGATGATGACCTGGGCAGGGCTGATACGTACAGTAAGAGAAACTCCCCACTACCACCTTAAATCCCTTTAATATTACTAAATGATAAATAAAACACATGTCACAAAACTTTAAGGAAAGAGTGGAATATCATATAGGCCACAGCATTAATGAGAAAAAACAATGTTACAAGCATTATGCAGCTATCTGTGCCCGCCAGGGCTGTTTCTAGCATTTAGGGGGCACTAATATTGTTAACCGATTTATCGTCTCGTGCTTGCTATTTTAACTGTGCGCGGACAGACGATCACGCGCAAGACATGTCTATGGGCGAGATCACGCCTATCACTTTTGTGGGGACAAGCCCATTCAAATAAATGGACGCTTTCAATTTTCGCATGTGATTAAAACACGTGAACGAACTGATAAATCGTGTGCACGTGCACGAACCGATAAATCGCGGGGATGTGTGGGAACATAGCCTAAAGATCAATCTAAACTACCCCCAACTTCCCCACATCATTTTCTATACAATTTTAACTCCCTCCTTACCACAGCCCACTCAGTCAAGCAACCCTTTGGGCTTGGGTTGTTCATTACTTGTTGTCTTATAAAGAAAAAAAATTTCTTGCTATTAAATATTTTTCAGCTGTTTTAGTTAAGTTAAGTTAAAAACACAGCATATAGCAAAATTTGTGCATCAGAGCAATTTCTAACATTTTGCCTGATTATTTCTACTAACAAATAATTCAGACTCGAGCATGTAATGCTGATCTCCAACCTTAACATAGACACTCGACACAGGCAGCCCACCCATGTCACCGTTGTCATTAATGACGCCTGTGTTATCTGACAGGCAATAGGCCTCCCAGACCGTCCCCAGGAAGAAGCGCATGTATAATGAAGATGGCCCTAAATCTAAGGGGATTTAGGTGGAGCACTCTTCAGTGTTTAGTTATTATAGTGGGACATTAGCTAATAATCCTAAAGATTATATTTAAACAAACTGAACAATGCCAGCTTCTGGTACATGAAATGGATATCATTAGAAACTATATGTTTGGCATCTTTCTTGTTTACAGTAACCATGGTGCCACTTGTAGCTGGGGTATTCATCAATAGAAACCAGTAACCAGTAACTTTGCCCAACTGCCATCCATCTCCCCCTTATTTAAATGACAAGAACACACATAACACAACACAAAGAAAAGCAAGGTGACAAGGAGTCATTACCAACCTGTAACATCTGCAACTTCTGTGCAGCCTTGCTTGCTACATCTGAGATTTCCATGCTTTGTGGTGGATTTACTTAGAAATTGAAAACCCCATATTTACAATTACAAATCCAAATAAGTTGAAAAGATTATTCACAGTAAACATAACACATCTCAAAATGTTACTGATGTATTTTATACATTTTTTGCAGAAAGTTTAGCATCAAATAGACATACCAATGTAATAAAGAAGATACTAATGCGATATCTAGTGGCCAGAATCCTGTCTTCCTATATTCAATATTATACAATGTCAAAATCTGCAAATAGATGGAAGTTTTCACACCATTGAACAATGTATCAATACAAGCTGGGTGAGTAGAACTTGTAGTAAATAATGACTGTCACTAGATGTCAGGATAATATTTAGTGAGCAGAATGGAACATGTTTTTTTTCTGTTTTATAGAAAAGCACTAGTCCTCCAAAATCATCATCTGATAAACTCTTCAGTGCTTAACCTTCGATTACAGTACTTAATAACAGAGATCATCGAATTGATCACTATCATGGTGGAATTATGTCTTTGATTTGGCCAGTTTTAGTCATCAGTGACATGAACTATGACATCTATATCCAGGGGAGGGCTGGAAAAGGGGGCAGGCAGTTGCCCCCCAGGCTGCCCCCAGGCCGGCCTAAACCAGCGCTGGACAAGCAGCTGTTACCAGCTGTTGGCGCTGCTCAGATCCCTCCACGCAGGCCCGCCACAACTGTCATCCATCACCACCGCACACCAGCCCCACAGAGCTTCTTCAAGTCAGGAAGCGGAAACAGAAGGAGGGAGGGACTTACTGTACACGCCTTTCTTCGTCCAACTCCCAGCACCAGCTTCTGTTCATCTTCACCATGCATAAGAGATGAGAATGAATGACTAAGAGGCTGGGGGCTGATGGAGAGAGGCTGAAGCTGCTGGGGACAGAAGGAGAGAGGCTGCTGGGGGTGATGAAGAGAGGCTGAGGCTGCTGGGGGAGATGGAGAGAGGCTGCTGGGGGCTTATTGTATCATATTTGTCTTGCTTCATAATGTCAATATCCATTCCCACTCTGTTCATCTTCACCATGCGTATGAGACAGGGCAGCCGTCAGAAATCATGGGGCCCTGTACAGCAAAAATGTCTGTGCCCCATGGCAGGACTTGTTGAGCGGAGGGGGGGGGGGGTTCTAGCAGATCTAAATCAAAAGGTGCTTCAATAAAGTATTAAATTATAGCGGATTTACACAAAAAAAACCATAAATATATAAACATTCCTCACCTACATTGGGACAGTGACCCCTGAAATGAAAAAAAAGGTAGTCACCTTACCCTTTTTCAACTTTTTACCAGGAAAAATTTTTTTTCTCATTTGACCTCCGACCTGCCCTATTATCGCCACCTCACGCTTTAAGGTTAGACCCATTAGTTTTTTTGCAGAGTGTTTGCAAAATCATTGAGCCCTTAAAGGCTTTTTGTTATACAATTTGCAGACGTTTTTTTAATTTTTTTTCAAACATCCATGTATCCCCCACGTATTATGATCAAACTTGCCATGTGGTACTACCTTTGATTCCATTACGATTGATGTTCGATGAAAAGATCAAGACTTAAAATTTAATTAAAGTTTGATTGTGCTAAAATCCAACCGTGTATGCCAAATTTAACCTCCCTGGCGTTACAGGCTTTTCAGGCTATTTTTTATGGCGCGAAAAGCCGCTGCCTTGGCAACCCCGCTCACTCCCCGGCTCTCTACACACATACACACAGTGTCAATTAGATGCTGGTGGTGTGGCGCTGCCCCTTCCTGGTCACCGATGAGGCCAAAGACTTGGAACCATAAAAACTCTGTGAGCATGCAGCAAAGCAGAAACGCTGCAGGCTCACGGAGAGCAGGCGATCGTGCCCGATCCCGGCACAGGCACAGTTTGATCCAAGATCAAACTGCGCCCGTACTGGCTTCAGGCAACACGCCCAGGAGGTTAAGTCAAAGCAACTGGACTTTAGTTGAAGATGTTTCTGAGATTGAGAACATTCACACACTAAAGGCTCTTTTATACCCTAAGAGCTCTCAAATCTCTCTGCAAAATGCATTAGATGTGCTGTGTTTCATTTTAGAGTATGCATTTTGGCTACTCACATTTCCAGTCATGGAAACCTGTATACTGTGTGGATCACACAATGTGATGCAAATGAAGTGTAAAAGAGCCCTAAAGCTGGCTATAGAAATCTCGATCAATGTCCTCCATGTTCGGCTCCACACTGTGATGAGTCCTCTACAGAACTGACGGGAATCCTGTGTGCTCCGCTAACACAGGTGATTGCCGGAAGATTGTAGCCAATTAACTTGGAGGGGGAGGAGACTCCCCCTTCACCTTCACTGACTACAACAGGATCGGCCACAAAAAGTACCAGCAGGACGGATCTCCGTGTGTTCTGACCTGCCAGCTCTTTTGGTTGCATCCTCAATGTGCGCTCCCCTGTAGTTGCGGGCGACCGACCATCATGCGTTCGATCGCCCGCAACTATGGCCGGGAATCTGCACATCGATGGCCGGCTTAAGTGTGTTTGAAGTCTAGCGCTTTCATATATGTAATAAATGTGCCAGAAAATTTAAGGATCTTGAATATTTGTGGCACAGACTTGCTTCAAACACACAGCAATGCTACATTTATTTTAGAATTTACTATTCAAATTTCCTGCAAACTTTATTTTGAAACAATCCTTAAAAAATTTGGCTAGGGTCTGTGTGGATGGGCTTCGAAAGAGTAGATGCAGCCTGTTTATGAGACTTTTGAGGTAATTTAAAACCTATTGTATGTAGGTAGCAAACAAAAGCATGCATTGCCATTCATTTTTCAATAAATGGCAAAGTCTTACTTTGTTCTTTGTGTATATTTTTATAGCATAGGTTAAGCTTGTGCTATATTGCAGTTTAATACTGTTGGGAAATGTAGAGATTGTCAATTTATTTCTGTCTAAGCTGTTCCAATCAATGCTCTGCAATGCAGTGAGGTGAGTGAAAAAGATATGTGCCTGCACTTTTTATGCGTTAAATTGTGTTAAGGAGGCACATAGGAAATGGAAGTGTCGAACAATGAACATTACTACACAAGATTATCTTCTTGTTCTGCATGGTGAAAATAGATTTCTTTTCATTATGACCACATTTCCATGTGTTTCCTTTACCTGAATGCTGAGCACATGTTCTGTATTGTCAGCAATCCACAACACATAGTCTAACTTGTAAGTTGTAACTTGTAGTTGACTTGTAAGTTTGTATAGATATTAACCTTTCTGGTGGCATTTCTGAGGGTGGCTTGGGATAAGTTTTCTTTTCCCAAAGTGGTAACCTTGAGCCACAATTGTGGCAGCCGACCTGTTCCCTACAGCCACGCAGTGCCCTCCTAAATCTCAGCTTCTTCCTGGATGCCTCTTGGGAAGCTTATGCCTCATGTAAATGACCTACCCACTAGGCACTAGGTGCCCACACCTATTCCTGTATTATCCGATATCCGGCATAGGCATCCCAAGTCCTCACATCCCTTTGCAATTCACTCCTAAAGAATTAACCATCCATCATCTATGTCATTCAAGTTATTTTCTTTGTTGATCATATAAATGGCCTGGACTAAAAAAAAGTTGCCACCCAAAAAAAAAAAGTCACACACATATTTTGTTGGACTTAGATTACGGAACACATTCGCTGTGGCATTGTTTGGATAAGCTTCTGCAATGTCACATGATTTTTTTCCATCCAGTGTTGCATTTATTTCACGATCTTGCATTGATGATGGTAGAGTCTGACCGATGCATAAAGCCTTCTCCAGCACATCCCAAATATGTCTCATGCTCCCTGAACCACTCTTTCACAATTTGAGCCCGATGAATCCTGGCATTGTCATGTTGGAATATGCCCGTGCCATCAGGGAAGAAACAGTCCATTGATGTAATTACCTGGTCATTCAGTATATTCAGCTGACCTCATTCTTTGCGCAAACTGTTGCTGAACCTAGACCTGAACAAATGCAGCTTCACCCCTCCCTCTTTCCTTCCTCCATGTGAGAAGCCTATATGACAAGTGCTCACTGGCGACACTCTGGCTGAAATTGGTATTGCAGCTACACTATATCATGTATACACTACTTTAAAAATGTAATTTTTTTAATTGCCAAAATTCTTTCAGTTTTATTGTTAAATGTATACAATTTATGTCACTTTAATAACCACAGGGAAACGTTAATATAACTGAAAGGTTGTAGTTTGGGATGTCAAATTGTGAAATTACTAAAAAAGATTGGACTTTTAAGGTTGTTGGACATCTGGGGATTGAAAGTAAGCGTAGACATTTGTAAGGCTATGTGTCCACTGCTGTTTCCATGCACTGGGCGCACAAAGATGCGCGCCAGAACATTTGCCTGAGGATTCCCGCGACTTGCATGCAATTTTCCGATGGCTTATGCCTGGCATACACATGCCGATAAGCGGCCGATTTTTCACCTGACCGTCGGGCGTGCACGCTTGCGCCGTCGGTCAGCGGAAAAATCGGCCGCTTATCGGCATGTGCCCACATGGGGCGACAGATCCCTGTCGCCCCACAGCTCGGCCGGCCAGAGAACGGACATGTCCGATGATCTCTGGCCAATGTAAGCTGATGCCTTTAACTTCAATGAAGACCGGCATCTTTGTGTGCCGGCCGACTAGTGCAGCCCCATAATGCATCAGGATGCAAACGTGATGACGTCACCACGTTTGCATTCCGGAGCTCATCTGAGCTCGTCTGTCGGTACCTGTCGGAGTGTGTATGGCAGGCATTAGGGCCCTATTAAATTAGCATACCAAAGACACGAAAAAAACTGTGCCCAAACAGCATCAGGTGCTGCTTTTTCACGTCCTGGAGGCACGCCAGCTGTTGACATGTTGATAGAGACGGCTAATCAGAGGCTCAATCAGGAACAGGGAGGTTCATCTGCAGCATAATCTACCATGCAGGAAGCTCACGCAGAGTACCACACACCATCTCCTGGTACTCATCTGAGGAGCTCACTAAAAAAAAGTTATGTGCACCCCTGTATATATTCAATGAAGAGGGCAATAAAAACTGCTGCAATTTCATCAGGGGCTATACGGTATCAGTGGAACAAAGGCAATATACAAGTTGTAATCCTTAATGTAGGTTTTATTTGAGTATAAAAGAACAAAATGTACACATCACTGTGTTTCAGGTGAAATGCATATCTTATAAGCTATATGGTTATCTTGGTAATACATAAGAATAATAATAACACTGCATTAGAATAGACTTTCAAAATCCCATAAAGGGAAAACAAAAGACAAAAAGAAAAGGCACACGTATTTCCATTCATTATCAGAAGAAATGAGGAGAAATATAAAAAATGGGGTAACGGTAAGTGTAGCTGAGAAAGCAGAATGCAGAAACTTATCTTGTGCTATTTCTATTTTCCTCAAAGAACTATAAGGTCATTGTTTTATTTTTATTTTATTGATGTAATAAAATATTACTAATGCAAATGTGATAGGTATGCACAGCTATAGTGATTATTATGAACAATGTACAAAGGGTAATTCCATTTCCCCTTTCCTAATACTACTTTCCTCTTCCACAGATACATGCTTACCAGGATCTAACAACTGAAGTTTTAATATGTGTCTATATCTAGTGCCACAAGTCTTCATTGCCTGGGTATATCTACCATTCAATCTATTCAATTAGACCCCTGTAAATGTTTATAGTGTATCCTTAAACTAACAAAATGACACAGGGATAAAGTGTCCAACTTTTCTGGGATAATACACTGGCCTCTTGTTAATAACACTGTAAACAAGTCTCAATTCTAACAGCCAGGGGGAACCAAAGCACACACAGGTGGCCAAACACGATAGTCAATTGACTTAAAAAAGGAATCGATTTTCAAATGATGGACTTAACAATACATTTTTTTTAGCTAAATCGATCAACCAAAAGTCATGGAAATCGAACATAAAATCAATCGAGCTTTGTGTTGGAAATTTTCAGTTGATCATTTTAAGTATTTTACAGGTTTTCTATGTATTTTGATTGATTTGTATCTGGTGGTACTATGGAGAATTTGCACAGGGCTTTGGAAAGGAAATGATCGGTTTTGAATTAATCACACTGTGTGATTGTACTATTCATCAATGTGAGACTGATAGTCGATATTTAAATTGCACAACTCGATTTCCTCTTAGGTCGATAAACTTCTCTAGTGATCCAAGTTCTTTTCAGAATCTCTGTGGAAGGGATGTAGTGACCCGAGAAAGGGCCACAAACTATATATTGTGCTGTGTATATATGTCTGTATGGGGCTTTATATAGTTGGTGTATGTCCCTTTAAGGGCTACACTTGTTGTTTACCAGTTGCTGGAACTCCTTTTGCAAGGACAGGGTTATTGGGTTTTCCCACTGTTTTAGCTAACTGCTCTAAATGTAACAATTCTGTTTCTGCCCAGTTACAGGCCTTAAGCCAGCCCCTGTCTGAGGCTATAAATAGTAGTTCCTCAGAACATTCTGGGCTTTTCTGTTGATGCTCCCCTGAAGACCTACAGCTTCCCTCAGATGTGTCCCCAGACGAGAATCCCTGGGTGAGGTTACCTCCACTGTGATAAGCGTGACTCCCTGACTGGACTGCTGATTTTTCTTCATTCTGGTGAGAGCCTACAGCACTTCTGTCCTCCTATCCCATCAGCTGGTAGCAACGCTCTGTAAAGTTTATTCCCTATGCTTGATCCCCATCTCTGACCTAGGGTGTTGGTGAAGTCTGTATATAGCCCTTATTAAACTGTAAATAGCCCCTACCAGCTGCGTGGACCTTAGCTTTATTGAGGTGTGAGTGATGTTTGGTACATGAACAAAGGACATCCATCTAAAAGGACCTGGTTGTGTAAGTAGCGCAATATACTGCCCTGCCACAACACTACAGGGTCACCATTGTAAGGGCTCCACTTTTTAAAAGTTTCATAGGGAGGCTAGAAGTACACTAATCTTTCTTATACAACTGTGCCCCATAGAGATCTGTTGTCACGATTGGGGCTGGTCACATTTTTTTTTTTATTTCCACTGAATTTAGGAGTGAGTTGTGAAACATGGCTCTAGCACTTGTACGGTATTTTCCCCATAAATGGCTCTCTGGCTGATAAGACACAACAACAACCAGATGTCTTGTTTGGGGGACAATTAGGTAACAAAAAAATTCTTCCAGATTGGAACGGAAGTTAAAGGAGACAAGGAAGCTGTCAGCTTTCCAGTTCCCGCTCTGACATACATAGCAAGAGCTGAGGGAAGATCTTTTCTTTGCTTCTGCAATGTGTATATAGAGCAGGAGCTCTGTATATCAGCTCAAGATGAAATACAAAGCTACAGCTGACAAGCACACAGTGCTTCTCAGCTCTTTCCCAGCTTGCAGGCTGGGTGGGATCCTGTCCGGCTCAAGCCCAAATTTCCACTTAACTTTAACTTAATTTATGCAAAAACTGCATGAGCTAGATTTTGATACCATGTTCAGGGGCTTTGCAATGAACAAAGTAAGCTAATGTAAAATATTCAACCATTTCTATTTACAAAGCAGGTAAGTACATATCTGGGGCACTAAAAGAAAATTAACATTAGGAAAAAAAGAAAAACATTAATCATTTAAACTCTCCCAATTTTTTATATTAAATGCTCAGAAACAAGTCTTTGGGCTACTGAAGTTTTTAAAGTATTTTGGCAGTACTGCCTTGAAATTCTAGATCCTGTGGGATCATTAAGTGTGACAGATTTTTTTAAACACCCTGAATTCTTCATATTTAAGAGAAATAATATGGACTAGCAATGATATAATATGACTAGCTATAATATATGCTACTGTGTGAAAGGTGGTCAAAGTGAGCAATGCTGTGTAAGCTGTGAGTAGGCTAGGTTCCTATAAAATGTACCGCATTTCTCGTTCTTGTTTTAAGTATTGATTTCACAATGACTCAAGCTGCCCCTCAGTTGTACTACACTGAACAAACTTTATTGGAGAACATGTACTCTGACCACATAGGAACAGTGGCGTAGGAACCACTTTAGCAGCCATAGCAGTGCTATGGGGCCCATATTCACAAGGGGGCCCACCACTCCTGGAAGAGCAGGGATTGGAGTGACAGGTTGATATTCAGAGGAGCATAACATTTTTTGCTATGGGGCCCAGCCATTTCTAGCTATGCCCCTGCATAGGAATACCAAAACCAGACAACTTTTCCATGTGTTATTCCAAAAGTAAAGCTGGGAACACGCATGTAGATATGGGCCAGATCGATGACCACTTGGAGGGTTGTGCTCCCTCACAGCCATCTATCTGGCCAATATCATATGCGTCCATCCTCGTTTCCGAGCGGGACTAAACAATCCCGCTCGAAAACAGGGATATCGTACATGACCGTAAACCACATTCATAAATAATACTAGGACCACATCTAGTTTTTCACCAGCAGTGGTAATTGGCTTGTGTTGGTAAATGAGAACTGGAATAAAGTACTGGTACTGTGGTGCCTAGATAACATTGTCCCAGAAATGTAAAAGTAAAAACAAATATGAAGGTGTGCTGTTATAGGTGCACAGTCCACAACTATAATCATTAATGAATGAGTCACTAATGATAATTGTTTCAAGATCAAGGCTTCCTTAAATGGACAAATGCGTATTATTATGTTACACTGCTATTAATATGTTATATTATTATATGTTGCTATAATTATGTTACATGTGCATTTATGAATACTTGCTGGGAAGTAGCCTACCCCTAACCACAGCTGTAGAAAAAGGTTCTTTCTGGAGATTTAAAATAGTGGAAGGACCTGATAATAGTTATACAACATAACAAAGAAAAGGTATTTGTTCTGCAACATACGTTAGAGCAGTGGTTCTCAAACTTTTCTTGCAGGGCTCCCTTATTCTATCTAACAACATTATCAAGCCCTTCCATCCCTATTCAAATACAGGTTCAAAATGAGGGCTGGTGCCCCCCTGGAATACCCCCCCCCCCCAATTTGGGAACCACTGGGACATCATTGCTCTTACACACAGTTCAGTGGTCTACTATGGATTGTATTGTTTGGATGAATATTGTTGCATGAAAGTTGTTAACTGGACTAGTAATGAGACTGCATTATACACTGCATTTTGTGTGGTCTGACTCTTCAGCATGCAGCTTGCACAGGACTTCGCTCATAGCAGCACATAGTAGAAAATATTGATGTCATATTATCTACTTGCTACATAGTCTGTATGACATTCATGTAAAAAAAATTCATTTGACATAAGGATCCACGTTTGGCGTCCAAATAAAATGTCCAAGTATGTTGTCTTCACCGCAGAATTTATTAACATTTTGAAGACCTGTATGTGTGGGATTACTGGTGAACAGCTCCTCAATGTCAACAACTATTCTGAGCTCTCTACTAGTTTGAAAGACCTCTGTAGTTTTATGTAACAGACTAAAGTCTCCAGCTAGAAGGCAAGTAAAGGCTGCCATACACGCACCGAGCGGTGATCGATTTTACCGCCGACCAATCTGCATGCGCGTGGCCGTCGGTCGGCGGCAAAATCGGCCGCTGATCGGGGGTGCCCACATGGCCAGCCAGAGATAATCTCTGGTCGATGCCATTAGTTGCAATGAAGAGAGCTGACCCTTTGTGTGCCGCCCGATGCTGTCAGCTCTGGAGAGCAGCGTAATGACGTCCTTTGAGGATTCAACGGATGTGTGCAAATGAACCAAGTTTACTGGTGAAGGAGGCTGACTCCACACTCTCTTGTTTTGTACTCACTGCTGGCCATTCAGATCACAGTGAAAAGCCAATAATGAGACTCAGAATGTACAGTAGATGGACATATACATGTCAGATGGCACCTAAATTCATCCTTTCTGAGAGACTGAATTAAATAAAGCAGGAAATAGAAGATGTTTACATGTCCCACAGGCTGCCAGAAATACAAACATAGGTTTTTCGTATTTTTTAAATAAGAGGTGTCAAATCTGTCCTACAGTGCAATTATATTCACCCACCAATATTTAAATATATATATATTAATGCAAAAAAACATTTGCAAAGCTTCCTCTTTAAATTTAAAGAAAAACTTCTTCAGTCATAGATATTCTTTTAATAAATATCAAGGTGGGTTCATGACTTTGTAAAATGTTTGTCAATTTGGCCCACTGCATATTTGAGTTTGACACCCTTTTAAAGAAACCAAGGTATTTAGGATAAAGCATGGAAGTAACAACCCATCACCACAAAATAAAAGAAAATAGGAGCGTATTAAACATTAGTAATGATTCCCTGTTTAATCTCAAATTAAAAATGAATAAGCAGCAGCTCTTTCAGAAGAATGAGAAGAATCAGCTTCCAAATACAAGGAGACCAAGAAGGACTTGAACCTGAACTTTCCTGGAACCTGACAAAGTGAACTGGCATGCGATTCTCACAGGTTACATACACTATTCCTGACGTTCCTTTCTGGTTGTAGGCACATGTTGTAGATGATGGGGACTTTAGCAGTTTGCAATCAGTCAGCTTTAAGGATCCTCGGCTGGGGACAACTGTAGAATCCACATAGGGTGAACACATGGCACGTAGTTTCTTTGCATTGGTGTCATGGATGAAAGTGTTGTGAAATCTACAAGTATTCCTATTGAGCTTGCGATCTGTTATGGTAAGATTGCAGTTTATGTTTTCTTGGTCTTCAACAATGTGCTTTCCCACAAATGTGTTATAGTTCTGACATTGGATTATAGACAAGCTTCCCAAAAATCCAAGAATGATGAAAGCAAACCAACACGATGACATCTTGATTTTGACCTATAAAAAGAAAAAAGAAAAAACACTGTCATTATTCACAATTGCCCGCATTAGACAAACCCATATGTACCTATAACTATACATATTAGACAGACATAAAACCAAATTCCTAGTGTACACTTTGGTCTAACATAATAATGATACACAAAAGAGACTACGTACTATTGCATGATTAATAACAATAACTTCATGAAATCTACTCAAAGAGAAAACAAATGCTAGAAATAAACTATGCTCTTTTTTTATTAGCAATAATAATAATAATAATTTTTTTTAGATTTTCAACATAAAACAATATACATAAACTTTGGAATTGGGACCCAGTGCCAGAATAAACAACATGTCATCCAAGTCCTCTCAAATCTTGTTGAAAACTATGCTCTTTTAACTTGATGGTATTTGTGAATCAAACAAAAAGGATCTAGTGCGGCGATTTATATTGTGTACTTATTTATTCAATATCAATACAGATCGCTGGACCCTGAGCTACCACGGTCTGTGGAACACGCCCCGGTGCCTAGTACATTCCCCCATGATGATGCCCCGGTAGGGGCAAAACGTGTCGGGATCCTTTCAACAATTCTAGGCACCGCCGCATGGGCACCTGGGCCTCTGACCTTTTTACATATTGATACCAGGGCCATATGTGATTGTTTTGAGGGATTTTTATATATAATATATGCATTATGATGTATTGATTGATGTATTATGTCTTTATATGTAGGATGTATGTAACCATATAGTTAACACACAATAAAACGCTGTTTCACTTTACCTATGATGTTACATTTTGGACCTATTCAAAGTCCCTGGCCTAGCCACCACATTATTAGAATTTATATTAATGTGAAAAAATCAGTACCCCTTTTCAGCCACAAAATTGTGTCACTAGAGAGCAGACTTCAGCGTCTCCCCCCCCCCCCCCCCCCCCCCCCACGGGAAAATCAGCACACTGATCTCCCTGCCCATTCTCTGCTACGGCTGTGTGAGGAAGCTGCCAACCAGTGCAGCTTTCCTCCCATAAACTCTGCATTGGCTATATTCGAGGGGCTCTGCAAATATAGCCAATACAGTTCAGCTCCCCACAGCTATTCCGGCAGATGGGAGATCACACAGCTGATACAGGCTACTGTCTGCCGATGGAGATCACACAGCTGATACAGGTTCCTGTCTGCCGATGGAGATCACACAGCACATCTCTCGTATCTGCAGGCTGATTTCCTCTCCTATCTGCCGGGAGAGCTGTCGGGGAGCCAAGTTGCGATCACTGGTGACCGTATGGCCGCGGGTGGTCGCACATTCGGACCATAAGACGCAGGCACTTTTTCCCCCCAATTTTGTGGGTGAAAAAATGTGTCTTATGGTCCGAAAAATATGGTATATTTCATATACAATTCATTTGCTGACATTCAATTTATATTTCCCTCCCTAGCGCTCTGCTGAGGTCCAGATTTCTGTACCTAACCACACCATACTGTAGACTTAAATGGAATCAAAATTTTTTAGTGTTTTAGGCCTGTAACTCCCTAAAATATGTCCGTACAAGGGTCTAGTAGACATCCTGAATATAATAATGCTTGAAACACACATTTACATTGAAACACACATTTACAATTACATTTCATAATTTAATTAACAGTATCCAGGCAAAGGTCACATAGGCATATATATATGCATGACTTCCCATGTCACCTGTTCCTTCAGGTCCTCCGACATCCCTGTCAAGGCATGCGATTAACTTCCCTAGTGGTCTTCCCAAGTACACTGCCTGCTATTTCCACCCGCCTCTCTCCACACAGCCGGTGTCATTAATAACGGCGGCTGTGTGGGCAGGAAAGCTGGCACTCCTACATTAACATGGAAACCCCGGAAATGTGGGTGTATGGGGTACACCCGCTGCCCTAGCAGTTGGGGCGAGCCCCAACGCCGAGCAAACAGGGTTTGTCTCAACCACTAGGGAGGTTAACACAGGGGGTATCAGCTCATCTGTAAACGCCATGGAAATATAGCCTGATTTTAATTCAAATGTACAATGTTTTTTTTCCTAATTGTATTGGATACAGTTATCACTGTTTAATCTGAGCTTCCTCCCCCGGTGTGATGTCATCTGGTCCATCACACTGGGAGAGAGAGGGTCACTTTCAAAAGGCATGCATGTATTTAACTTTGACTAACTTTAACTTTATTCATATTTAATACAGTTTTCTAAGCAGGGGGAGAGGTTCCACTTCTGGGGGGCTTGTGATCGGAGCTGCCGCAGATGCTGGACAAGGCATCTCTTAGTGAGGGACGAACCAAATTTTGCATGTTCAGATCGATCGAAATGGGTTAATCTAAAATGCTAGGGAAGTTAAAATAGTTTTTACCATCATATCTTACTTTGGATACATGGATCACGACCCAAAATGTTTTTTCTTCAATTTTATCACCAATAGTAAACCAACCAACAAACAAAAGCTTCCCTGCTGTTTCAATGTTTCATGTGTCATTTTGCACAAATATTTATTAGAAATACAAATAAGAAAATAATCCTTTATAATATTCACACACACACTGTATCTCTCAAACGTAAATATACCACTCACATCTTTTTTATGGGACAACACTGAAGATATACCACTTGACTACAGTGTATAGTAGTCAGTGCACAGCTTGCATAACAATGTAAGTAATAACTCAACATATAATAATGCCTAAATCTCTGGCAAGAAAAGTGAGTAAAAAAAGTGAAAATGTCCACATTGTGCCATGTGGCACAGGGTCTCAGGTGTGAATAGATGTGTTAAATTTGACGTTATTGCTGTCACACCCTGTCATACTGGATTCTGGAAGCTTAGCATGGCACCTCATAGCAAATAATGCTAGCCATACACATGCCGATAAGCGGCCGATCTTTAATCTGACCGACGGGCGTGCGCGCTCGCGCCGTCGGTCAGGTTAAAAATCGGCCGCTAATCGGCATGTGCCCACATGGGGCCCCACTGCTCGGCCGGCCAGAGAACGGACATGTCCGATAATCTCTGGCCGGCGCAAGGCGATGAAAGCAGATGCCATAAGCTGCAATGAAGCGGCGTCTTCATTGCAGCTTATGGCAGGCACACAAAGGGTGCCCGGCCGATTGAAGGGGCCCCATAATGCAACGGGAAGCTAACGTGATGGCGTCATCACGTTAGCCTCCCGGAACAAATCGGGACTAGTCTGCCTGCACACCATCGGCGTGTGTATGGCAGGCTTAATACTCTGAGGATCTGATAAAATATTTGTTGCTAGGGCTAAATTTACACAAACGACTTGTCACAAGTGCCTGCAAACTTGTGCAGTCGCTCGGGGGTCGTTTAGATAATGACCCCAGACGAGTCTGCCTGTAGGCTGTGTTAACATGTCGTTAATTAGCCCTAAGATGCCATAGATTGCCAACAGGTGTCACTCACAACAAGCCTCACCATGGACAACTAAAGAAGCTGAGTGCACATGCTCAGTGTCATATCCAGAGGTTGTCTGATATTCAAAATAGACACGAGTGCTGCCACCTCGGCATTTCTGCAGAGGTTGAGGAGTTGGGGGGAGTCAGCTTGTCAGAGCCCACACCATAAGCCACATACTGCATTAAATTGGTCTGCATGGCTGTCATCCCAGAAGGAAGCCGCTTTTAAAGATGATTCGCAGGAAAATCCACAAACAGTTTCCTGAAGACATGTAGACAAGGGACAATGAACCAGGTATTTTGGTCAGATGAGATCAAGATAAACTTATTTGGTTCACATGGTGTCAAGCATGTGTGGTGGCAACCATGTGAGGATGACAAAGACAGTGTCAAAGTCAAGCATGGAGATGGGATATTCATGGTTTGGGGCTGCTTGAGTCATCTTGTTAAATGAAAACTTAAAATCTTTCATTAAACACACACCCCCAGAACTCTGGGCTACGTAGTAGGGAAGAGGTCCCCTGTCTTAACAAGGAGTCTCCCCCTCATTAAGGTAAAGAATCAGGCCTGGTTTGGCTCAAGGGGGGGGGGGGGCAATGAGTGTGGGGGTGAGGTATGACCAAGAGGGGGGAAACCCAGCCATTTTTTTCCAATAATACAAAAAAAATGTGTTACGTTCCCCTTTACATTAGCAACTTTAAATGCATGGGCAAATGTACGCTATGCATTAAGGGGGAACTCTGTGACATTTTTTCAGAGTTTTGCTCAGGCGTGTATGGGAAAAACACAACCTTAAAGCCAAAAAACAGCAGGGGGGACACATATCATTAAAAGCCATACAAGGTAGCCACACACGGGTCAACTTTTGCATGATCGCTCTTCGATTGGATCATCTTGATTTTAAATATCATCTTGATCGATCTTACCCCCACATCATCAATTTAATACCGAACAATCCCTTTACTTAAGCTAGCCATACATGTGTCGACTCGTGAGCGATCGATCGCCCATCCGATTCCGGTGAAGCCACAGGCGTCGATCGTTTGCCCAATCAAGTCTGTGCCTACCACCTTAGGCCACCGATTCCTGGACGATTCTGTTCCCGATCGATCGCTTCACAAATGTCAACCCTTGATGTGTGCTCAATCGATCAGAAAAGACCAACAGATTGGTTCTCTGGCCGATCCGATTTGGGGGCCAAGTCGATCGGGCGGGGTTGATCGGTCAAGGTGGGCTGCATCGATTCCTCGTCAATCGATCGGCGTGCACACTCCCGGTGATCGATCGGCCAGGAATCGTGTGGGAAATCGACCCGTGTATGGCTACCTTTAGATTTGTGTGCATGTGCCATAGTACAATCACATACAAATCCATTAATATACCTAGAAAACCCATTACATACATGTTCAATTGAAATTTACCAACATGTCCGATCACTTCTTGATTTTATTTTCGATTTCAATCACTTGAACCAGTGTGCAGGAATTGATTCCTGATTGATCATGTTCAAAATAATGTTTTTTTTGATGAACTTGATTGAACCAAAACCTCTGACTTTAAGTAATTTACTGCCAAAGCAGTGTTATGGGGAATGATGAGAGAATGATGTTATTGTGCCGGATCTTTTTGTCACATACTGTATATAACATCAGGACCAACCAATTACTGGACTCTCTTAGATGACATTTATCTAGCTTCTGTACAAGCATTAAGCAGGGAACAGACGGCTCGATATTTGAGCCGTCCCATGTTCTCTGCAGCAGCGTGATGATGTCATCCCGCTGCTGTCAGATATCGGCGGAGCTGGGGAGACAGCTCTGCTCTCTCCCCAGCTCAGCTGATGCTTTGCATGGAGACCCGCGGTTTCTATGCAAAGCAACGAACATTGGCCGTATTTTACGGTCATGTCCGATATGGCTGTTTTCGAGTGGGATAGATTGGTCCCACACGATGGGCGCATATTATATGGGCCAGATAGATGGCCGTGAGCATGCGCGGTGCTTAAAGCGGTCATCGATCTGGCCCATATCTGCATGTCTGTACCCTGCTTTAACGCTAGCCATACATGGCTCGATTCCACTGCCATTGCTCTGCATTCAAACCCTCATTTATCAAAGAAATAATATTACCCGGCCCAATATTAACGACTTATGTACATCTGCATTATATGGACGCATTTGATTGTAGATTTGTTTCGGCATTCCTATGGGACAAGTGCGGCCATAAATGCGCAGGAGTTTATGGAAGTGGGCACATTTCATGCTTTGCAAGGTATTGCGTTAATGTGAACGCAGTCAGCCGCATCGGGTACTTGTTAACTGCAAGTATTGGGCCACATTATCAAATGCAGGAGTTTAAAGTCAGTGGAGATCTCGCCTAAGCTAGCCACAAGCGCAGAAATACCAAAAGGTGTTTGTGAGAAAACCTATCTAGCTGAATATAAATCGGGTCACAGCACCACCATCACACATCACACTTCTATATTTCCTGCACAAGAATGGAAAATATGAAAGTATATTCTTCTCTTACCAACTGCTGCTGCTAAGGATGAGGATGATGTCTGTTTGTATATTGATGTGGATTATCAGATACGTCTTATTAAAAGAAAACACTGCTATGCTTACATTGTAAGTATTTAAAACCTAATGGCTGGCATACACATGCCGATAAGCAGCCGATTTTTAACCTGACCGACGGGCGTGCGCGACGGCCAACTGAAGGGGCCCCATAATGCACCAGGGTGCAAACGTGATGACGTCATCACGTTTGCATCCCGGTGAATATCTGGACTGGTCTGCCTGCACCCATCTCCAGTTGCAATTTGTATTAACCCCTGCAGTGGACAGGGGTTAAAAGCTGTTTAGGAGTAAAACCAAAGTGGTTATTCACCTGATCCTGTGCACTCACCTTTTCTTCTAGCTGCCCAGATAGGGGACCAAAATACCTTAAAGCTGGGGGTGCCCACACCTTTTTGGCTTGCAAGCTGCTTTGACTAAGTCAAAATGTTCTACCAAAAAAAAAACGGCAAATATATATTTATACTGTACCGAGTATACTTCATATTTAAAATATATACAAAGGGCCAGAAAAGCAAGCTAAACATGTCAGATCCGGCGTCATGCCCGGTCTTCTAGTGAAAAAGATTCTTCCTGTGGCGGGATCTCGCTGCGCGTGATCCTGCCGGAGGAAGAATAGAGAGCTCCTTCTCGCCGGAGCCCAGGGATGGACGAACACCTTCACTACTCCCTAGCTTGCACAGCTTGTGACATGATCCCTTTCGGTGTAACATTCTATGAGTCTACAGAGCACATGTACCCAGGCAGCCACCAAGGCCTGCTTCATGTGTGACTCTTCAGAGGACACACAGGAAGGGACCGAACAAGTTTTCTTCGCACACTAATAAAATCCATTCCTGGAACATAAATTGCTCTTCCATGCGTCTGTTGCTAAGCTGGGTAGATGATTCCAGCACATTAGTTTAAACATATGAACTAGTCCTTTCTATTGCATAGAGGAAAGAAACATATTGTAAAATACTACGAGCTTTCCAACGACCAGCATGGATGAGCCTGAGGGGTTAAATCCTCCCAAAGTATCTGGTCTCCTTTGTTTTGTAAACATCAAAAACAATACAATAGACTTAACAATACAATAGCAAGCTACGTTTTGTTTGGTTTGCCCTTGCGATTGTACATATACACCCAGACACCAGACACACACATATTTGTCACACAGTATTGTATCTCTGTAGGACTTACTTGTAGCTGTGAAGATGTAAAGCCTTCATATGCTGCTGTAGAAGCTGAAGCAGCCGGGGAATCCTTAGATCTGGTGTTGTTGTATTCTGTCTGTGTAGGATCAATCCGCCTACAGTCAGCCTCAGCTTTGCACAGCACACATCTGCTCCTATTCATTCCTTTGGCTCCAGCAGGGGCTCCTCCTCTGGTGACTCAACACTAGATATTTTAGGAGAGAGCAGAGCTGTCTCCCCGGCTTTGCCGATATCTGGCAATATGCTTATCTTGGCTCTAGTCTCTAGTATTCTCGTCCTTAAAAATGGCCTTAAACAGGTCGATTTTTGAGTTCGATTTCCAAACTATTGACCGCAGCATGTGTTCGCTGCAATCGATTGGGAATCGATGGCTACCCACTTTAAGCGATCATCCAGAATCGAACAAGAAATCTATCGAACATTGATTCAACATGCCGGTATTTCTGTTTGATTGCTGTTACTTTGGATGTGGACACTCAATGCCCATCCAGTGTAATGCAGAAATTTATTCCCCAAGTGGTGTGAACTGCGATTGATTTGATTTTGAAATCACGTTACGATTGATCGTACTGTGATCACTGTGATTTCAGTCGATCTCCTGGCAGATCAACCATGCATAATGGCGTCATCACGTGCAGCCAGTCCTGCCGAGAATCGGCCGGGCACCCTTTGTGTTCCGGCAGTCCCCATCCAAAGTAATAAAAAGGATATAAAAGGTACGGACATGTCCATAATAGCTTATTAGCTATTAGTATAAATACCTGACTTTTTTTTTATTGTGCTGTGTCAAGTTTCAAATTTGTCTTTTTACAACGTTAGCCATCTGAGTACAACAGGAAGTATCGTATATACTCAAGTATTAGCCAAGTTTTTCAGTACACACATTGTGCTGAAAAAGTCCCCTTGACTTATACTCAAGCCATGGTCCCTCCAGACTAGACTTTGGGAACCTGTGTGACTGACAGTGACCAGCAGTATGCAGTATGCTTTGGGTCATTGTCCATCTGCACTGTGTAGCGTCACCCAATGAGTTCTGAAGCATTTGGCTGATTAAGAGCAGATACTACTTCAGAATTCATCCTGCTGCTTTTGTCAGCAGTCACATCATCAATAAATACAAGAGAACCAGTCCCATTGGCAGCCATACATGCTCACGCCATGACACTACCACCACCATGCTTCACTGATGAGGTGGTTTGCTTAGGATCATGAACAGTTCATTTCCTTCTCTTCCCATCACTCTGGTACAAGTTGATCCTGGTCTCATCTGTCCATAGGATGTTGTTCCAGAGCTGTGAAGGCTTTTCTAGATGTCGTTTGGTGAACTCTGATCTGGCCTTCCTGTTTATAAGGCTCACCAATGGTTTACATCTTGTGGTGAACCCTCGGTATTCACTCAGGTGAAGTCTTCTCTTGATTGTTGACCTTGACACACATACACCTACTTCCTGGAGAATTGTTCTTGATCTGACCAACTGTTGTGAAGGGTGTTTTCTTTACCAGGGAAAGAATTCTTCAGCTATCCACCACAGTTTTTTTCCATTGTCTTTCGAATCTTTTGGTGTTGCTGAACTCACCAATGCATCCCTTGTTTTTAAGAATGTTCCAAACAGTTGCTGGCCACGCCTAATGTTTTTGCTATCTCTCTGATGGGTTTGTTTTGTTTCTTCTTCCTAATGGCTTGCTTCACTAATAGTGACAGCTCTTCGGATCTCTTCTTGAGAGTTGACAGCAACAGATTCCAGATGCAAATAGCAAACTTGAAATTAATTTTGGACCTTTTATCTGCACATTGTAATTGGGATAATGAGTGAATATCACACACCTGGCCATGCAACAGCTGAGAAGCCAATTGTCCCATTACTTTTGGTTCCTTAACAAGTGGGAGGAACATATGCAAACTGTTTTAATTCCCACACCGTTCACCTGATTTGGATGTAAATACCCTCAAATTCAAGCTGACAGTCTGCAGTTAAAGGACATTGTGTTTGTTCCATTCCAAATCCATGCTGGTGGTGTATAGAGCCAGAAATGTTAGAATTGTGTTGAGGTCTCAATATTTTTGGACCTGACTGTACATTTTCAACCTACAATTAAGCCAGCTATAGAAAGGTCCACCTTTCTGTGAGAAAATTTAGTTTTTGACTGAAATGGATCAACCAAAATTAATCACAATTAGCTCCATAATAGAAAGAGCTGTGATTGGTCACAAAGGAATTGTACAAGTATCTGATGGGTTTTCTAGGTATTTTCATTTATTTGAATCGGATCAGATTACGTAGCATGAACACACCTATGATCTACCTGGGATGGAACTAAATTTAAGAAATCAGTTCTCAATGTGTGCCAAGCAATTGAACAATGTTAGATTGATTGTTGATAAGTAAATTGCACAATAAATAAAGCAAAATGTAATTATTAACTCGAGACTAGCAGACTGTATCCAAAAAAGACACAGAGAAGTAGTTTATTGAGGATAAGTTTTGAGTAGCTCATTTGAATATTAGTGTGTAAACTATCATTATATAAACCTAGTGACGGTCAGCTCTTAAAGTGAAGGCAGGTTACCGAGTTTTCACAAAAAGTTGTTAAAATGCTTTATAGACGGTATCTCAGTCTCTCTTTCTACCAACTGGTGAATTATTTTGTGTCAGAGATTAGGATAGAAAAGGATGGCACTACACTTTGAGGTAGACAACCTTAATGATATTGGGCTGGGCCAAGCATATTATAATAAAACTGTGCTTTCTAAATTGGAGAAAAGTGTGCAGAGGTCATCTACTCCAACAACCTCTACTTATTACCCAACCACAGATTTCACTGGGTCATATTGCCTTGATGTAGTAGTGGAGAAACATGATCACTCTTTACTAGGGTGGGGCAGCAGCTAAAAGGTGACTGCTGCTTAAATCAACCATAAAATAAGTTTAATCCCCAGTAAAAGGAACATAATAATAGGTGTATTACTCAAGTACAAGTAGCACTATTACAGCTTCCTAAATTACCCTCCTGTCAGTGCAGTTTATCAGCAACTTCAAATACTGACACCATGGTTGTTCTTACCTGAAAGCCACCCTTTTATTGGCTCTTACAAACCATCTGGCCCCAATTCATGACCCTACAAGTGCATGCAGTACACTGCAGTTTTAAGAGGGTGCTGACAGATGTGGCTTAAACTCGAGCATAGATAGTGTCTTTCTTCATGGGACACACCTTCACTTTTCAACAAGTACAACAAACTTACCACCTAGATTTCTACATGCTAGTCAGTTCTTTCACTATAGTTTTGGGCTCCTGTGTATACTGTATGTACAAAGGCTTGTTCACACAGAACATGGCCTTTTATAATAATAGGATGGAGTTTCAAGATAGACCCACCATTTATACTGCAATCTTCTGCCCATTAGAATAGATTTTGGGCGTGTGCATTACTGACAGTGTGAGTAGTGTCAAAGAGCCTTGTCTCCTTCCAATATAGAAAAATAAAGAGCCTTATAAAAGATAAAACTGTTCTGATATCCCATAAAGGAAAATAGTGTAGGGACGTTGTTTTCTCACCTCACACCCACAGGAGAACAAATTGGGAGGGAAGCAAAGTAAAAGCATCGGATCAGCTTTAAGACCAGGGTATCATATTTTTCGGACCATAAGACGCACTTTGTTATCCCAAAAAGTTGGAGGAAAATGAGGGTGTGTCTTATGGTCCAAATGCCAGACCCCCAACCCATATATCCGAATCGGTTCGTCTGCTTCTTGCAGCCGGCCTGGACTATGTGATGCCCTCAGTGCCCTGGAAGGCAGGCAAGGAGCCCATCAGGAGAGGAGAGCCTCACATAGTCAGGGCAGTACATACTATACATACTAATATTCTACCTTGATCGCGCCGTCTTGCTTGCAGCCTTAGGGAGAGACTAAAGCAACATCCCCCGTCCGCCCCCCCTTCCCGATCTGTGTGTGAGAAGAAAGCTGGTGACATCGGGTGGCAGGTGACGGCAGGTGTTTCTAGCAACATCTAGTGGTTGACATGGACATGAGATTTTTTTTCCCCCAATTGAGAGAAATGCTTGAACACTTAAAGTACATTTTCTTCTTGTATTCCTGCTCTAAAAACTGGGTGCGTCTTATGGTCCGAAAAATACAGTAAGTCATTGTGAGCCAGGCTTTGCTGGAGTCTATGCCCACAACTGCAGCGGTTTAAACAGACCAGCCCATACATAAAAGTTGATAAACCACATAGAATTAGAAGTGTTATGAGTACCCCACATACAGAAAACTCTGATTGATATATAGTATAATTACATTAGAAAAAAAATTGAATATCTTTAGGATACAGGCTTATAGTCACACAATATAAACATATTAATGGACAAAATGTCAGGTAAATTATTAGCAAATAAATGCAAATTTATTTTAAGTTTTTTCTTACAAAAAAAAGAAACATAATAATATTAATCCTCTAAACATGAGGGCAAAGAAAGGCATTGGCAAAAATAAATAAACACAATCTCAATCTGCTTTATAAATACAACTACAGCCAATAAAACAACACATAGAGCAGAGTGATATGGCACACGTAGGAAGCAATGGGGAATGTAGTCAGGGTGCAGACTCTTCTCTTACTTGGATAGGCTTAGAACAAGGCATTAGAGAAAGTGAACTACTGTACCAACATAAGTGCATTCTGTAAGTCTCTTCTATCCCTGCGTGTGCTTCGACTCCAGCGCAGAAGACTAGGGGCATCAGCTCCGCTCTTATAGACCAGTTTTCACAGCTTACAGCAAAAAATACCACAGTCCTGGCATCACTCGCTCTGGGGTCTGTAAGCCACCGTTGCACTGGCCTGAGTGCTTGGTCCTTGAGGCTTGCCATTTACTAATAACTGTACTGGAGAGTCAACTCGTATACTATGGAACACAAAAGTCTGTGAAAGGGAAATATAAATAATTAAAAAACACGTATGTCAACAGCAATGTCAGACAGCATGTGGAAGCAGTCAAGGAATTACTCATGTCATCATGCTGCACTAGCCATAGAGGCCCATTCACGCTAGCTGCATTGCAATCTCTTAGCTGTTCTTTTATTAATTATTTCAGCTACATACAACAATGAGAGGTAAATGAAGGAAGATAAACACAAATAAAAAGGCAGGTAAACACCAAGGCACAAATACTTTCTAACTTAGTATATTACATACTTACTATATAACTAGCACAGTGGTTCTCAATCTGTGGGTCGGGACCCCCTAGGGGGGTTGCTAAGTTCACTGAAAGCATCAGAGCTGCTGCAAGCAAGTGGGGTGGGAAGTAACGAAATGCCCCCTCCTAACTTAGGAGGGATGGGGTGTTACTCGCCCTCCTAACTTCCCACCTCACATTTGTATATGGGGGTCATTTACACGCTCCAGATACAGGAAGTGACACATTGGGACATCACTTTCAGGGTTGCGGATCTAAAAAGGCTGATAACCACTGGACTAGCACATTCTCTAGAATGCATTGTTCCTATTGATAAGACAGCTCCTGTACATGGGTGACCGTTATATTCTGCTATACACTGTTTTCTAGATGTCGGACATCAGCGGATTTAAATTGCCCTGCATATGTATTGCAGTATACACTATTAAACATTTTATAGCATTCATGTAAACATCAGACTAAGTGACTGTAGAAAATACACGGCATTTGGAATGGGTTCTCACCTGTCCTTTATGCTGTACATTGTGATGTTTCAGATGGGGCTCTGGGATGGTCACAGAATCTGCAATCAAGACTCCCCAGCTTTCTACCATGTTGTAAACCATTATAGCATAACAAGTCCCCTCTGCATCCACAAGCCCAAATGTACTAATGCAGGAAGAAAAACAGAACAGAGCAATAACACATTGAAAATCCTTGAGCATCACTAACAATCCGACAATGAAGGAGTCCTAGTCACTAGAAACTGAATATGAATTCCCATCATTTGTCATTGTGTATGTGCCATTTGCTCCTATTGGTCAAACTAGGACCTACTTTGATCAGTTGGGTATCAGAAGAAAACATGTAATTCTCATCAGCACATTTCCTTACCCATAAAAGCCCCTTTCATCTAAAAAGTATTTATAGTTTTGAATTTTCGTAACATGCTACTTGAAAATGTTTTACATGATCGTCACACATTTACATATACTTGTACCCACAATGGGTCCATATGACTACTGCTAGCTCCTAAACCATTGTGAAATATCATTCTGCTAAAACAAAACATAAAGCCTTGTTCCTCCTTAAAATCCAGGGTTTCAGACATTTCTACCTGGATGCGTCATTTCACACTAGCGCTACTGTGTGTTACATAGGAAACCTCTGCACACTGGTGAACGCTTAATGCAGCGCATTACCATAAACACCAAAACAGAGTGCAAGATCCTCCCGTAAACTTCTATAGAAGATGCAAGTGTAGTGCACAACAGGTTTTTTTTTCCGGGAACAGATGTGGTAGCGCTACCACTTGTGCATCCGTTACCAGCAATAAATCTGCATCGCAGTCGCAGTGCAAGTACTGTGAAATGGCCCCAAGAGATAGGATGCAATATACATTAGAAATAAAAAGGTAACTAACAAAACATTTAAAAATCTATAAAATAAAACTGTTCAGTCAAACACCATTTAACCAAAGGAATACATTACCAATGTATTAAATTATTTAATTACAGCTTTTGTTATGTAAACTCCCCCACACACCTAACAATTACCATACAATTTCTGTACAATCCACTTTTGTGTACATCAAAACCATGTAATATGAGGACCTTCTAAACCTTCCAATCAATATGTATCAGAGGACCCGGAATTACGTAGTTGTTGGTAGATCTAATGGAAATTGTATAGAGTGATCTAAATGTGTATGGAGTACTTTAGAACATTATCAATTCAGCTCAGAACACAGAAAGCAAAGGCAGACAAACTTGCACATGCTGGATGTAAATAAACGAATACTCACAATGGCACTCGCTCCTCAGGCATGAGGCTGAACACAACCCTCCCAAGAACCACACAGCCAGGGTTTCTTCCCTGTTGAAGAGCACCAAGTGGTTTTAGTTGGAGGCCCCCATAATGACCCAGAAGAACAGGACTTAAACTACTCAGCATGTTCTGGAGTCGCTTTCCACGTATCTTTCCCTGGTAACATATCAAATAGAGAATAGTGAATGAAGCATATAAACTTAGATGTAAAAAAACAATGACTAAAGTGTTAAGGTAGGCATAAACACATCAACTTTTGCTTGATCGATCTTCAATTTCATCACCTTGTACACAGCGATGTAGGAACAACTAGCTGCCATAGCAGCGCTATGGGGCCCACCGCTCCTGGCTGCCTTTTTTTTTTTTTTTTCTTCACTTTTATGCCACAGACCGATGGTAAAACATTTCATATGTGGGGTATTTGCTGCATTGGATATCTGGGGTAATTGCTGAATTTCATTCATGGGGTATTTGCTGCATTTCATATGTAAGGGGTTTTCTGCATTTTATATGTGCATTGAGTCTATTTAGATACATGCAAAGTAAGAGACCTCCCAGGTGACATTAGGGGCCCTTATTTGCTGCTAAATTTACCTGGGTTTTGTAACTTTTCTGAAATGAACCAGCATTTATTATGGTTTTCTGCTTTGACCAAGAGTATAGTGTTTAAGAATGAAGGGTCTTTCTCTGAATGGCAGGGATTGGAGTGGAAGGTCAGAGGGGGCCATAAAAACAATTTGATATGGGTCACAGTGATTTCTAGCTATGCCCCTGCTTGTGCAATTTACAAATAACATCAAAATGTCACCCTATCCTAGCTTACTCATCTTTTCATTTCTAACATCAGCACCCTGTCATATTTTGTTCCCAAACCCCATAGACTGTAAGCCCAATTGGGCAGAGCCCACTTCTCTTCCTGTATGTTCGCTTATGTTGCATCTCCATGCACAGCTCCATGTAATAAGTAGGCGCTATATATATAAAAAGTTAAAATAATAATGATATGATCTGATAGAAATACCTACAAAAACTCATTTGATACTTCTAGTAATTTCAACTAAAATATTCCAACATTTTTAAATATTATGCTTGATTTCTACCACTTTTGTCAAATTGTATGACCAGCTTTATAAGGATTGTTTTATTTTACTTCACTATAGCACCTCCCTCCCTCCCTCTTCCACAAAACCACCCTTCTCATTACCCACCTTAAAACATCATCTCAATTAAAGTAAAATCTGAAACAATTCAAAATTCAAACTAGCTTCAGTACCTTGTTGTTTAGAAGACCACACAGTCTACCCAGATAATCAATCAGTTGTTCTTCCCTCATCACTGGTTCTGTCCATGAAGGCTCCAGAGCAGCAGCTCGTGAGAAACCATCCAGAGCGCCCTGGTAGTTCTCCTCATATTTACACAACTAGCAGAAAAACAGATGTCATCAGACAAAAACCTCTACATTGTTCACACAACAAACCAACCAATAAAAACAATTTATTTGATCTAATAAAGCATAAATGTACATCTTCAGATACAGGATTTAACTAGACTGCTTATTTGGTGGCAGGCAGTAAGGGGGCTTAACCCTCTAGGCGGTTTGAGGTTTTCACGCCATTTTTTATGGCACGAAAACCTCATGTCACCGGCAATTGCGGCGGAGTACACTGTACTCTGCCATGCTTGCCGGCTCTCCGCCCAGCTCTCTGCACGCCGCCGACGTCAAATAGACGCCGGCGGCGTGTGGAGAGGAGAGCGGCGCCCCCTCCATTAACATGGAGGTCTATGGCGCCGCCCCCTTCGGCATCACAGATGACGCCAAAGACACGGGGCCGGAAGACCTCCGTGTGTCTGTAGAAGAGCCGCCGGCACACAGTGAGACCGAGTTTGGGCAAACCGCTAGGAAGGTTAAAGAGAAGCAATATCTAAGGTAACCTTAAGAGACAGTAAAGCAGGTAAAAAAAAAGTACTGAGATCATAGCTGGATGAAATTCAGAAGTCAAATGACAATTAAAATAAATCAATAAATCACCTTTAATAGAATTTCATTTATTTACTTTTATAGAGATATGGTTTGGGTGTTAGTAAGCCAGTAAACTGCATCACTTAAAGTGGACCTACCACCAGAAATCTATGTTTTTATGAATGGCACTAGAAGTGCCAATAATAGGGAGGAATGCAGTAAAAAAAACATTTCTGTAATGACCCCCCGGCCTGGGGGAGGGGGCACTGGGCATTCATATGCAAATTGGGCTATCTTCTAAGAGCACATCTGGAAAATCACCCCAAGTCCCAAGATGTGCTCTTTGAAGTTAACCCTTTCAGAGGGTGCCAAATGCCATTGTATTTGATACAGTGATAACTGCATCCAATACAATTCAAAGTAAAACAAAAACACATTTCCAATTGTAAGAAAAGTGTTATTATAAACAAACAAATACTGTTTTGAAATCTTTCATACCAAATAAGTATTCAAGAGATTTTAGCGTTCAAATGATACATTTTATGAATTTTTTTAATGTACCTTTTTTATAATAATTGTGTGTTTCAAACATTATTATATTCAGGATGTCTATTAGACCCTTATACAGAAGTTACAGGCCTACAACATAACAGAAAATTCCATTACAGTCTATGGTGCGCTTTTGGTACAGAAATCTGGACCTTGCAAGAGCGCTAGGGAGGTTAAAGTCATTAGAGAAGCAAGCTTTCGGGGGATCCCTTCTTCAGGCTTATACATGTTCTTCTTTTTAAAACTCACATATATTTACTATTAGTATCCTGAGGAATGAAAGCAATTGAATGTGTCTTCCCTTATTGCATATGAGGTGCTTTGTAATGACATACTAGTAAAGGAAATTGGTTCCTGGCACACTCCTGGACTCACTATTCCACCTGTTACTTGCTCAGTGTTACAACAAACAATTAGATTAACTTTTGTTCTAATAAAAATGAAAAAGTAATTCTGGCCATTTTGTTTCTCCAAAAATAAGACCTACCAATAAATTAGGACCTAGCCATATTTCCCCCTGCGGTTCTAACATAAGCCCTCCCCCAAAACCAAGACCTACCCAGTCCCAGCTGCCCTATTTAGTGAGGATACACAGGTCCTGTCATGTGTTCTAAACCCCCTGCGCGCCTGCACACTGTGTGTGCCTAAACACAGGCGATTGAGGGCGCTTTCTAGGCTGCTGCCAAAAAACGAAATGTTCTGAAGCCCGAGCTAAGTAGCCGATCAGAGTAGAATTTAAAAAAAATAAATGAATAAGCTTAGACAGCAGTGATATCTTGTAGCCATGTTATATATTACATCAAAAGAATTTAACATGAAACACACTGTGCCGATTTAGTACACAAATTCAGTCCTCTATGCAACGTTAGTGAAGTTAAATGACTTACTATAGCTTAGTTAAAATAGGACCTGCCAGAAAATAAGCCCTAATGCATTTTCTGCTCCTAAAATTTATATAAGACAGTGTCTTATTTTCGGTGAAACAGGATATCAGCAAGAATACGATCACAAAGTTAGTATTCAAAGCAGGTCAATCATTGAAAATGATGGAGATGTTACTATGACTCCGAGGACTATATATAAAGCCTCTTGAATTGGCAGTCACAAACGCTTACAGTTGCTCGGTTGAGATAAAGATCTGGGTTACTGGAGGCCGTCTTGTCAACTCTCTCCTGTAACAGGAAATATGAAGGCAGTGGTAAAAATAAGAAAATGAGCGCTTCCGAAAATGGTCAACAACATTTCTGTTTTGTACCTTGATAAATACTCTATATACAGACCCACAAAACATAAGCTGAGGTATGCAATTTCATCACAAAACCTGGAATAACTGCATGACTCAAGTATAAGCCTGGGGTGGGAAATCTCACAACTAAGTTAATTGCAAATCTCCTGAGCATGGTATCACCAAAAATGTTGGGGATATAGAGAAAGGTTGTGGGAAGAAATGACGTCTCTAAACTTAATTTATGCATATGTTAAAGTCAAGTCGACACGTCGTGTGATTTTATTTTATCTCTCTGTATGTCTAGATTTTTCATTCAATCAACTTAATTCAATCAATTATTTGGTTGATTGAAAATCTATTGCAGCCCACATGGTTAGATCAACCTAAAACAATTAAAATTGGTGAAAAAAATTGATAAAAAAAATATTAGACATGCTGGAAAATTTTAATTGGTTGTATTGAAATTGATTAGTCGACCCCAAAAAAGTTGATCAAATATCTGTTACTACAATTGGCAAACATACAATCACTAATTTCCCTGACCCCCCCAACATTTTTTTTTTAGGTTGATTGAACAGAAAATCTAGACGTGTATGGGGGCCTTTACACAACGGATCTAAAATAATTTTGGCACAGACAATGTGTTATTGAATTATTCAATTTTATAAAAAGATGTTAAGGCAGTAAATGTCTATATAGTAATTTTGTTGAAGTTTGTGGTAAGGCGAGATATGAGGTGAACTTCCCTTAACCTTCTGAGCGTTTGGCCCGAATTAACTCTGGCTGAGTTTCATGCATCATGAAACTCAGCCCCAGTTAACTGCAGCCGCGCTCAGGGTCTCGCCGTCTTCTGACGGCGGTCGGGACCATCGGCATGTATGCCGATGCTTCCGGATCCGCCCCCGATCGCGTCACCAGTGACACGAAGGGGGCGGGGGTAGGCGGCGCCATAGACCTCCGTCAAACTGGAGGGGCGTCGCCTTTCTTCAGCATAAGTCCGGCGTCTCCAGTGACGCCGGGCTTATGTTTAGAACCCTGAGCTGAGCAGGCAATCGCGGCGGAGCATATTGAGCTCCGCCGCGATTGCCCGTGGCACGGTAATGAAAAAACCGTGCCACGTGGCAAACGCTCAGAGGGTTAAACAAGGACAAAGAAGCGGATAAACCTCATAGATCCGAACCACTCAGATTATGACAAGAGCTCTGATTTAATTTTTAAAAAAAATGACTGTATTTTAGACACACAGGAGCCTTGCACAACTTTTTTTAATGGCGATATAAGAAGAATGGATTTTGAGCAACAAAAGGAAATATTCCTGTTTGGAAGAAACCCATCTTCAACAATGGAACCGAAGAATGTTTTATTGGTTATTCATTTTGTTATTGCACAAAAAGAAATATCAAAGAACCTCACCGCTTGCAAATATGCATTTAAAGCCTGCTGGGAAATTTTGGGGTTTTGTCCAGTGCAGAAGAACAGAGACAGGTACGCATTGCCCAGGATATCTGGAAAAGCAAATTGCAAGAATGATAAGGGATAAGGAAAATACCATTATATATATATATATTTTTTTTTAAATAGAACTTACTAAATCCAATGAACTTATTTAAATGGGATTTTGCATGGAAAGTTCTCCATCAACAGAACTCATGGAGAAACACATGATCAATTTAATTAGCTAATCAATTAGTATTCCTAATACTAATATGCTGAGCATAGACGTTTAGATTCTTCACCGATTCTCCAGTTGATGTCACCACGCAAGGCCGGTTGTGCAGAGAATCGTCCAGCCACTCTTTGTGGTCCCCTTTCAAAGTAATGATATGTCTGTAAATTCTTAGATCAAATTTTCGTCCGATTCATGGCCAAATTTTGCTTTTAGGCATTGGATTTGTGGCCGATCGATTTGAAGTTGATCGGCAGCAAAATCAGCCCAAAATCTAAACGTTTATGCCCAGCTTTAATCATTCTTCTCCTTTAGTTCTCCTGCAATTCAATATATGGCAGAAGCAAAGTACCCTTTAGTCTTAACACTTTGGTATAAATAAAAAAAGGTTCTAGGTGCCAGGAAATTTCAGAAGGCATATCTTGACCAACAGAATATGTAGATAATGGATCCATAGAAGGGTCCACCTTTGGTTTACATATTATTTGAAAGTTTGACACCAAAAGATTTATATACTAGCATAAAAGAATGCAACAAAGCATAAAATAATGCAGCAAAGTAAGCAGAATCCAGAAACGGAAGATCAATAGCTAATAGGGAGATTACAGTTCCATGCATGCAAGGCACCTCTCACACATACAGTGGTCATATTAATTTAAATTATGGCAAGCTGACCCAGCCAACACAGTTGGGCAACTAACAAAGAAAGCAACTATGTGAGTAGCTCTCATTCTAGGCTTTATTTTTTAGCTTCGCTGAACTGCAGTTTTGAGAAGAACAAATCACCAACCAGTCATAATGGGATTCCTGTGTTACGCTTTATGACAGTTAGCTGCCAATGTAATTAAGCTTCAACTTCACCTTGGGCTTTGCTTTAGTCAAACAAGCACATCTCTGAGAAGCCATAAGACTGCAATGCAAAGTAAACTAACCTAATGTAAAAAGAAACCCACATATTAACCCCTTGACAGTATTCTGGAGTGTGGCTCGGGGTAGATTTCCATTACCAATATTGGTAAACCCCCACTTGGGGTAGCTTAACTTCTTCAGCCGTGCCCATGCCGTCCTGTAATGTCAGCATCCTATGGGCACGGCACTGGACTCCCCGGCATCAACTACCTGGATTTTAAAGCCACAGTACTATGTTTGTTATAGCAACACAGAGGGACTTGTTTACCAAAAGAACCAACATGGCCATTACATATAATTTGGAATCTATATGTCACTTACACCAGGACGTCCCATCTCTTGTATCCATTTGCACAGCTTGTTTGGCTTGTTTCACACTGTCCATTATATTTCTGGAATTTTCATCAGCATCTTGTGATCGCTGTTGTCTCATCACCATTGACAAGTTACGCAAGGAGACCTTGTTCTTACACTGCCAAGTAGAAATGTTGCAGATATGACCATATACTTTGTAAAGTGCTGTGTAACATGTGCTATATACATACACGATAACATTCAATAATATATAAATATACAGAAACAATGAAATATACATTCAAAAAAAGATGAGAAAGATCTAAGGATTGTATGCTTCTTACGTGGTTCAGAGCCCCTAAAAAACAGGTTTTAGCAGAGGAAACATCCATTTTCTTCCAGTACACCTCTCCAAGCTGGTTCCAAGCTTCAACCAGCCCAGGGTCCAGCTTAACCGCTTTAGACAGGACCTCTTCAGCTTCTGGACAATAGTTAGGAGTCACATTAAGAGCCTTTCCCTTCAGCATCAAAAAGAAGGCCTTGTTTTTCCAGCTATCTGCATTATAAGAACAGTCACACAGAAAAGATCAGTAATCTAGTGTTTAGCTAACCGCAGCTATAAGAGTAAAATGCAGGTAATTACCATCAGTCTCCTCTATCAGAAAAATGGTTTGATCCATCTCCTGCTTCACGTCATACTGCTTACGAATTGCATCTTCCACTCTGTGGGCGTCAAAGTAATGGTCCCGAAAATGATAAAGCTTGTCCACAAGTTCCTGAAAAAGAAGTGTTTTAGATTTAATGAAACGAGGCAATAGCATTACATATAATAAGCAAGATGGCTGCAACTCATGACTGTATGGATGTTGAAGTTTACCTAGCTGAAACTCTTCATAAGTCTTTTCTGATCTGCTACTATGTATAAAAAGGTTTAGGTTACTTTAGTTAATGGCTAACCCCTATATCAGTGATGGAGAACCTATGGCACGCGTGTCAGAGGTAGAACTCAGAGAACTCTCTGTGGGCAGCGAGCTGTCAGCCAGCACAGAGGAAAAACTGCAGCCTTTTGGCTCTCACAGCTGTCAGTTCTCTTCCCCCCTCTTCTGATTGTGTCCAATACCATCTCCAATTCTATAAGAAAGTGTGTGTTTACATGTTTTGTGTGTGTATATGTGTGTGTGTAATTCAGGTTTCATTGCCATGCTTTCATTGGATAAATAAGTGGGGGTTGGGTTTCAGTTTGGGCACTCGGTCGCCAACAGTTTCACCATCACTGCCCTATATCATGATTTTTTATAGTGTCCATCAAAGATCCTTTGAGACATAAGGTCATTGCAAAGAATAGGGAAAGCTCTGACCACATACCTTTCAACCTATCTGTACAATGTTCTTTATATCTAGAAATAACCACAAAGTTTATATGAGATTGCACCATGTATAGGGACCATAGCATTGGACCATGGATCACCGTTTGATGCCCCTGGCCTACACACACACACACACACACACACACACGAAGGGGGCATAGATGTTCTACAAATAAACTGGTCTGTGTGTGCATGGTACACTGCGCCTTTTCCCAGACCAATCCTGCCTTCCCAGCAGCCTTTCTACAAGCTGCACTCATCATGCCTCTGTCCTCCAACTCTGGGAGTAGAGAACTACAGATCCCAGAATACTCCAGACAGAAGCTCACTGTGACATCGCTGTATGTACTGCTAAGCAGCCAGAACTCATAGTTCTCTACAGAGGGCAGGCTGAAGAAAAGTGAGTGCACTGATAGGGTGTTTGCCAGGAAGCCAGATCTAGCAAATCTGCCACAAGCAAAAAATATTTGCTCGGCAGGCCTAATTTGGCCCCGGGGCCAAAGTTTGACACCTACATTATTACCAGTCTCCAACTATAAAGACTAGTTAGGTAACTGGCCTGACCCTCTGAACAAAATCAATCCTGACAATGTTCTAAGTAGTCAATGGAAGCTATTTCCTCCAGCTACCCCCCATCCCTAAAAAAAACACAGTACTGTTGTAGGAGTCAGCAGCACAGGTAGGGTGAAAATATATCCAACAAAACAGGAAGTCCAATTCTCCAGGATGGCTGACTGGGTCATTCTCCTAAAATTAATATGCAGAACAGAATTCCAGACTTTATTGTAACTTTTCTAATTAGCATTTTTGTTCATAGAAAACAAAGGTGAATATTTAGATTCAAATCAGAAATAAGCCCCCTTAGGTCTGTCTAGAACAGGTGTGGGCAAACTAAGGCCTGGGGGCCATATCCGGCCCTTTGTCACCTTGGTGTCAAGATACTTTGGCTCCCCTCAGCTCATTCCCTGCAATACAAGGGAGATAATACCTACAGGAGGATCATAAAGGTCTCCTACTCGAGGCCACAGTTTGCTTACATTTATTATTCAAAGCCTAATTTTTTTATATACTGTATAGATATATATTTTTATATATTTTTTTCTTTTTTAACCTCACTGGTAACCAGTATTCTTATTACTTTTTTTTACTCAATGTATCAATGTTTACATTTCCCACCCAGGCTGGAAGTACTTGGGATCGGGCGGCACTAACAGGTTCAACGTCCGGCCCCACTGTCAAATTTAAAAACCCACTGTGGCCCACGAGTTAAAAAGTTTGCCCACCCCTGTCTAGAAGGTTTACATTACAAGGGGATTTCAGAAATGGACTGTTTACTTTTCTGTTGGCCTCCAACTTAGAAAAGGAGACTTATGATGGGACTGGGAATTAAGGGTAGGGCTAGGCTTTGCGCATGGATGTAATGACATCAGCACTTCCAACAAGCTAAAGCCCTACCCCCCTCCGCTGCATTAAGATGATGTTATGGGCAACGTTACATAGTGCAGCCAATAACGTGGGCACTTTAAATCAATGGGCTGGCATATTCCGAACATGCCTGGGCATGTTCGTGAATATGACACATCCATTGACGGTCAATGGACACATCATATGTCAAGCCTTCATTGCGTATATGCCAACGTGGTGGTCTACATCGACATTAACGCAACAAAGGCTTGGAGCGACAGATCGGGGCCTACGACAGGCTATGTAGAAAGGCTGTGTCAGAAGAACGAAGATCTGTAAAAAGGAATGGGAAAAAACTGGGTACTGATAATGCAGTGTCTACTATACCCAGTCTAGAATATCCTTACTTTCCCTGTAAATGAAGCCCCAACAGTATACAGCCCACTATACAATGTTTATTGTTATGCCGGTGAGCTTGTGACAGAGGACAGTTTAACAAGCAATCTCCCTTGCCTAAAAGTCTTAAATATTATTTGTTATGTACTTATTCCTACAAACGTGTATATTTATATTTTTATGCAAAAGCAATGTTTCATTACGTTGTGTGCTTACAGTCTTTACATAACAAGCTGCTCTATTAAAACCACCAACACTATAAACACTTTAAAATCCTGATCTTAAGTAGTAGCAGCACCCTTGTTGTATATAATCTACATGAGCTATAGCTCACATAGATTTTATACAACAAGGGTGCTGCTACTACTTTAGATCAGGATGTTAAAGTGAACAAAACAAAACACTAACAATTAAATAAACCTGCAGACTTGTTTAATAGGAGTTCATGTAATGTAAGGGAACCACATAGACAAAGCAGCAGATGCAGGGACCAGCACGTGAGGTGATACATGGAGCACTCTATGGCTTCCAGACATCTTCTACATGAAGCCAAGGGGTGATCACACAACACGTACACCGTGACTGCGGCTGGAGGTGACATGACAGTCCGCCTTGTTGCCATGACAACATACACCAGGCAGAAGTGACAGGCAAGCGTGCTGTAAACTTTCCCCGGAGCAGTGTACCCGGCCCGTGCTGTACCCAGAGCCCCGCCACCACGTGCCCTCCACACTCCCATACAATAGGTGTACCCGGGACCGGGGGGGGGACATCACCCCCTCACACCAGCGGGGCTCCCCCCTACACGGAGCATTGGTTACACACGTGACACAGCACGGAGCGCCCCACATAGTCAGGACAGGGCCCGCCGACATGTTTACAGGCCGCTAGTCCTGCGACAAGTGCTGTACCTGCAGCTTATTCCTCACTTCTGCCTCACAGTCCGCTCCCCCTTCTGCCATCATCTCAGCAGCTCTATGCTTCCCTCTCCGACACTCTGCTAAAAGATAGTTTGTGAGGAGAGGCGGGAGCCAGCTCACAGCGCCGCCGCGCGGACAGGCGGAGTTACTGCAATGTAGGCTGTGCCATGTGTTATCAGGACTGCTGAGTGTAGCTTTTGTTGTATGTTACAGCATAGGCACCAAACTACATTATTTGTCTTTCTGAAAACAGCAAAATAGTGTCACCTTTATAAAAAGCCTAAAGCCCCCCATACACCTTTAGATCTCTGTCAGATATCCTTTAGATCTACCAACAACTATGTAGTATAGGGTCCTCTGCGATTGAACACAGGTAGACTTGATGGATTAGAATATCCCTCATATTACATGGTTTTGGTCAATCAAAAGGAGATCTAAAGGAAATCTGGCAGAGAAATCTAAAGCTGTATGGGGGCCCTAAGATGGGCGATAGTTGAGGTCTCCGGTTGGCTGCTGGTGTCACTTTTGAGTTCTGCAGCTAACTCACCAAGCTCATCACAACTGTTATTAATCTGCTTTTATACAAAATAGGTTGATTTTCCACAATAAGGGTCCCAGTGAAGATTAATATGGAGGCCCCTATGCTGTATTTCAGTACCGTCCAACAGAGGTGTTTCAAAAGTATAAAAGTCTACATATATAGAAAAATGCAGGTGAGCTACAGCAAGTAGAAACTCCAGAAAAACTCAATATAAAGTAAAATATTCAAGGGTCAGGATCAGACTGAATTCTTAAAGCGGACCTACCACCTCTGCATCTGCCTTCTATCTCTGGTGCAGATAATAGGGCAGATCAGAGGTCAAAATATTTACCCAGTAATGCTAGCCATACACATGCCGATAAGCGGCCGAATTTTTAATCTGACCGACGGGCGTGCGCGCTCGCGCCGTCGGTCAGGTTAAAAATCGGCCGCTAATCGGCATGTGCCCACATGGGGCGACAGATCCCTGTCGCCCCACTGCTCGGCCGGCCAGAGAACGGACATGTCCGATCTTCTCTGGCCGAGGCAAGTCGATGCAGCTTATGGCCGGCACACAAAGGGTGCCCGGCCGACTAAAGGGGCCCCATAATGCAACGGGGTGCTAACATGATGACGTCATCACGTTAGCATCCCAGGAAGATATCAGGACTAGTCTGCCTACACACATCGGCGTGTGTATGGCAGGCAATGCTCCACCCCCCAGCGACTTACTGCCATGGTGGGCCACAGGGAGGTTAGACGTCACTGATACCTTCCCATGTCCACATGCGCCCGCAGCCAGCCACATTTAAATCAGGTGATACAGAGGGGCAGAGTGTCACTGGATTCAGATCCGATCAGTGAAAGGCTTCTCCATCTTGCAGCCTGGAGGATATGACACTCCAGGAATAGCGGAATTGGAGCGAGCAGGAAGGAAAGGTGAGTATTTTTTACCTGGATGAAGACCCGACCCAGGTGAGTTGTGTGTATATGTTTGTTTTTTTTAGAGTTTACATCCACTTTATTTACCTAGGAGCAGCCAGCACGGTAATAGAAAAGCACTTTACAAGCTTAAAAAAATATACTTACCTACTCCATTTTTCATATTTGCACTGCTGTCAGTCATCATGTACACATCTTTCGGTAGTACCATGAATGATCACTAGATGACACTGTATTATTTTTTTAATTATGAAAACATATCTCCTAAGACTCTGGAATGGAGCATCATTAAGCAAGTGAAGCCTCCCTTCCCAAGAATCTCTGTACCTGGCAGAGAGGGAATGCCAGGGCAGCAGCAGAACATCAATAGAGTGATGTAGGACAATCAAAATCTATTGATTACATTAAGTTTTTTTATTTCTTCTCTTTACAGATTGCATATAATATGTGCTTTGACTGCAATGGACATGGAGCACAATAGGTGAGTATAGGTCTAGATTGTGTAGATAGTGCTATTTTTTTCATTTTACAGGAAGAAATTTACCAGCCAAAAATCATCAGTCTAATGGTGTGCATACACGGGTAAATTCCAGTCAGACCGATGCCCAGCTGAACGCATCATCGGGCTGTGCTCAAGCTTCATCAATGTTCGGCCAAACTTTTTCAAGCGGGATCGGTTGTTTGAAGGAAGGCTGGATAGCTCAAATTTTGTAATAGATTTGAGCCCAATCGATGTTGGATTGAGGACGGTTCCCCCTTCTGATGGGAGGGCAGCAGGGCATATATACAGTGGTATCCTTACAAAATCCCTGAAGAAGCCTTAATCCTTTGGGACACGCTAACCAATTGTGTATTTTAATATACAACATGTGTGAGATAAAATTGAATTGTATATTTTACTTAGTCTGGTTTTAATGACTGGTCCAAGATGTGTTAAGAAAGACCATTTAACCATAAATGCTGTGGAAATTCTATATAGTGCCTTAAAAGCCCAAGGTTGTGGCACGGACAATCAAAAGAAGAAAGGGAGAGAGGTATCTGTTTATATGTTGTGTAAAAAAAAAAAAAAGTCAATAAACTATTATTATGGTCAATAAAATATGTAATTGGGACTTCTATGGGCAACATACAGTGTAGTAATAAGAAAAAATGGTAGAATCATCACAGGGATATGAAAGTATAAATTTGTAATTGAATAATTAACTCATTAGATGTAGACAAAAATTGTGTTTGCACATGAGGATTAAATCCAATCTAGGATGTTAACAGAAAATATTGCAGACCGTGTCTGACAGTGGTGATGTGTGGTCTTCAGTTCCATAGAAGCCTGGGTTTTACAATAGGCAGCCCCAGAAACTGTGGGTGGCGTTATGGACACGTGGGCGAAACATGTCAAGTGGCTGCCCGGAGTTTTCCACTAGCAAACCCATTGAGCGCATTATGTGTTTTCGGTGCTTCTGTGGGATGCCGCTGGATTCACATTGTGTATGCCTCGCCACCCCCTGATACTTTCCTGGCAGGTCAGGTCCCATAGGGCAGCGGTTCCCAAACTTCACTTGCAGGGCCGCCCTTTTCTATGTAGAAACATTCAATAGAAAGGGGATGCCCAGGGTGCCGAGAACAAGCTCAAAACCCCAAGCAAAATGGATGTCCTCTGATAAAACAGAGGCTAGGGGACTTTTTAGGTTTCAGAGGTGCGACATATTAAATCCATAGAAGTATTCCAAAAAGGCACTCGACCGAGAACGAACATCCTGTGGGGAGCTCGGTTTACCCTTAGAACCTCATACTACTCACACCTACGTCTCTGACTACCTATATACCACATTATAACCCATGGGACTACCTATATTTAGTCTAAGCAGGTCTCTGACCTGAAAGTCCCCCGTTCTCCGGACTCACTTCCGGGGTGGCGCGACGTATTGTCTGGTGACATTCTGTCACTCTCTGGATAACGGTGACGAGAGCAGGATCTGGAGATCCAACAGGCGTTTGTTCATCTTACTGTTGACACCAAGATTGAAATATATTGGTTTGCTCACAGACTATAATGGACATTAAACATTGTTTTATCAATACTTTTTTGGAATACTTCTATGGATTTAATATGTCGCACCTCTGAAACCTAAAAAGTCCCATAGCCTCTGTTTTATCAGAGGACATACATTTTGCTTGGGGTTTTTAGCTTGTTCTCGGTACCCTTGGCATCCCCTTTCTATTGATTTAATTTGGGATGTTGGTTTCTCACATGTTGCCGGAAGCTTAATTATTATTTCCTATGTAGAAACTTTATCAAGCCCCCTCCCCAATTCAAATTATACAGGTTCAGAATGAGGGCCGGCACAATGCAGAAACAGTTTAATCAAAGCTATCATGTCTGTTAAGGAAACAGCTAGTGTGAAATGGCCCTCAAACTTTATTTGTATGTTACATCCATTGTTTCATTTCAGTAATAGAAAAGAGACACACGTGTATTTGTTTTAGGAACAATAGGCAATTATATAGAACATAAAACTGTGCCCCCCACAGGTGACCACTAACATACCAGGCAATCAAACAATCTAATACACAACAAAATACAACTCCCTTTTTCACACACATCATGCAAAGACATGCATTGTATATACACACACCAATCATACAGAAACATTCATCATTCAGAGACACACATTACATGCACTCTACCTTCTGACTGCAGCTAGTTCCCCTTGGTTGTCTTCCTGTTTGTCCATCACTCAGGCTTGTCTGATTGGCATTGGTGGAGGGGGGGGTGGACTGTGTGCAATCTTCAGAGGAAGAAAAAAACTGACAGCAGGCCTAAGTGGGAACATAATCATAGCGGAATTTAGAAGGGCTTTTGCGCTATGCGGGGAAAAATGTAGCATAGACTCAGGCTTAAGCCCCCCATACACCTTAAAATCGATCCATACAATCTCCATTAGATCTGCCAACAGCTGTGTAGTATAGTGGCCTCCCTGATAGAATACATAGTGATTGGAAGGGTTAGAAAGGTCCTCATACTACATGGTTTTGGTAGAACAAAATTTGATTGTACAGAAATTGTAAGATTGTAAGGTTTATGGGGGCCATTAGGCTTGCTGTGTGTGGGGGGGCCAGTGTTTCCTCCTCATTGAGTAGAGACAAGTAGTGGTATATCAATGTTCTGAAATACTGATATTTAATCTTAAACCTCTTAAAAAAATCCAAGGGAAAAACGCAACGGGTATCCAGTATTGGCATGTGGGACATTATCTCTTTGAAAACACAGATTCATGTTTTTAATTACAAGTGGAACAAAACATTTATGTAAATTTTATTGTCTCAGGTATGTCTCTGGAAATGTAAAAATTGAGATGTTTAAACATACAAGAAGAAATGTTGACTAGTCTGCTGTCTCTGTTTGCATAATATGGGAGGCCTAAAAAGATGGATGTGGTCTACCTGGAAATTCAATTCAATAAATATAAGTTGTTAAAAAGTTCTTAAATAGAACTTGTATGTAATGAGGTTTCTATTAACAGGTTAGCTCCCACCCTGTTTTTCTCATGCAAAATAGAAGCTGTCGCAGCATTCATCTATTTTGACAAGAGAACCCATTTTTCCTATTTCTGCTTAAAGTGGATGAATACTGAAAATATAAATATAATTACCTCTGAGCCGGTACAATAGTGGCAAAGCACTCCAGAATGAAAAAAATTATATTAGCCTGCTGTTCCTGGAAACATGTGATTCCATATTAATCTGCAAGGCTTCTGGGGGTTAATTCAGAGCAATATCACAAGTGGCCACTGGGGTCATCATATTGTTTAAATTGGTAAAATAGTGTAGTTTTAACTTTAGAACCAAGGTCAGGTACTTTCCTGGCTGTAACTGCTTTTAGATTTGTCAGCTCCTCCACTACACTGCTGCAGAGACAAAAAAATACAAAAGCTGATAAAGGTCAGAGGACTGGTTAATTTGCCTTTGAAGCATTTTATTTCTTCAGAGGCAGAACGAATATATCAAATAAGTTCTCTCTAAAGCCCCCAATAGACCTGAAGATCGATCCATACAATTTCCATTAGATCTACCAACAACTGTGTAGTAAAGTGGCCTCCCTGATAGAATACATAGTAATTGGAAGGATTAGAAAGGTCCTCATATAACATGGTTTTGGTAGAACAAAATCTGATTGTACAGAAATTGTATGGAAAGATTGTAAGGTGTATGAGGGCCTTAAAAAAGCCAGCAGAGCTACTTTTGAGCTGCTACTCGTGAATTCACTCATTAGTAGTTTTGGTCACTACACTGCCAAGGGGTGGGGGAAGCATGTTGTGATTAGAGATGGTCGAATTTTTCGACTTGCTAACCTTGTGATCTGATTGCAAAGCCTCTGAACATGGTATCGTCACCAAAATTGCTGGAGAAGTAGAGAAGGGTTGTGAAAACATTTGATCATTGATTTGAATGTCGTTTTTGCATAATTCAAGTTCAAAATTAAAGTCGAAATTCTGATTTTCGAATTTTTGACTTGACTTTGAACTTAATTTGTCCAAAAACTTTTTGTGGTAGAGCCATACTTTTTTCTTTGCAGTATACCCCCAACCCTTTTCTACATCTCCAGCAAGTTTGGTGGAGATGTAGAATTACTTACTTATTTGCAACTTTATTACTTTCAATAAATAATTACAAAGAATATTGAATGCCTTAAAAATCCCCAAACTGCCTTAATCCTGGGAACAGGGTTCGGCAGAACAAAACAAATTGGTTCTCTCTAATATATAATGGGAGACAACCAGGCACCCCCTGGTTACCACCACCCAAATGGACTGGAAAGAGCATAGGGATCATGTATAGATGCATCTTGGATTCTCAAGTTGCTGCTGGGAACTGTTTATTCCAAATTGTATGCCATTTTTACAAACTGACAAAAACATGCCCCAGAAGAGGAGAATGCGTTGGGGTTGCAAAAGGGAGAAGTTGGGCCACACAAAATTTACCTTGCAATAGGGAAGGTGTTCCCTAGTATGGGGGTTTTTGGAGGAAAGTGCAAACGACAAAAAAAAAATTTTTTTAATTTGCAACCTGTTGTACCAAAATGAGCCGGGATGTGAACACTAGCAACCTCACCACCACCAGCATGATCCCCCATATGGCATCCAAGCACCTAAATAAGTGAGCCGATCTGGTCTGCAGGTCTCAGATCCTACGTTATGCACTGCTGGCCAATCCCTAGTCGAAGACGCAGGCTCCTCTCCCTGCACCTTCACATTAAACCATCAGCAACAACATCCACTTCACAGTACAAAATGTCCATAACACAGGCATTTGAATACAAGCCCAAATACCCACCCAAGGGCCAAAGCCCTTAATAACTAGCCCTTAAATGGTTTTTATTTAGGCTTGGGGAGACTAAGGCTTTCCCCAGCCATCACTTTGTCACAGTGTGCTGTGCCCGCCTTACACTGACATGTGTCCCAGAAAATCACCCATGCCGTGACCAATGCACTTCCTGAAAAGGTCCACCTCACCAAACACATGAACAAGTGCTGGTGGCTACATTTCCTTGGCAGGAAACTGGGTGAATTTTGTGGCGGTCAGGAGCGAGTCGTACCCTGGGATGGCACAGGTGCTACCCATGCCCAAGATTTCATGTCCACCAGCTATGCTACTGGTTCCATCTCCCACTTATCCTCCTTAGCATTTGTCTTCCCAGCACGACTTGCACCATGAAGAAGATGAGAGGAAGTCATCTAGATGTCAACATGGACATCTTGCCTGTTGGTACTCCGGCACACATGGCTTGTTAAGCTGCCTTCCCCCAACCCTAACATTCTACATGATTGAGTGTTCACCCTTCTCGACCCCACTACAAACTTTGAGAGATTACTCAAGTTTTCTGTTATAGGGCAGGCCAGCAACCTAACCCTGAAGAGCAGCCTAATGGTATAAGGAGGGCCAAGTGTTGGAAGATATTGAAGGAATATATAGCAGACTGTCAGTGCCTTAACTGATCCCTCAGTGATGTAGTACTGGGTGCACAAGTGGAATATGTAGCACAAACGTGGTAAAAAAAATAAATCATTTCAGGACTTTTACCACCTAATGTGACCTATAACTGAGTTCTTGTAGGTGTTTATATTTTATAAAAAATATAACATTTAAATATGGTTGCACAAGTGTGCATGAAGCAGCTTTTAATTTTATTATTTTCTGATGTATGACTCACAAATTTCCAAGCAACGGTAGCTTTGACCCACATGAATGGAAGTGTAATTCAGCATCTTTTTACAATGGAGACTTTACAGTCAATGTGCAATTGTTAGAATTATTTTGTGGTACAAATCTAGAAATGTAGTGGACCTAGTATACTGGCCCTATGACCTCTAGTGAACTATATATCCTGAAAAAAGCACTTGATATTGCATTGTGAACAGCTAAATACTGTAGTCCTGGAGATTTTTGGGTTTAGAATTTTTTTTTAGATAAATTGTGTACAGACTTTAGCTGCCTCTGAGGGAAAAGTGATTGGGTGCTATATAAAGCTAATGCCTGCAGCCACTAAAATTAAAAAGGGGGGGGGGG
>CM070032.1:85304775-85315514 GCA_036250615.1 Ptychadena robeensis | reverse complement strand
GGGGGCAGCACACAAGCATGGCACCCAAGCATAGTGCTTGTATGAGCAATACAATGTGCAGGTCAGAAAAAGCAAAGTACCTACCATTACTGATTAAGAATGCAATTTTAAACTTTAAGTGAACAAAGAAAGTATGCAGGAGATAGGCTGGACAGGCAGGTTGATTTTTAGTATAAATGAGACATGACAATGTGTTTTAAAGTGTTTATTGTAAACACTGTCACACAACTTAGGTTTACACAATTAAAAATGTCAGAGGTAGGTTTTAGCTCCCAAAAATTCATAATACACAAAAATGTGTGATTTGAACAGTTCTCTCCAGACATGGGTTGGCATGACAATCTGAGTGTGCCCATTTTATTGAAGATACTTCTGATTCTCAGCCTGCAGGAGAAAAAGGAAAGAAAAAAATAAGCAGCAAGCTAATAAAACAAAGTATTATATTCACAGATGAGAAAAATCTGTCTTGCCCCGCAAAATTCAGAAAGTGTGGATAGGCAGCCAACCCACCATTACACACCCCTGAGTGAAAAAGGCAACTTATTCTGTGACAACCTAAAATCCCATAGTCCATTGTCTTTGGGCTAAGAGAGGAACAGATGTCACTTAGAGGTAGTTCATTTAAGCAATTAGCTGTTGTCATGTTACAAGTACATGACCCTTAACTTTACAGGCTGCTGGCAACTGATTTATTGTGCAATGCACACACTACAGGAGCACAGACAATGTTTATGGAAAAACATAAACAGCATGTTTAAGCACATTAGGACTGCTGCCCATTTTAAAGGTCCATTTGTAAAGCAACCTTAAAACAAGGATAGTATTACAAGATCTATAAAAAGTTTACCTTTTCTTGGATAGCCAGTGACTGGATTTTGCTACAAAGAAAATAAAAAAGGGTCAGGATTTTTCCCCAGACTGTTCTACTTGTGAAAAGGAAAATGTCAGGTATTGCTCAGAGCATAAAAGTATAATCACAGAGGTCAGGTGAAACACGGACTATGCACACTCATCATGCAATACCAATGAAAATTGTTTACCTAAACAGCTGCTGAACTGTTAAGTGACTAAATAGTTTAACAAATTCTAGCCAAAAGACCTGACCTACAACAAAACAAATTAGCATTGCTTAATTTGCGATGGTCAAGATCTGGTCATGTGCAAGTTAACCTCTAAATTAGTACAGTTGGGCAATGGAATGGCAAGGAAATATCCTGACAAACCTTATTTCCTGTAGTCGCCTTCCCCCTACACATGTGGGGGATGAACGTATAACTGCCTACCCCCCCCCCTCCCATAAGGGAAGGTGGAACCAGGAAGAAGCTGACTTGACTAGCTCAGGGTTACTGGTATTTAATAAATCTACCCTGCACTTCTCTCAGGGTTACCACTGAGGAGCTTTAACAAGTTGACCAAATTTGTCAATTGCCAGATTGAGATACTGGGACTGATTACTGATTGAGATATTGGGAATAAATCACCAAGTGATTACATGTTATTGCTTCAGCATATTTTGGTCTCAAAAAAAAAAAAATCAGACAGCTTTAAGGCAATGTAACACAAGTTACGTAAAACATGTTAACATGATGCAGGTTACTTTCAATGAAAGCTTTTTGTGGTTACAACATAGTAAAGAAAACAATTACCTTTTACATGGAGTGTAACAATTAAAAAATGCGGATGCGGATGCTGAAAAAGAAAAGCAAAATGTTAGTGTATTTGTCCCAAGCCAACCAAAGCAAAGAGCAGTGCTGTGTGTCGCTCAGAGCATAAAGTGTAATCACAGATTTCAGGTGAAACACGGACTATGCACGCTCATCATGTAATATGTTATGCCAACACATGTTACAACATACAATGCACACCACATTCAGCCGCATTAAAAAACTGGCTCATTCAAGTCAGGCTTTTTATACCATTAAAAAAACATTTAACAGTCATGCAAACTTACATATTCAACAGAAGTGGTCTCCAGCTGTAATGTAGGAACATGCTTTATAAATCCTAAGACAGGATAAGATAACATTAATATCATGTACAAGTAATACGAACTGGATTTACAGATCATTCTAAAGCTGTCTTGCCCCGCAAAATTCAGAAAGTGCAGAGAGGCAGCCAACCCACCATTACACACCCCTGAGTGAAAAAGGCAATTTTTAATCTGCGACAACCTAAAATCCCTTAGCCCATGTCTTGAGGCTGAGAGAGGAACAGATGTCGCTTACAAACGGCTATTAACATGCTTAGCATATTTCTTAATCAGCCATGGAGTGTAGGAGCAAGTTAATACACTTGACAAGACTAGGAGTAAAAGCCAATTTAAAAGTAGTGTTTGGGGCAATAGAGAAACATATTAATGGAGCTAGCTAAATCATAAAAATAAGTGTTCCATGAGAAAAAGCAGATTTCACTTTTCTGCGTGAAAATGGAAGCATTTTTGTGGTTACAACATAGTAAAGAAAATTACCTTTTACATGGAGCATCAATTAAAAAACGCGGATGCTGAAAAAGAAAAGCAAAATGTTAGTATATTTGTACCAAGCCAACCAAAGCAAAGCAGTGCTGTGTGTTGCTCAGAGCATAAAGTGTAATCACAGATTTCAGGTGAAACACGGACTATGCACGCTCATCATGTAATATGTTACAACATACAATGCACACCACATTTAGCGGCATTAAAATTAGACTCAATGTGAGACAAGAATCTTAAATTCTAGTTAAGTCTTTACTCCTTACCAAATGTCTTCCAGTGTATGTAGATTCAGGTCAGGAATGATTGGTGGGAAAAACCTGCATCCATCCAGCTGATTGACAGGTCCCTCCAAATCTGTATCGATAAGGACTGGCTAATCCCTGGGGTTCCATGGATGACAGCTAGAAAATGAAGACAAATGAGTTGAAAAGCAATTGAAACAGAACATTCACCTTAATATGTTCGTCTTACTCTCCATACATAGTTTCTAAGATGGGTTTGCTATAATGGTCTACAGTTTACAAGAGCTACTCACAGCCCTTCCAAGCTTCTTCAATGAGAGGGGGTATGACACCGTCACAGACAACATTCTGGTTACATACACATGGCAAGAGTAGAGTTGGGTACATCAAAGCCTGCTCAGGGCATGAACATAATCATGGCTTTCTCAGGTGAAACACAGACTATGCGAACTCATCACTGCAGGCTCAGACTCTAATCGGTAAATCTACCAAAACTAGTATAGATAAGCTGAAATGGGATATTGGCATACAGAAAGAACCAATCCTAATTAGTTCTTTGTTTTGCATGCCAACTAAGCTTTAAATTTCTAGACTTACAGTAGGCTGTAGAAGAACCCATGGCACTGCCTACATGCAACAGTGGCACCACCACAACAGTTACAATCAAGCCAAGACAGTGTAATCCTAGAGCACATAAATGTAACTAAACTGAGTCTTGATCATTCAAGTCAGGCTTTTTTATGCCATTATCAGACAGCTTGATGAAACAATATCTTGCTTAACTGGTTTCATAAGCGGCCATAGGTCACACCCTAATAGTCAGACAGCAGGATGGTTGAACAAAAGAAACTTACCAATGAGTTAACAAAACGCACTTGAATTAACATACAAAAGCCTTCATGGTGGTTTCATCAACACCTGAAAAACAAAAAAGGCAAAAAAACACTTAACTACAACAAAAAGCCAAAACCCAATTTGATGGTAAATTAAAGAAAAGCCCTAGTTTAGAGAAAAATGGACCAGAATGATTTAGAACATGCCCAGATCTTGTATTATAAACCTGGCTTTTTCACACTACAGCACATGTGCGGTACTGGCTCCACAACACACATTGTTCCTAACCAGGGTACCTTGTTGGACAAGCTGGGGATATAGAACCAAAAGCCAGTTTGTCCACAACACGAAAACAACCGAGGTTTCCTATAGAAAACCTCGTATACCTTCGAAGCATGTAACAGACTGCAAGAGGGCGAAGTGCAAATACCCAGCACGTGTAGTGTGAAATAGTTTGATGGATTTGTAGGAAGACTTTCTGGTCTTCTCCCTCTGGTTTGTATAACTACTATAGAAAAAACTTACCAACAGGTTCCAAAACTCTAAGGGCAGATCAGTCCACAATTCGTGCGAGATCATAAAAGGTTTTGGCTAGTAATACCACCTTATCATACTACATGCTGCACATAAAGCTTGTTGGGTAATGTTACAAAGGGTTGATGAAACAATCCCATAAGATAGTGTACGACGGCCTAGCCTCATACTAGCAGCACATGACAAGGGCGCCTCAACTTATTCATAGGGCTCATCGATAGAGAAATATCAGAACAATCTTCTCAATTTCTTTAAATAAAAAAAGTTGTAAAAAAGTATTTATAAAAAGTTAATCAGGTAACCAGAAATTTGAGCTACAGCTACTTTAAGATGAGCGCGCACATGGAGCACGTGGATACCATGCTTCGCACGTGCACACATGTATACTCCGAAGAACGGAGACGATATTGGCGCCCGCCGAGCCGGACTCTGCCCGTAGTTACACGTGTAACAGGAACCCGAGAAACAGACGTAGAACCGTACCTGTGCTTTCCTCCTCACTTCAGTCTCCATTGCCGCTCCTCCGTCCGCCATCATTATAATAGACTGAGACGTACTTCCCCATCAGCCTTATATACCAGTGTTAGTGACGGTGAGGCGGCAGCGCGGGCACAGCGCCATCACGCGCGCAGGCGGAGTTACTGCAACACCTCGGCTTTTCTTGTGTTTTGCTAATTTTAGATGAGCGTTTCTTTTAACATTCAAAGAGTTTTGGGGGCTTCTTTAAATACGTTTTGCTGTTAATAGATTATTTTACAGTAAATGGAATTATATTTTAATGTACAGAGTCCTGGCCATTTAAAATACACATTCTATAAATCAGTCAGTCAAGTTGGAAAATACTAGCTTTTATTGGTAAATCTATGACATCAAGAGATTAATCTAAGCCCCCCATACACCAACTCACCATACAATATCTGTACAATAAATTTTTGTTATACCAAACCCATGTAATATGAGGACCTTTCTAAACGTTCCAATCACTATGTATCAGGCTGGATTTGATTTAAATCACTACTCAGTAAGGCGCAATTTAAATCAAACTGATTTAAATCAATCATTCTTGCTGGTCTAACTTTAATATGCAAGTAGGTGAAGATTTTTAGAATAACTTTTCATATTAGTTTTTTTTTTATCCCCAGTTTAGGTTAAGCATTCATATTTGGACAACGTTTCTGTTGTACTTAGTTTTGAGAATTGCAAAAGTAAACCCAGCATCTGTGATAATATCTTGTAGGCAGAGAAACTGACCAATAATTTTACAAAAACAACAGACAGAAGTTGACGATGACATAAGCACATCACCCAAAATTTCCCCTTAAATAGACATGGGTGAGGGGACACAAAAGTGATACATTTATTATACACAGTGCAAAAATGAAGTAATGACCATCATATCAATCAGACACAATGCACAATGTTGCGGATGTACACCCACAGGGGAAATTTTGGGTAATGTGTTTATGCCATTATCAACTTCTGTCTATTGTTTTTGGGATGTTGGCCACTATACATCTGAGAGTGTAGGTTTATTGATTATAAAATCTTACAAACACCTCTTGAAGAGCCTGACATTGTGAATGGATTCATGGAATTTATTTACCCAAAAATTAAACATATGCAGCCTTATTCTACTAGAACCTTGGGATGGTAATATATTTTCCTCAAAAAGCATTTTATTTATTTAAAAAAAATCTGATTTAAATAAAAAAAATCTGATTTAAATAAAAAAAATCATTGATTTTTATCCACCCTGCTATGTATTCAATCAGGGAGGACCCGGCACTACATAGTTGTTGGTAGTTCTAATGGGAATTAAGCCCCCCATAGACAGGCAGACTCCTCCATGCAACTTCTGTACAACCAACTTTTCTTCTACCAAAACCATGTAATAGGAGGTCCTTTCTACACCTTCCAATCACTATGTATTCTATCAGGGAGGTCACTATACTACATAGTTGTTGGTAAGTCTCATGAAAGTTGTATGGAGGAGTCTGCCTGTCTATGCGGGGCTTTAGAGTGATCTAATTGAGTGATCTAAAGGTGAATTGGGGGCTTAGCTGCACCACACTTGATTGGGGGATAGAGTTTACACTTGAGCTAGCCATACACGGACAGACTCCTGCCCGATTTTTTGACCGATTGACCACCATGCGCGTTCCTGCCAATCGGCCAGCGGTCGCTTGGGCGAAAATCTGGTGCATCCACGTGGACAGATCGACCAGGAATGGTGGTCTGTCATGTTGGTAGATTCCCAACAGTCTCCATTCAAAGTAATACCCGGCACACAAAGAGTCGTCACGCTGCAGTCTGTCCTTCATCTATTGAGGGAGGATCGAGGCGTGTATGCCTACCATTAGCATTAGAAGGGTTTAGGTTGCATTTGTAGCTTGGCCTAGCTAGGGTTAATTGTCATTGTTTTGGGTTGCATTGAACTGTTAAATGACACATTGAATTTCAACATTAATATGCAGACTGACCCTGAACCAATCATACTCTGCAGCTGCTGTGCTTGATTGGCTTATCTTCAGTCTGCATGTCATTTATTTGCATGCTAATGTCTAATTTTGTCTTATTAAGCAGGCAGACTGATAAGGGATCTCTTTTTATTTTACAGTATGTGTTTTTGGCTGATTTTAAATTATAACTATACACAAAAACATTAGGGTGAATGGTAACACAAGTTTCCTATAGACACTTGTGCACCATGTACATCACCCAATGAATGCGTTGCTTAAAACACAACATGTGTGAAAGGGCCCTAATTTTAAATATGCAATATGTTCTTGGCTTTAGATACACTTTAAACTGCAATATAACAAGATGGTGGTTCATTAACACCCTGTAATAAACAATGACAAGTCAAAGTATTATTATCAGCCAAAGTATGGACTGTGATTGCTGTGGGTCCATCAAATATTTCTTTTGACAGTCATAAAGTAACAGCAGTATGTGGAAAATATATTTAAAATTCTATCATTTGCTTTGTGTTTTTCTGTTAAAACAGATGTAAACTGTGAAAATGAAGAAAAAAACACAAATACACATATGGGCAGCAAGATGGAGGAGCGAGATTTTTTCAGTCTCCACCCTTCCACCAATCTGCATCTGACTGCCAGGCGCAAACAGAACTTGAAAGTCCCCTTGATCAAAAGGAACTATTGACCTGTGTATGGCTTCCCTTAGGGCAGTGGTTCCCAAACTTTCCTTGCAGGGCCTCCTTTTCTATTTAGGAACATTATCGAGTCCCCCCTATTACACCACAGGTTAAGAATGAAGACCTGCGCCCCCTGGAATACCTTAGCGCCACCCAGGGGGCCGCCCTCCAGTTTGGGAACCACTGCCTTAGGGTAAGGCTCCACGTATGTGGGCAGAAAAGTAGGCCACGCATTTGTGACATGGATTGCGTCGCAGTGCGGCTAAGAAAACGTAGTCAACCCAAGTGTATGGGATATGCTTGTGCTGTGGCTGCAAAGCTGCATATAGAAAGGTGTTTAATCTCCTGGGCGGCTTGTGCATGGCGTGCTTATTTAAAAATGTTGTGCTCTTCCTCCTTCCCCCAACACATCTCTGCCATCATGGTTGACATTGGGGATGTGCTGGAAAAAAGCGACACCTTCTTCGTTGCATGGAGGTCAATGGTGCCACCTACCCCCCCCATCTCTCTGGCACCATTAATGACGCAAACCCGGGAGAATCGGGCTTACATACAAGGAGGTTGAGATAATGCATGGCATTGCACATTATCGTGAAGGTAAATGTGGGGCCAGTGTGAATGGTACACAGGTTTCCTATATGCGTTAAAGCTACCCGTATTGTTTTGCGGTACTGTACTGCACCGCAGCTACCACGTGGCTAGTGTGAAAGGGCCCCTGCCACTTTAGGAGGCTCTTTTTGTGTTGGTTTGACCACCATCAGCAGCCCAATAACTGCCTGTGTGCCGGCACTTGTCAAAAATTTCATGTGTGAGTACCAGTTGTACTATCTGTACCATAATACTCATTTATTTGATTAACGGTCAACATTTAAAACATTCCTTTCCCTGGCGTTATGCCTGAACCCAGTACGTTCACAGTTTGTTTCTTTAAAAAAAACTGTGCCCCCTGCCGGGATTGGGCAAACACGCCAGTGGTGCACGAGCCTGCAGCAATTCTGCATCACTGCAGGCTCGCTGATCCCTTCTGGCGGCGCCATAGACCTCCATGTTAATGGAGGCAGGATCGCTTTTCCCGAAGAAAAATGGCGCTAAAACGCCATAATGCCAGGGAGGTTAAAAATAAATGCAACAAAAAGCATTGTTTTTTTTACATATTCTTAAAATAAGCTGTCTTTGCTTAATTGTGTTTGGAAATTGGCTTAATCCTAAAAGAAATGATTGTGTCTGTTATGCAATATTGGTTAACAGTTGCTAAAAATACGTGGGTTTAATTAATTTGGAATTTCCATTATACATGTAGAATGCAGAACTTTTTTATTAATTGCACTCAGCTCAAACATCCAAGGTTCTCTGAATGAGAAAAAAATAACAACTAAGCTGATTTGAACTATATGGTATTTCTGTGGTCTAGGGTTTCACATTCTCATAACTTTGAAAGCCTTTGAGGCCATGCTTTGTTGGTGTGTCCTATTCCCAGGGGAGACAAAGCTGGTGTGTCCGGAATCATCAAAAGGAGAAGTACAGAAGAAGGTCTGAGGCCGAAAATCAGCATCGCATGATCTTAATGGTGATGTTCTGGTGGCTGGGAACTTGTGTCCTAAAGAAGAAACAATGCATAGGATTAATACAATGGGATCATCTATACTGACTCATTAAAGGAAATATGTCACACTAGAATATGAAAGCTGTCATTACTTTCCACACTTAAAATATCCTAGCTATAGTTGCACATTGGTACTGGGTCCTGTACTGTGAAAGTGGCATGAATTAAACCCTCATCTTTCCCATTGTGCTATAGAAGATGTCTACTCTGATGTCCCAATATAGCACATTTTTAGATGCAGCTTAACTTCCCTAGTTGAAAACACAGAACTCTTCTGGTGTTTCCCGCCCTCCCTCCTCCTCTGTACACAGTGGGCCAGGAAAGTGATGCTCCTCCATTAACATGGAGGTCTATAGAAGACAGAGGAAGTGATTCTGCATCGCGGCAGGCTCACAGAGAATAGTTTTGTTAACAAACTTTTCCCACCGCCAAAGAGGTTAAGCAACTTCTCTCACAATTTATGATACCACACATACATAAATACACCCCTAGCTGCTCCTCCAGTAACATCATCACACGTGCGACTTCAAGACTTGTCTGGGGCTCTCATTCCTAGCACTGTATAATCACAATTTGTATGTCATATCACTTGTTCAACATGTGACTGGGATCTAGCGAAACATTTATTTTACGCGCTATGGTAATCTTTTGTTTGTACGTTGTTTATTTTGTAAATTTTTTAAATTAAAAAAATAAATGAAAATTATTAGATTTAACATGCCATGACTGTAACTTAATGTATTGATATGATAATCTGATGGTGGCTCAGACCCCATAGAAAAATATAACATGTCTACTTTTATTGTGAGACTCCATCTTGTCCAGACATGGACCTTTACACCAAAACTCTCCTGACTCCTAATATCTGTGCTTACTGAGGCCCTGTGTCACAACCAGTGACTACCTTTAAATCGGCTCTATGGTCATAGCTTAGCTTTTGTCTCCTTGTATCTTTAGTTACCCATAAACTGTTCCTCGTGAATTCGCTCTCCATTTGCTTCTCTATTAGCCACGGCCATATTGCGGAGCCTCAGTCCATCGTACATTCCTTGGAGTTTATTATACTGCCTATTGCGCTCCATCAGTTTTTCTGAAAGTTCGCTGTATTTTCTTTTGTATTCCTCCATTATTTTCTTTAAAGAGTTTACTTCCCCTTTCATAGCAGCCATCTCTGCATCCTTGCTTTGTAATTGATGAGTGTACATTTTTTCCACCTGCTTCAGATGTCCTTCTGCTTTACTGTAACTATATTCCTGGTATAAACGCTCCTGGTATACCTAAATGTGGATTCAACAAAAAGCATATTTGGAATGGAAAGAAATGACTATATACTTTATCTACTTTATATTCCTGGAGCCGCCGAGATAGCCTAGGAGTGTTGATCTCTGGGGGCCCCTACTGAAACTCTCACAGGATCCCTGCTACTGAACCACGTGTCATTATCATACCCTGTAATGATACGGAGGTCAATGTAAGGCTAGGTCTAAAAACATGTGGGGGAGCACAGCCCATTAAATGCAATGGGGCTATGATGCGCCACATCCAATGAAAATTATTTGCCATTAAAAAGTATTGGCGGTGTGTTTGCAAATCAGGTTTGCAATGTGTGAAAAGTAATTTTCACAGTGTGTCGAATACCCAAGAACCAGCGTCACAGGGAGGCCCGTCCGTTTTTTCCCCCACAATCAAAGCGTATCGAAAGCCGGGAACAAAAAGTGAAGCAGAGCACTAAGGAGGATGATTTATCGTGAATGAAGCATTCCACTTGGGAAGTTTTCCCTAACAAATACATTTTTGTCTTGTCTGTAAGATGGTCAAATTTTTTTTCAAAAATGTTACCATTTCAACGATTTTGAGTTAACCTCCCTAGCGGTTGTGACGAGTCCAGCTCGTCCA
>CM070032.1:85279880-85296933 GCA_036250615.1 Ptychadena robeensis | reverse complement strand
CCTGCTTAGCGTATACGCTTAGCGGAGGGCTCCCGACGTACAATGGAAACAAAGCCTTGGAGCGCAGAGACTTCGGATGGCTGCGCGAAACTGTTGAAGCCGCTCGGTCAGCTCTGCGCATGTCCTGACATTGCTAGGGCAACAGGGATGCAGACCACATATGTTTTAGCACCCGTTAATTAATATCTTAGTAATATCTAGTAATATTATTATACTATACTGAAAGCTGCTTTCCCTAGAGTCTCACATGAGTAATGCAGCAGCCATTATTAGGAATGCGGGTGTCATTTTATACAGGGCTTCAATGGGTCATCTATAAATAAGTATTTCTCTACATTCGGTCAACCAGAAGCGACCAAACACTGGTTGATATAATTGATTTCTATCCATGTTTTGGTGCGTGCGCAGAGATATTTATTTTCTGAAGAATCTCAGCCAAATATCAATTAGGTTTACAGGAATAAAGCAAGATTATTGACATGTTCCTATGGCTGGGATGAGTTCTGTTTGTGGAGATATGCTGTGTGTGCTTCCATACCCTTTCATCCACTTGGTATCTAAGGGCGTTTCACCACTATAGCGATCAGAGATCTGTCAACCACAATCGGGTGAGGCAGCGGTGTGGCCTGCGATCTAGGGCTATGTCTACACTTCACCGCCCCAGCAACCGCAGGGGGCGTTATGGGCACGTCAACGTTTATGCCTCCATAGCACCCGCCCCCTGTTTAGAATGCGGTATTTGCTGTGTCGGCACCGGTTTTGGGTGTGTCCTCGGGATCCCCCCGGATCCCCAATGCCCAGGCGGACGTTGTGAATCCCATCCCACTTCTGTGCCACCCCCAACCGCGGGCATGATAAGCATGAGAAAACCACACAAAATTCCGTAGTGTAGACGCAGCCTAAAACACGGCTCACCATGTTTTTGACCGCGGCCATAAAGATGAATAGATATGGTTAAAAATCGCGTCTCCATCCATTGATTTTTAACTGCGCCTATTCATTCTCAATGGGCGTGACCAGGCAATGTGGGGCAAAATGTCCTGTCCCACGCACCTACTTCCTATCTGCAGGTGCTGTGCCGCAATTCACTGGAGATCACTGGGTGCTAGTGATCTCCCACGGTCTACCCGCCGTGATAGGAATTGCGCAAGTACGCCCATCTGAGGACATCATACTACTCATCTGCATATGTGGCCTGTCACCATCTATTTCCCTCTTTTCCCTAGTACATACTACTTGGTACCCACTTCTCTGCTTCAAATACTGTGTATTACTATTCTACTGCACATACTGCCCCCAGGGGTGATTCCAGCCTGTCTGGTGTCTTGGGTGATCACCTCCTTTGCCGCCCTAGTAGCGGTATCTGGGGGGTGGGAGATAGGATTCAACCAAGAATTTTTTTTTCTGATGTCCTTGATGCCACCCAAACCACGATGCTGCCATCATACCCGACTTTCATCTCCACTGTACATAGTACCCACCATAATATCTTTCACACTTCTATGCTTTAATTTTTGTGCAATTTTTTGTACATCGCATGCGGCCAGTGGGGGGTTGGGGGGATGCATCACTATCACCCCCCACACCCCCAGCTCAACAACTCAGCTGGCCAAACACCCGCTAAACAACCAGTCCCACCCCACTCAACAACTCATTGCATAGGCCCTCGAAAGGCTAAAAACGGGCCTGCCCCAAAGCACAGCTTACCATTTCAGATTTAACAAACTTAGTATACTAGTGGGATTTAGCAGAAACTCCAATCATTTTCCTGGTTCCTTCCTAACCAAAAAGTTCATTAATGAGCCTATCTTACCAGAGACAAACATTTGTAATCGCCATTCAAGTTGACATGTTTGGCTTTCAGGAAGAGAGAATGAGAATGAAGGTGTTTATTAGTTGGAAGGAGAATCCTCTACTATAAGAACATCGGGAATCTGACTGTCTGGTGTCTTTTCTCTCCTTGGAAGAGTCTGTAACCTTGTGTAGGTTGGTGAGATGGCCATTATGAAATACTGTAACTATTAGCGAGATTCTCATTTTTCTTTTTCATTTCCACTGTGATTGCTTTCTTTACCTTTTCTTTCTTCCTCTCATCATTTATTTCATCTATTTCAGGACCATTTTGATGCATTGTCTGAAATTAATGGGTATCTGGGCTGAAGTGCAGCATACAAATGCATCTGTGACATCTCGGTCTTTCTTTACAATCCAAATGTATTTTGGCCTTGGCCAGTGGTTCTCGACCTTTTTAGATCCACGACCCCGGAAGTAAAGTCCTCAAAGTGTCACTTCCTGTATTTGGAATGGGGGAAGTACCCGTGTGGAGAATTCCATGTTCCCAATACTGAAACTGGCACTCTGTGATGTCACTTCAAGCACTGGTAAGTGTAATGTCCCTTCCCTCCTACTGTCCCACCCAGCTTGTGCCAATGATGTGCAGGGTGGGAAGTTAGGAGGGTAGAGTAACACCATAGGTTAAGATGGAGAGGGCATTACTCTACCCTCAGATGAAACAAAATTTTGTTGTTTGGTCACAATGATGTTTCCTTCATTTGGCCTAAAAAAAGGAGAACATTTAACCCAAAGAACTCCATCCCCATTGTCACACATGGTGGTGGGAACCTAATGCTTTGGGGGGACAAGGGAACCCTAATCACAGTAAACGGCACCATAAAAAAAGAGCAATACATGAGGATTCTAAGCAACAACATCAGGCAGACTGCAGAGGAACTTGGCACCAGTGGACATTTCAGCATGACAATGACCCCAAACACACAGAAAAAGTGGTGAAGAAATGATTAGCAGACAACAACATTAACATTTTGGATTGGCCCAGCCAGAGTCCTGACTTGAATTCAATTGAAAATCTGTGGAGGGAGCTAAAGATCAGGGTGATGGCAAAAAGACCTTCCAACCTAAAAGATTTGGAGCTCATTGCTAAAAATGAATGAGCAAAAATACCTGTGGAGACATGCAAAAAGCTGGTCTGCACTTATAGTATATAATATATATATTAGTGTGTGATTTTTGTAATAACGAATGAAGATTTTTCTATTGATTATTGAGAAGGGTATGAATAATTTTGGACATGACAATTTTTGCTCAAATGTTAATAAAAAATTAGAAATGTTTTTGTTTTGTTTTTTAACAAAAATGCCTCTTGTACATCGTCTTGTTATCTTTGGGGAGACACCTATGTCATTTCCCGTCAAAAAATAACTTGCTGGTTGAATAAAAGTAACTTCAAGACAAAATTTGCCAGGTGTATGAATAATTATGGGCTCGGCTGTAAATAATAATATAATAATATATACAATTATCTGTACAATAATATATTTAATACTCAAACTATTTGTAAAGGTCATAAAGCAACTTTATTTTCAGTAGTTCATAGTAATGTATTTTAATCAGTCAGATTCACATGGAGGTTTAGTTGTTTAGGTCTGGAACATCTGCCTTTGCATGTATAGTAGGTAACATCTCTTTCTTGCACTTTATTGCGTGCATGGTTTTTTTGATCCACTTAATGTGTGTAGAGACTTTAGTGTACACAGAAGTAGGTGGGTCCCCACCATACAAAATTCCTTGGAAATCCTTACCGCAGAACAAAGGGCCACCGGAATCACCCTGTAGTGAATAAATACTACTGGTTAGCATAAATAAAATACATATGAATACATTTTTGAAATTAATGTTATAAAATTCAGCTATCTGAATAAAAGATAGGGACAAAATAAGCCCCACTTCAATAGCTATGATGTTATGAGAAAATTCGTGAGGAGTAGAATGAAAATCATACATAAAATTCAAGTGTAGGGTCGGAGAACTTCGGACCACTACATAATGGGGTGGCTAGTCCCTGAGACTTTAACGGCACTAATGGTAAGCGACACGGATGTGAAGATAAATACACGTATAGTTTATTGATAAACATTACCATATATACATTGGGCCATGGCCCCTTTAACATAAATAGGAATAAAAACTTTGCGCCTCCAAAATGATTTTCAAAGTCGGATCCAAGAAGAATAAAAACCTGGAGTGGTACCCGACGCGTTTCACCCCTTGAGGGCTTCATCAGGGGTGGATCGGGGTTCAAACAGTACATCAGGAGGTCACATTTAAAATATGCATCATCTATTTCCTAAAATGTATATGGAAAATACTGTTAGTACAGATTCTGTATTTTCATCTAATCTGCCTATTTGTCGTAATCTTCTTCAGATGGTATCCCCAAGGGGTCCCATCATCTACAACACATACATTTATTTCACATTTCCACGTGTCTCTGATTATGTATAAAAACAATTCATATCAACAATGTTATCAAAATGCATCCAGAAGACAATATATATGACATAGGTTATATACAACCGCTCCATCGCGTACCTGGAGAAAACGCACCGCGTGGTCCAAGGAATAGCTCAATCACTGTATAAATCAAGGAGTCTGGTCAAAGCTTGTGGTGGGGCCCCAAGTGGTCCCTTGTGGCCCACTCCTGGGTTTCACATGCACGCACCCTGGGAGTCCAGCACTTAGAATCGGCTTCCTTCGCTTACCCCACTATCCCTGGGGATTGTCTGGGGGTATTCCCGTCAGGGAGTGTTCGGGGCAATTAGGTACCTGTGTAGTTAGATTTAAATAGGTAGTTATAAGGTAGTTATAATCCAGTCCTTCAGGGAATACTGATGGCGTGAGTCCAGAGAATATACATGCGTCAGGATTAGCCCTAATGGGGTGGGTGGGGGTGACGGTGGGGGGTGGTCGTTTCTAATTGGTAAATTGAATGATGGTGGTAATACATTGTATAGCTGTCCATTGGTTAACGGATTGTATTATCTAGGTTCATTAGAATCATCTAGAGTGATGTCCACCCCAGATCCATACCCCAATTATACTGTTAGTCCTCATGGTGTTGGTTATAACTTATGTTACTTAAACATGTGAGTAATCAGTCCGCAAATATCAATACACTTCTTATCCTTCTATCACAATAGCATGTGAGTAGTATGTCCACCAGCATCCAATGTTCTTTGTCCATCCACTATAGTAGGTCCACAGTGTGAACCTCAATAGATTACCTTTAGTTGGTCAAGTGTTTCAGTCTGGGGTTATGGTCTGTGAGTGGTCAGTCCACAGGTATAAATACACTTCTTATCCTTCCACCATATTAACATGTGAGTAATCCGTCCACAAACATCCAATGTTCTTTGTCCACCCACCACAGTAAATAGGTCCACGGTATAGTCTTCAATAAGTTACCTTTAGTTGGTCATGTATTCCAGTCTGGGGTTGTGGTCCTAGCACAGTGGTGTTAGTCTCTTAGTCCTTTAAATTAGTCAGCCACCTTTCTCCTTGTGCCTCTGTTGGTATGGGGTTAGGGAGATCGTATGAGACTCCCCAGCCAGTGCATCTAGTTCTTGTCAGGTGTCTCCTCCCCTATATGGGGAAGCCGATTAGTGCTAATTAGGGGAAGCCCCGCCCCCCCACTTATGCCGGGGGGCGGGTACTCCCACCTTCTTGGGCGGGCGCCGTGTGACTCATCACTGAGTCACACGCACCACCCCATTGTTGTCTCCTGTCATAATCTGACAGGCTCCAAACAAAGTGCCCAAGGGAAGCGTGCTGATGTGGGCGCGCCCGCGCCCAGCCATCCCCAGCGGGCGCCGACCCCCCATCCCAGCCGGCGTGTGTACCGGTAAGGAGCCCCCCTGTGTGTCCCCCAGGGCACGCAAGCGCAGTAAGCACCGCCGCGGACCCGCGCACGCGCAGACCGTACATGGCGGTCCGCGCATGCGCAGTGTATCAGCGCCATGCCGCGCATGCGCAGAACCGAGGCCGGCTCTCCTGTTGTGAGCCTAGCAACCAGAGGTTGCCAGGAAAGCCTGACACTAGATCACGGGCGCCAGGAAGGGCAGAGAGGGGCGCGCGGACCCGAGGAGGGGCATGTAGGCTAAGTGTGCGTGATCCCTACCCAATGAAAATCATACATGATTCCAAACATTTTTTACAACTTAATAACTGCAAAGTGGGGTGTCCGTAATTATTGAGCCCCCTTTGGTCTGAGTGCAGTCAGTTGCCATAGACATTGCCTGATGAGTGCTAATGACTAAATAGAGTGCACCTGTGTGTAATCTAAGTCAGTACAAATACAGCTGCTCAGTGACGGCCTCAGAGGTTGTCTAAAAGAATATTGGGAGCAACAACACCATGAAGTCCAAAGAACACACCAGACAGGTCAGGGATAAAGTTGTTGAGAAATGTAAAGCAGGCTTATGCTACAAAAAGATTTCCAAAGCCTTGAACATCCCACGGAGCACTGTTCAAGCAATCATTCATAAATGGAAGGAATATGGCACAACTGTAAACCTACCAAGACAAGGCCGTCCACCTGCAGTCAAGAGGCCCATGGTGACTCTGGACGAGCTGCAGAGATCTACAGCTCAGGTGGGGGAATCTGTCCATAGGACAACTATTGGTCGTGCACTGAACAAAGTTGGCCTTTATGGAAGAGTGGCAAGAAGAAAGCCATTGATAATAAGAAGCATAAGAAGTCCCGTTTGCAGTTTGCCACAAGCCATGTGTGGGACACAGCAAACATGTGGAAGAAAGTGCTCTGGTCAGATGAGACCAAAATTGAACTTTTTGGCCAAAATGCAAAACGCTATGTGTGGCGGAAAACTAACACCGCACATTACTCTGAACACGCCATCCACACTGTCACATATGGTGGTGGCAGCATCATGCTCTGGGTGCTTCTCTTCAGCAGGGATAGGGAAGCTGGTCAGAGTTGATGGGAAGATGGATGGAGGCAAATACAGGGCAATTTTGGAAGAAAACCACTTGGAGTCTGCAAAAGACTTGAGACTGGGGCAGAGGTTCACCTTCCAGCAGGACAACGACCCTAAACATAAAGCCAGGGCAACAATGGAATGGTTTAAAACAAAACATATCCATGTGTTAGAATGGCCCAGTTACAGTCCAGATTTAAATCCAATCGAGAATCTGTGGCAAGATCTGAAAACTGCTGTTCACAAACGCTGTCCATCCAATTCAGTGGTGGGCAGCTGAGGTTATATGGAGGGCCACAAGTGCGGCCCTCGGCATCACTAAAGGGCCGCACATAACACCGATCCAGCCCCCCTCCCCCTGCCGACAGATTTCAGCAGGCGATGGACCAGATCACGGCAGGCAGTCAAAACCCAACAGCAGTCCCCCCCCCCAGGTGCAGCATTCATATGTAGACCTGGTTTTCCCTATCAACATGGACAATTGTACTGATGTATGTGCGCCAAAGATGGGTCAGCGTGTGACCGCTACACATGGAATGCCCCATATACATCAACAAAGGTTATGTGCCTCATAGATATTATCAAAGTAGTCTAGAGGAAGCATAGGCACCCACTCTTTAGCCTTCACGTGTGCCAATTAGCGTGCTCAGCTGGAGCCTGAGGGGGTCCCTCATCTCTCCTCCTCCTTTTGGGGCCACAAGTGGAGGACCAAGGGGGGCCACAAAACAACACCCAAAGGGCCGCTTGTGGCCTCCGGGACACAGGTTGGGCACCTGGGATTTAATCTGACCGAGCTGGAGCTGTTTTGCAAAGAAGAATGGGCAAGGATTTCAGTCTCTAGATGTGCAAAGCTGGTAGAGACATACCCTAAAATACTGGCAGCTGTAATTGTAGCAAAAGGTGCTGCTACAAAGTATTGACTCAGGGGGCTGAATAATAATGCACACCCCAATTTGCAGTTATTTATTTGTAAAAAATGTTTGGAATCATGTATGATTTTCGTTCCACTTCTCACGTGTACACCACTTTGTATTGGTCTTTCATGTGGAATTCCAATCCAATTGAGTCATGTTTGTGGCTGTAATGTGACAAAATGTGAAAAAGTTCAAGGGGCCGAATACTTTTGCAAGCCACTGTATATTATATTATTGCTAGTGTAATGAAACAAATATACTCACATAATAAGCATACTTTGTTTTTTCACTGGGATCTCCAGCACAGATACATTTCTCCAAATCAATATCTTTAAATTTCTTAGAACATTCTTTTGATGAAATTGTTTTCAGATCCACCTTCCTAAGTGTTTGAGACAAATTTGTGTTATATTCGTTTAGTCTGCCCCAACCTGCTACACAACACACGCTTCCGGGTTTTACCATCTGTACTCTATGACCAATAGGCAGTGGTAGGACATATCTGTTTAACTGTGCTTTTTTCATGAGCTGCAACACAAGAATACAAACGTGAAAAACAAATTAGACCAAATGCATAGCTTTGCATCAAAAATAGCATTTCTAAACCAAAACAACACAAACTGTCAATGCCAAAGTGACTGAATTATAATAATACATTATTAATTGTAATACTGTACAGTGGCTTTGCAACAGCTACCATTATGCCCAGGAGCCCAGGTAAAAGTGTCCATGCAATGCTTTTGGTTATGTCCCTTGTCTTTCATATTACATTTTGGAAATCATTTGGCCTGTTGCGCACCCCAAGCACTGTCAAATAAAGCATAGAGGATCACATGCAAAATCCTGAGCAAATGCTAAAAGCTAATGCTATATTAAAGTATTGGGGACTCCAATAGTTGATATGGGCATCAAGCAGAACTGAAAAGTTTAGTTCCCAGGTGCCCAACCTGCGGCCCTTCAGTGGCCCCCCTCAGTCCTCCACTTGCAGCCCTCAAAACCTAACTATTAATACATAGGGTATAGGACCGGGGTACTCAATAGACAGACACTGGTCTGGATCCGGACCCAAATAGGGTCAAATGTGGACCGGCGGCTGCTGCTTGCCCCAGGCTCTTGGGCAGGTTATATTGATTTTAACCCCCTGAACCCCTAAACCCCCATCCACAAAACTTACCCCTACTATCAAGCACCAGTCTCCCTAACCCTAGCCCCCCCAAACCCCTAACCTTGAAACCTGCAATTTGCAAGATTAACCCTGAAAAACTAGGGCTATCTGTACATGCACAGTTGTAAGGGAAGCAAAATATTTCAGGGTAGCAAAATATCTTAGCCAGCACGATGACATCATTCCCATCATAAATAAAATTATAAATATCTAAAGCCCCCCATACACGCTTAGATTTTATGGCCGACTGGTCGGTCCGCGACCGGTCAGGCAAAAAATCGGGTGCTGATCTTTAAATCGGCACCTGATTTTTTGGCTGACTGGTCGCGAACCGATCAGCGAGAGCGCGCTTGGAGATCGGTCGGCCATAAAATCTAAGCGTGTATGGGAGACTTTAGTGATACTAAACAAAGAGCCGTTCGGGAGCCGTTTAGGAGCCAAAAGAGCCGGCTCTTTAAAGGGGGCCGATCCAAAAGAGCCAAAGCTTCGAAAAGAGCCGGAATTCCCATCACTGTGATGTTGCAGGCACACGCCTACACGTCTGCAGCAGGTGGGCGGATCGCCACATCATGTGCCGCTCTCCGCCTATCAGCAGGCGACAAGGGGTATAAGCATGCATAGTTCGAGAGTTTGGCGATTACCTTTTTTTTTGAGTTTTGAATTTGATCGTCACTTTTCCAAACCTCAGACTGAATGGAAATTTGGTAAGTGGACCTTTCAAATTTATATTTGAGTAGCCCTGGTATAGGAACTTATCTGTCCCCGCTGACACACCTACACCCAGGGAAGAGGATGAGAGTAACAGAATAGGGGCACAAAGGTTTTGATTATATCTTTAAAACACATAACCTTGGATGCTATATATGACACAAAATGTGCATTACCATACTACGGTGTTACCTAATGCTTGAAACCTGAATTTAAAACAAGTTTTGCTATTTAAAAATGAAAAACAATGTCTTCTAGCTATAGCTGCTGTAATGTTTTCATTATAAAATGCTTATGCATGTCAGTATGGATTGAAAGTGTTATGTGCAGCCCTTTAGTGATGCCGAAGGCCGCAGTTGTGGCCCTGCATATCTACTCAGTTGCCCATCACTGGCTTAGGGCATGTCCACTGTACAACCCCTGCTTCTACTTTCTTTGCCACTGAAAAATATAATTTAAAACTTGCCAAATAAACACATTTTTCTCATGTCAGTAAAGCTAGTATTGCTTTCCATGACAGATATCTATATATTTTAACTTTTTTTAATTCACTTATTTTTCATTTAAGTTATTAAAATGAATTTGTGTGATGTATTTCAAAAAACTGTATATACTTAAATTTAAGCCGAGGTACCTAATTTTATCTACAAAAAAACAGGAAAAACTTACTGACTTGAGTAAAAGCCTAGGGTGGGAAATTCAGCAGCTACTTGCAAAGTCAGATAGTGGAATTTTCAAAATGGAATTCCATCATCTCCAGGAAAAATTTATAAAATGTGTACAAGATGGTGCTACTGCACCATTATTGTAATTTTATTTACATGTCACTACCAGAGGCCAGCTCGGGAAAACCACAGACCGAATAGAGAAGAAAGAGCAGTCAGCATGGAGCAGCGGGCCCCCTTGTAGCTATTAGAGATGGTCGAATTTTTCAACTAGCTGACTTTGTGAGCTTTTTTTTGTAGTATACCCCCAACCCTTCTCTACATGTCCAGCAAGTTTGTTGATTATACCATGTTCAGGGGTTTGCAATTAACTTGAAATCAATACCACTGGGTACATTCCTCAGACCACTCACAGAGCCTGCCAATTCCCGCAGGGAGACCAGGGAACCCCCTGACAGGTTGTGAATGGCCCCGAACAGGTAATTGGGACCCTGACTTGAGTATAAGCCACAAGGGGCCTTTTTTTAGCACACAAAAAATGCCCCCCCCCCCCCCCCCCCCAGGAGATTATACTCAAGTATATTGTGTAACATTCCCCCCATTGTCTTTAAACAGACCTTTAGAAGCATGATATCATTGCCAGGTTTATTGTTGTATGGGTGTCGAGCAGAGTTACAGACTTGTACTTCCTGCCAGTAATCTTCTTTAGATTGGATATTATGAGCTCCCAATATTACATGCATATTCCTGTAAGGCAAATACAAGACATTACTAGGTTAGCTAAAATAAAATGGGAAAAGACACTTGAAGCTGATTAGACACTTAAGGAAACTAGTCACTATCACTATGTGAGATGCAGGAGAAGTACCATGACCTGTTTGTCCCTCCAGGGGTGCACAAAACTTTTTTAGTGAGCACCTCAGATGAGTACCAGGAGATGGTGTTTGGTACTCACCCCATATGTATGTAGTCTTCCTCACTGTCCTCTGCGTCAGCCTCCTGCATGGTAGATTCTGCTGCAGATGGACCTCCCTGTTCCTGATTGAGTCTCAGATTAGCTGTCTATATCCACAAGTCACCAGCTGGCTCGGGGTCAAATGTGACTCTCACGGTACAACATGTTTGAACCCCCAAATCTCATACCTCAGTAGTACAACCCTGACATTTTCTGGCTTAGTAACTAACCCATGATACTACCTGCAGTCCAAATGTCAACCTTTCATAGTCATATTCCAACTGTCACACACTGCTTTTCTCTTGTCACATTTTCTTAGACCCTTACATTTGCCTACTCTGACTTTCATCCCCCAGATCTCCAACACCCTTAGAAAGTTGTTAGTACGCATATGAGCTTTGTAATAATAATGCAGGTATGCATAGCTAGTTTTTGGGCCCTTTTGAGTACCAGAGTACAACTAAAGTGCACCCCTGCCTATCACTATGCGGCAACAGAAAGAATGTGCTGCATCTGAGCTGTCTGAACCCAGGGTAAAAAAAAAGTCCTACTGGCTGTATGTGATTATCAACATATGAAAAATGAAGTTTTGATTGCCTGCATAATAAAAGAATTTCTGAAAGCTTCATATAGACTCAAAAACATAAAGTGAGAGTATAGTTTACAAATATTAGATATTACATTTCCTTTTTTCTAGTGGCAATTTCCACAAAAATACATTTCAGTTTCCACAGGTTCATTCCTTGCATAGCTGATATTCAGGACAAATGGAAGAGTAAATTATGGAGGAACAAATGTATATAAAAAAAATATACCATAGCTAGTATTAATAACAAGTCTTTGCTTCGTTTTTGTTACTATATTGTTTAGCCATGCTAAAGAAACCTTCTTTAGTATAGTACCATACTTGTATTTATCTATGTATATCTTGCATGTCTAGTGAGGACTTGCAAATCGTATAGTCCAGAGCTCTCTACATGGGACCAAAGAAAAATAATATCATACATACATGCCATGACAGTGAGCTGCTGTCAAAACAATATCTTCACTTATCAGGATTCCACCACATCGTTCATATATGTTTCTGGTTATGTTACTTTTCAGGAATGCCATATAGGGCATGGAATGGGGACTGACTTCTTCTCCGCCAACAATTTCATCTGGTTTGGGATAACATCACAATAAATGTTAACGTACAATTTAGTCAGAATTAACAGGTTAATAGAAGTTAATCTAATCAAATATTTAATATTTGTAAAATCTCTTTTTATATAATAATTTTTTCATGATTTTTAAGTTCTTAACCTCCTGGGTGTTTGGCCCCAGTTAACTCGGGCTGAGTGTCATGCTTCATAACACTCAGCCCGAGTTAACTAGTGGGAGACTCACCTGTCCGCCGGATTCCCCAAGTGGTCGGGAGCATCAGCATGTATGCCGATGTTTCCGGGTCGTTCCCTGATTGCGTCACCGGAGACGCGAAGGATGCGGGGGTAGGCGGCGCCATAGCCCTCCATGTAAATGGAGGGGTATCGCCTTTTTTCAGCATAACTCTGGCATCTCCAGTGACGCCGGAGTTATGCACTGGACCTCCAGCCGGGCAGTAAATCACAGCGGAGCATGTTGTGCTCTACCGCGATTGCCTGTGGCGTGGTTATAAAAAACCGCACCAAGTGCGCAACGCCCAGGGGGTTAAACATTTCAGGCTGTAAAACCAAATGTGATAGGTGGCAGTGGTGTAGGAACCACTATAGCAGCCATAGCAGTGCTATGGGGCCCATATTCACAAGGGGGCCCACCACTCCTGGAAGGGCAGGGTTTGGAGTGACAGGTTGGGATGTGGGGCCTGCATACAAACTTTTGCTATGAGGCCCAGTCATTTTTAGCTATGCCCCTGATAAAAAATGTAAGCCGGGGTTGAAAACCTCAAATCACTACCATCACCATGCCTTGGTGAGATCTGAGGGTTCCCTCTGGTGAGGGTAGCGACAGGTGGATGCTGCCTGTGCTGTACGAGTTTCCTTAGGCGCGTTGGTTTATTCCCCATATACCTAAAGGTAGGGAGGTCTATCTTTTTTATTGTTATTGAGTTTGTTTTATTATATATTTCACTCACTGGTTTATCTTTGCTTCGTGGTGCTCTTTGATGTACTGACAATTTGCATGTGTTTTTTAACATCCTATTGTTGTTCTATTGTTGAAATTTGTTAAAAAAAATTATAAAAACAATATTGTAACCAAATTTAAGCCTGGGTACACAAGTCCATTTGTCAGCTGCTGAAATGTCTTCAGATTAACCTCACATCTGACCATTTTATATATATTTATAAATAACCAATTTACATTTATTCCATTTGGGCATGTTGGTCAATATCAATTGAAAGCACACTAGTTGTGCTATAATATGAATTATTATTGTGCATTCTATAGGAAATTAAGTCACTGAAAAAAACATCAGGAAAGGCAAAAATTTTTATCCATGTGTACAGCGTTTGCAATATATGGATATTAAGGATAATATTAGTGTATACTATGCATTTTAATCCATTTTACCTACCACACAATACTATAATTTAAGATGATTTGATAAAATTTAAAAAAAAGTTTTATGCTGCAGTTTTCTCTAGTAGTTTTTACTTTAAGGATCAATACAAATCACAGAAGGGCAAAGGATTGGTCTTTACAATGCATTTGAATGGAACACTGCAGTTGAAAGCACTTGTACCTAGGAACCACTCATGTAAATGATTGCATCAATAGCAACTCAACATTGTCTAGAAAACTTTGTATCAGAAAAGGATTAAGAAACTGTAATAGAAGATTCCAATGATTATGAAAAAAAAATATTATGAGGAAAAATAAATGCCATTTTCTTTCTACACTGCAAAGTTACTACATGCTAATGTATAAAACAACACAAGAGGTTACTTACCTGCTGAGATACAGAGGCTATAACAAGCCACCAGAAAGATAATGATTGAACCCATTGCAGGTAAAAGACTAAAGAAATCAGACAGGTTTAGGGTGTATTTATATACATATTGCATATGTGACGGCTGACCACCTGTATGCGAACATTTCCAAGAAGCATATGGTGTGGGTAGCCCTGAGGCTTTTTTTGTAAAGCAGGAAACGAATGGTGGTCAGAGCAAAAGAAGAAAATTCTACATTAGTGCTATTGTACCTGTTGCTGATATACCATAGTATTTCTATAGTGGTAACATGTTAGAATAGAATATATACCATAGTTACTATGACACAGGAGAAAAGGGCTCTACTCATATGTGCTTATCATCTTAATTTAAAATGTCATCATGTCACATTTATGGTCCTTTTCTTTTTCCAGAGGTGTACTTAACTAAGTTTAATCTGTTGTTATATGTGACTCTATATTGTAATTCTGCAACTTCTAAACAGCAATTTTGCTACCTCAGGACAGTTATAAGATACTTTTTGCAAAAAAAAAACTAAATAGATGGTGCCAGTCAGGAAAGTGGGATCAGCTAGAAGGGTCCAGAAGGACAGAAGGGGCAAACCAACATACAGAGTGGATCAGCTTGGACTGAATGGTCCAGTCAGAACATGAATGGGGTACAGAGCAGGCTTAGCAAGGGCTGATCTCCTACCAGGCCATGTGTATTCAGGTGTCCCCTGTCCCCTGGTTGACTAATGACTGCCGCCCAAAACGTGTCCTATTGATCCCACTGAACACAAAAGCACCTGTAACATGGAAGTGATATAATCCATAAAGTGACATCATCCTGGTATCCACATGGCTGAATACACATGACCTAGTAGGAGTTCAGCCTGCTAAGCCTGCTCTGTACCTCCTTTTGTGAGTATTTATTTTTTTCCTTTCTCATTCTCATTTAGTGTCCTTGCTCCTATTTGTCTTTTACAGATGGGCCACGCTCTACCTTCATAGCAGGAGCTGCAAGTTACTTAATCACCCACCCCTCATACTGACCTATTTGTACTCTGTCCGGTTCCATACAGCTACTGAGGGCCCTTCTGGTCAGCTGGAAAAGAGTGGGGCAGCCAAAATAGTCAGAGGGATAGTCAATACAGATGGTGCCAGTTGGGGCAGTGGGAGCCAGCCACAACTGAAGGGGCCAATCAGGGTAGAATGGGTCTGACAAATGGAAAAATGGTCAGCTAGGACAGAGGAGGTTAGCTGGGACAGTTCAATGCAGCTTTGGTAAAGTGGGCTTCAACCAGGGTAGAGGTCATCTAGAACATAGGAATCAATCTAGATCGAGAGGGCCAGGACAGAGGGGTTTAGTCAGAGGGCTCCTAGTATGGAGAAGGGGGTCAGTTGAATGAGAAGGGGTCAGTCAGGATAGAAAAAGAGCCTCTCAGGTCAGAAGGTGTTCAAAAGAACAAGCAAATTGAATTAGGTCCAATTACATTATAAACATGACAAAATATTTGACATATATGTACTGTGTTATGTAATGAACATGCTTTATTTTATTATCTGCCACATCAATCCATGTATAAAACACTGTGTTCTGGGTCCCAAATCCTGCAACAAATACAGTTTTAAAATGGTTTATTGGGACCCCAAATATTGAATCACATGAACTTGGTCACTGTGTGGGTAGAAGTAGCCATTAGCTACTAAACCTTCTTCTTGTACCCAGTCCTCTCTCAGTAGCCAAACTCCCCACACAAGAATGTTTATCAGATAAAAGATGTGGTATTAGTGATCACCACATCACTGCCTAGGCAGGCAATGACACAGGGGGTATGGCTGGATGTCAGTTTCTACTAAGTAAGGGCTTGTTTCCATTGTACGCCGGGACCCCTACGCTAAGCGTATATGCTTAGCAGGGGTCCCGACGTATCTCACAGACTCAGCCTGCCGGCGGATGGTCTGTTTACACATCCGCCGGTGTAAAGGCTGAACGTACTCGACTACGTTCAGCCTGACACCGGCGGATCGGCTCAGCGCAATGAAGACAGACCCGTCCGCCGAGCAGGTAAGTCTATCTGTTACGTTGGGACCTCCCGCTAAGTGTGTACGCTTAGCGGAGTGGTCCCAACGCAATGGAAACAAAGCCTTAGGAAATATGAAGCTTTTCCAAACTAGACACAGACACAAACTAGTCAGAAACCTTGGTACTGTATACAAGATCAATGAGCACCAATTGCTGGGGCCAGTTTAGTCTTGGAGATGGAGATACTGAAAAGTAAAAAAAGAAAGGTCTATGATATTGAAACTTTTCAGTAACTAGTAAAATAGCTTTTATTTGTGTGATAGGTTTGGCCTATTGGGGAGATATACCAGGTAAGGAATTATTACAATTATCATTGCTGGAGGGTAGACATGTAAGGCAGAAGTGACTATGTTTCTAAGCCTATTTTTAGCCTATTTTCAGCCTACCTTCAATATAATGTTGAGCCATGTGGTCATCTATTGGTAATTGTGTTTATTAGACAGAAGTCTCTATGAAATGGATGTTTGGTTCACATTTTGTTGATTTCCCTAAAAAAAATTTAAGTAATGATGATTATAATAATAGATCAATAGTAGAGTGTTGTACCGTGTTAGCCATCGATAAATACAGCAAGTTTGGAGTTCAAGTGATACCATTTATTGGCTAACTGTCATTAGAGAAGCAAGCTTTCAGGATATCGCAGATCCCTTCTTCAGGCTAATACAATCCTGGTTTTTGAAACTTACATTTATACACAAAATAACATGGTCAGAAATATTTGAACAAAAGAAACAGTTTTGCCTTGACACACATGATTGATGGAGGTGAGAGTGAAGGGTTAGTCAATGGAGATAGAGATCAGAGTTAGGAAGAGTTATTTGGGGTAATGGAGATAAGAGGTTCAGCTGTGATATTCAC
>CM070032.1:85263024-85278022 GCA_036250615.1 Ptychadena robeensis | reverse complement strand
TGAGTGAGCAGTCCCTTTATCATTGTATAGAGGTTAGGACTGACCTATGAGTGAGCAGTCAGCCACCATTCCCTTTATCATTTTATAGAGGTTTATGACTGAGCTGTCACTGAGATGTGACACTGCTCCCGACGAGCTGTCCTACGTGGAGATATTACTACACAGGAGAAGCTAATGTAAAGAATCCAGGGAGATCTATGGCGTACAAATGTGTTTATATATGCCAGATTTTACAGCTGTGAATAAAATGTTTATGACGAGGTGTAACATATAGAACATTATCTGTAGTGGAAGGAAACAGAAAAAAAAAATGGGCTCGTCCGGGATTTGAACCCGGGACCTCTCGCACCCAAAGCGAGAATCATACCCCTAGACCAACGAGCCACACATTATACAAGAGCTAATGGTCTGTATACCAGAATAGACCCAGTGCATGAATCCTCCCCGAAGTATGATAGATAAGAAAACGTGATTTTGGTGAAGATGTAGCATTGTGTTTAGCATACCCTCCAATCTGACCCCTCACCCTGTTATCTCTGATTACGATCGATCGAGCACAGAAATACTTTGTTCATTCTTCAATATTGAGTAAAAAAAATCCAAACTGATCGATCAGGTTGCCCTTTACCATAGGTAAACGCTGTGTGCCCATCATGCATTATAGTCCACTCAAATATCATTTCTAGTGACACAAATCTGGCGTGTGTGCATTACATGTCATTTGTAATAAATGAAAAATGTAAATGTAAGCAGGGTACAGACTGGGTCAGGAGACAAACAATATCAACTATACAATATATGTATTATAATATATATACATCTAAAACACAAATAAACATGTGGTACAGGCTGTACCTCCGCTGTACCTCCCAGAACAGGACAGGAGGTGAAGCTATAGGTGAGCTGTCACTGTGGAGTTGGGGTGTCTCCCAAGTTTCACAAAGGTTAAGTGTCTACTGCTTCTTATACCCTGTGGTGGACGCTTCCGCCAAGATGAAAAAGAAGCAGAGAGGGCACTTCCCATTCTGATAAATGCAACAGTGTCCTTTGTCGTTCTCAAAGCGGCACGCCCGTGACGTTTTGTTTAAAACGCAGAGTGCCACATCTTCATTGTGGCAATGTGCGGTGTCGACAGAGACGCATCCATTTTGGATCAATGGATGTGTCTGCAAAACGCGGAAAAGCCGCGCCTGAACAGTATAGCTGGAAACACAGGGCTCGATAAAGGAGTCGTTTTTTTGTTCCAGGCAGCAGCGCGATGATGTCATTGCGCTGCTGCAGCTCCGACGATGCTTTGCATGGAGACCCATGCAAAGCAATGGAAATCAACCGTGGTTTACAGTCATGTCTGACATCCCTGTTTTCAAGCGGGATGGTCGCATTGGATATGGGCCAGATAAATGGCCGTGAGCACCCACAGAGCTCGAATCGCCCATTGATCTGTAACATATCTATACATGTGTTCCCTGCTTATCACGTGTGGCTTTTCTGCATCTTTGGTATACTAAAGCCCCCCATACACTTATAGATCATTCCATAAAATTTCCTTTAGACCTACCAACAACTCTGTAGTATAGTGACCTCCCTGACAGAATACATAATGATTGGAAGGTGTAGAAAGCTCCTCATATTACATGGTTTTGGTAGAATAAAAGTTTATTGTACAGAAATTGTGTGGTAAGATTGTAAGGTGTATAGGGGGGCTTAACAAAGATCCCCACCCCGCTTGTGCAGATGATGTGTGGGGTGGGAAGATAAGCGATAGAAACTCTCCCGCCCTCCTAAGCTAGCCAGCTAATAAGAGGGAGGGGACATCACTTACTGTATTTGGAATACAGAAGTGGCACTCCACCTCCAGATGCGGCACTTTCGCTTTTCAAATAACGGAAGTGGCGCCCAGGATGTCACTTCCTGTAATTATTGTCCTTATTCAACAAGGGAAAACTGATATGTGGGTAATGGACGCAGCTAGCAGCTGCTGTACCACATCCGTTATCTGCAAAAACCGCACCTGCAAGGGCTGAACGGATAGTGTGAGATCGCCCTAAAAACCAAAAAAAGGAGATCCCCCCAATTCAGTATGTTTTAGCTAGACTTCAACCTGTGAAAAGGGTCCGCTCAGATACAGGAGAAAACTTCCTCAGGACATTATCAGTAGACAAATACATTTCATGTGATAAGAAACTGTTTGTATCTCAGTGAGGAACATGTCACAAAATGTCAGATTTAGCAAGGCATTGGGGCTGCTTGTAGTGAAGATGTAACTGAGAGCGGCGAGGCCTGAGCGGAGCTGGCTGTCAGTCCTCTGGACACTAGATGGGGGCCAAGCGTAGAGTTAATAAATGTTCTAGGATCTGGATGTCCAGGGTTCAGTATCGCTGTGTTACAGCAGAAGGAAGGCCTGGGGCAGGGCTCCTCCCTCCAGACAGAATACCCTGAGCCAGAACAGGCGGGTGGCTTCTGAGCAGAACAATCCACGTTTGTACGAAATACCCTGGACCGAGGAGTGGGAGCAATCCCCGGTCCCTGCTCTACAGAAAATGGGGGGGCATCTGACTGTGGCTCCTGAGAGGTTCCCCAGGCCGGTTGCATTTGTGCACTTCAGGAATTGTGAGTGGCATTGCTGTCAATTTCGCCAGCCGGGAACGTGAAGTCACTTTCGGTTTTCCGGCAGCATCTTCCGCATTCCAGATACTGTAAGGGATGTCACTGACGGTATCAGATTAAAGTTCCTGCCCTCCTGTTTAGTTCCTGCCTAATGCCTGCCATACACCCACAGATGGGTGCCGACAGACATGCTCCGATGAGCTGTGGAATGCAAACGTGATGACGTCATCACGTTTGCATCCTGGTGCATTATGGGGCTGCCTTAGTCGGCCGGCACCCTTTGTGTGCAAGCCGGTCTTCATTGAAGTTAATGGCATCGGCTTGCATCGGCCAGAGATTATCGGACATGTCTGTTCTCTGGCTGGCCGAGCTGTGGGGCGACAGGGATCTGTCGCCCCATGTGGGCACACGCCGATAAGCGGCAGATTTTTCCGCTGACCGACGGCCCGTCGGTCAGGTGAAAAATCGGCCGCTTATCGGCATGTGTATGCCAGGCATAACTTAGGAGGGACAGTGCGTTACTCTCCCTATTAATGTCCCACCCCTACACGTCATCTGCACAAGCAGGGTTGAAATTTAGGAGGGAGAGTAACACCCCCTCCCTCCTACCTCTACCCGATTTCAAAATGCTGCATTTGGCAGGGAAAGCCACATAAAAAACGTGACTTTCCCGGACAAAATGAGAGGGTTGACATGTATGGTGAGTGGGTTACGCGGCCATTCTGTCGCGCTGCCTTGCGGTGGGACAGAGTCTAGGACGGCAGATACAAGGAGTCCCTCTACTTTGTTGTAATGCTGTGTAACACTGTTGTATACTTGCGTTACCCACAATGCATGGCAGACTTGTACTGTAGATAAATTAGGGTGACATTCAAAGTGACTGCTCTTGAAAGACTAACGGTATGTCTCCTACCTATAGGTTTAGCACTATGCACACCTCAGTGCACTAGATAAAAAGAGCTCAAATGATGGACCGCTAGAGATTAACAAGATTCTTAATTCGAGTTTGATCACTGCAGATTGACATCTCAATTCCTTGAATATATTCCCTTTCCTGTTTTATTAAGTGTTACTACTTGTTCCTGCAGATCCTTTGACTTTTTTTTTGCTTAACCAATTTTTTTTGCTTTCCATATAAAAAACTTAAAAATCCCAAATCATTGATCTTTTTGGACTCCAGACATACCCTTGCATCTTTCACCCTAATAACAAGCAAACAGATGACACATGAAGATGGTTACCTTTAGTAGTTTTACCAACCCTTTTGTGTCAAGTTGTCATATTATCAGACCAAATAACCAGGGAGTGTAAACTCAGGGTCATTTGGGTAGTTTGTGTTAGGATTTAAAAAGAGTAAACACAACATGACTGAAGAGTAAACACATGACTGAAAGAATAGTTTTTTATGTCATCGTTTATATTTTCAGAAAAATGAAAAAAGTCATTTATTCTGCCAGGGTGTATAAACTTAAGCCCCCATACACTTTTAGATCACTCCATACAATTTCCATTAGATCTACCAACAGCTATGTAGTATGGTGGCCTCCCTGATAGAATACATAGTGATTGGAAGGTGTAGAAAGTTACATTGTTTTGGTACAAGGAAAAGCTGATTGTACAGAAATTGTATGGTGTATGGGGACCTTTATCAGCACAACTGTACATACTGGAAGGAAGAGAGAGAAGCCAGGATCTTTGCTAGGGAAGCTGCTAGAGCAAGAAGACACAGTGTTGGCCTTATAGGAGATCTGCCATTTGGGGGTGGCAAGGCATTGGGTATGAAGCAGGGGAATAAAGCAGCCAAGATCTCTGGTGTGATTTTTTGCTCAACCTCCCCAAAGCTTGTGACTCTTTTGCTGAAAAAGGTTGCTGACAGCTCTAGTAGACAAATCTATCAATACTACAGAAAACACCTAGGTATTTATTAAAATAACACTTTAAGGTTTCTTAAAAAAGGACAAAACAAGATAAATAACAATTATGTGCAAAAAACAGCAATGACTTCAAGCAGTTAATTCTGAAGATAACAGAGATTTACCTAATAAAGGGTTATCTTGAACTCAGAACTTTGCTGCAAAACCAGTAGCCCCAGACCCCCCATATGTCAGCATATGTCAGAGTTAAGTTTCAACAAAATATATATTTTATGAAAATCATGATGCAGTGAAGTGTTGCAGGAACCTTGTTTACAGCAAGGAAAGATCTTCCAGTGCCAAAACAATTGTATAGACGTCGGGGTAGCTGACAAGAGCTGCTACAAGGTTGAATATAATTCTATGTGACAAAATACACATTTGTGTGTACTAAAGCCAGCCTGTGTAGCAGTACAAGGCCAATAGCCAAATGTCTATGGTCATTTCAGTCCCGGTGAAATAGTGGAGACAAGCCCTCCATATAAAGTCTCTTATTGAGCTGAACACAGCAGTAACTCATGAAGTCTGGCACTGAACTCCACCTCTTGGCCCATCATCTTCTTGATATGCTTCTCCTCTGGAACGTCTGCTTTGTTCTTTTGGATCAAATTCCACAAGCTCTACCACATCCATGTCATCGGTGACCATAACTTCATCTCTGGGTGGGAGCAGAGCCTCTAGTATTGGGAGCCTCTCTGTGGGAAGCCAGTGACTGTCAGGGAAGTTCACCTAAAAGAGAAGATACAATAACATAAGCCCGCCATGTACACGCAGAGCACATTCTTCTATCCATCCTATCCTCCTAAATACTGATCTCCATTCTGTAATAGATACTAGAAATAGAAGCGGACAATGCTATACCTGTAATCTAATGGTTTAAAGAAGCTCTATTGATTGAACTATATTAAGAATATTTTGAATATTTCAAAAGCAGAGATCACCTGTCATAGGCTGCATAATGCTACAGCCTCAAATTGCAGACTGTTTAAACCAAATACCACTGATCTCCTCTGCCTTCTATCTAATTGTCAAATATTAAATGGTGCAAACACTAACTGGAGAATATGAAGTGGCAATCCAGTTATTAACTTCCCTAGCGGTTGGTTTACAAAACAAACTCTGGACAAGCTATACTTCCCTAAGCTTGGCGAGCCCAATTCTGAATGATTCCTGCACCCCCCTTTCGATGTCATCATGTTAATGGAGGGGTGTCATTTTCCCAGCCCACATCACCACCTTCATTGATGACGCGGGCGATGTGTAGAAAGGAGGAGGGAGGGTGTGAAAAACAAGCACTATGTACAAGTACTATGTACTCTGGTTTAATTGCCCGTATTGTGGGGTTGAAAACAGTGCAATACGGGCAGTGTTATATTTTTTCCATATCAATGAACTAGATTTTTAATACTCAAGATTAAGTTGTAATGATGCTTTTCAGACTATATTTTATAGGTTCCATAGAGTATACCCATGAGGACAGAAATAAATGCAGACATTTTAGAGGGGTAACCTGTGTAAAGTATTCCTCCACATTCTATAATGCACTAGCATGTTTACTACAGGAACTATTTTCATCCCTCCACTAATGTCAGTGCTAAATTATCAGCAAATGTTAAACACCCTATAAAACCTCCCAGAGTCTTTCCAAATACATTAATATTTACAAAGCCAGCTTCTGGAAAATCTTTAAATGATAAAGCACCTACCAGGAACTGAATGATGAGAAGTCCTTTCTCAAAAGGATCTCTCTGTAACGGCATGCCTTCATTTTGTATACACTTCAAGTGTCCATGCTGTATGACTTCACCTGCAATAAAGAACATTCAGAGTCACATGCATAGCCTGACTTCTTTTTCCGCAAAACAACATAACTGCCCAATTCTGATGTCCCAGTCCACACAGAAGGGGGAAGGCTAATGAGGTTGTGGGCCATGTCAACAGGAGAGAACAATACTAGGCCATGCTTTAAACTGCTGTTAAAGTGAATCACAAAATTTCTAAATAAAAGTAAATGATATTTCACAAGCATCAGTGGGGCATTTCCCATTCCAAGTTTATCTCCTAAGCAATATTATACACGGAAAAAGAGCCTTTAATGTTCAGGTTGAAAAATTTAAGTTGATGGTACAAGTATCTGACATTTTGGAGCATGCTCACACACACACACCAGTATCTTTAAAACTGGAAAGAAAACACATTTAAGGAATCTGTTTTGCATTGACTGTACTGCATGGCAGAAGGACACATCAATATTGGATTTCCAGATGATATATAAATCGCACAGAAGTTGGATGTATACTCACCAGGCTGTGATGTAATTAAAATAGTTCTGGCATCCAAAGTCTCTATTGTTTTCTTAAAACCACACAATGCTTCAACTAACTGTATTTCCATCTTCATAATCAAATTGTCCTCTTGCCTTTGATACACCTGGTGGTCTTTCTGATCCAACACAATGACGACATCTCCTGGTTCTAAGCCTGGTTCCTGGTCCCCTTGCCCATGGAATACAATTTTCTGTCCGTCCTTCATACCTGGAAAGGTGCAAAAATATAGAATGTAATAAATGAATACATCCCACCACACAAAAGACATGTTGGAGTTGTTTACCTGGCTAGCTTAATAGCTTTTCACCTACCTTTCTTGATGTGCACTTCAAGGATCTTCTTCTCTCGTACCACCTTGTTGCCATTACACTGTTTGCATCGGTCTTTAGCGTTAATGCGCTCGCCTTCACCATGACACTCGGAGCACATAGTCTGAATCTGTTGAACCATGCCGGGCCCAATCTGTTGTACACGAACTTGAATACCACGGCCCTTGCATGTGGTACATTTCTCAACTGCTCCTTTCTTGCCTCCGCGTCCTAGTAAGACAAAAATGCACATAAGTAGGAAGCCTGAAATTATTACATTTATACTTGTGGTAAAGAGTTACACTAGAAAGCTGTAATCTGCGTCAATATAGGATGGATGTCAGACAAGTATAAACCGTATACACATACAATTTTACCTTCACATTTGTCACAAATGACGTTCTTTTGTAGGGCCAGCTTCCGACTTGATCCATTATAAATCTCCTCCAAAGATACAGATAATTGGTGCACCACATTTTTACCTAAAGAAAAAGAAAAACATTGTAATTACAGTATATGTTGACCAAAGTTTACGGGCAATTAAACCAGCTTAATGAAGCTGAGATACAAGAAACTTCTGAGATTACAATATCAGTTACCTTTTCAGTGTGCACTCTATTGGTGTACTAGGATAGTGAGCAGTCTGCTAAATGACGGACAGGAATCCTGTGTGTTCCACTGACACACGGGACTCCCCCTCCGAGTTAACAGCCTGCAGCTGTTCTGCCTGTCAGTCGGGCAGAAAAAGTCGGCTTTTTTTCAACATAACTCAAGGTGGGCTCCCACATAGTTGCGGCAGACCAACCTTGATGTGATCGGCGGGAGCGCGCACGCAGGTTGGTCTGCTACAACTATGGCCGGGAGTCTGCCCGTCTATGGGGGGCTTAAAGGTGATCAAACATGTGGGTAAATTTTTATCTGTCATTGTAATTTCTAATGTATTTTCATTCGATATCAGCGATGGACGAACAAAAAAATCTAATGTTACATTTGATAAATGAACGAACTATGTTCGACAACGACATCAAACAAAAAATCTAAATGGCAGTTGATTGAAGGAAAACTCTATACCTGTAAACCCACCTGAAGGGTCCCTATACCCCTTTAGATTTCTCCATGTAATGAGGGAATTTCTAAACCATCAAGTCTACCTGTGCTCAACTGCAGATCCCCTATACTACATAGTTGTTGGTAGATCTAAAAAGGATATCTGACAGAGAGATGTAAAGGTGTATGGCCAGCTTTAGAAAGAGCTGGCAAATTTTGGATTACAAGACATGCACTCTTTACCTCTCTTCTCTCTGTTCATGCGACCACCTCCACCAAAGAACATGTCAAAGATGTCCATGGGAGAGGAGAAGTTTCCACCACCCATTCCACCTTCCTTAATAGCTTGTTCACCACCCTGGTCATAGAGGTCTCGCTTCTTTGGATCAGATAGCACCTCATAGGCCTGAGAAATAAGTTTAAACTAAAAAAGAAAAAAAAAAGGAATCTTTTATATAAAGTAAATGTTCATATTACATACTCAGAAGGCTACAAATAATTCTAAAAAAACATAAAACCTTCCAAGATTTAGGCGTGCTCAAAATGTACATTACCATACTAGTGCATTGCCCCAACAGTCAATAACTAAAAGGCACCTTAAAGCACTAAGTTCACATCTATGGCACTTTACAGTTGAGCCACTCATGGAAACCGCAATCATTTATACATTGGCTACTTCACATGTGTGCGCGTTGTACAACATTTACACAGTTTCCTGCCAATAGATGCTAGTGTGCTGCAGTGCCATTCAATTTAAAAGCCACCCCAATCATAATGTGCCTGCAAATCTGTTTTACATAATATTGAAACGCACCGCACGAACATACCCTGCGTTGGGTTACACCACATGAAAAGGGACAGGGAAGTGCTTAATCTGATTACTGTCTTAGGGCAGTAAATGGCAACACGGTACCGCATAGGTGTGAATGGGATTTTGTTATCACAGAAAAAGTGGCCTACCATTTATAAATATTAGGAACCATAGACAGGCTTATATAGAGTCAATGATATTTCTTACCCTTTCACCTTCAGTTGGATTCTTGTCAGGGTGGTACTTCAAAGCCAGTTTTCTGTATGCCTTCTTGATCTCATCTGGAGTGGCATTTGGTTTAACATCAAGGGTCTCATAGTATCCCGTTTCCTTGACCATGTTGACTGCTAAAAACATTATACATAATTGATTAAAGGTCTGGCCATTTTTACATTAAATTATTAAATGTGATATTAAAATTATTCGCAATATCAGACAAAACACATTATTCTAATATAAAAAGAAGCAATCCTAACGCTTATGCTTAAATCGGATCTTCCACCTCCACAACTGCCTTCTATTGGGCACCTCTCGGGCAGGTCAAAAAGTAAAAAAAATAAATAAGCAAAGCTCCACCCCAGTGATGTCATGGCGGGCCCCTGGCACAATGGTACTTGGGAGAATAGAGGTCACTGCTGAAAGCAACCTTCCCAACTCCAGCCAGCCAATGAATCCAGTGACACGGAAGGAACGGAGCGTCATCCGGATTCAGATCCAGATTGATGGAGGAAGCGAGACCAGAAGAGTTTTGCTCCTTCACCTTTCAGCCTGGAAGCTTGGACACTCCAGGCATGGTGGCGCGGGCAGGCAGGAAATGTATTTATTTTTTATCTTTCAGGGCCGCTGTCCCTGGAGAACAGTCATGTAATCTGATGTGACAACAGAACCAGAGAACAGTCATGTAATCTGAGTAGGGAGATGAGCTTACACAGATCAGTGATCTAACATTATACTAGACAGGCTAGGTAGTGGGATGAGGATTCATGGATACATTAGCTTCACTTAGCTCTAAAATGAAACCCAAACTGCTGAGTTTGATAATCATATCAATGTTATCATGTATAGCTGGGCAATGGCAGCTTAGCAGAGGGTAATGCAGCCAATGGACCCCTGTACATCTAGGACTGGGGTGGGCAAACAACAGGCCACAATGGCTTTTTAAATCTGATAGGGTCGGATCCAGAGACTGTAACGGTGTGCCTTTTCCACGCATCACCGCCAGGGATATAGTAATCATCTCAAATTTCCTGTACCCATTTCAACATAAAAAAATATCATACTCCCAAGAGAGGGGGAGGGGAACCAGTTTCAGGGCTCTTTCACACTATATGTGTTTTTTTAAAGGCATGCATTTCTGCAAATTGTATAATAAGTCATGCAGTTTTCACATTCCATCTGGGTTTGCAATTTTGAACAAATCAATGAAAAATGTATCAAAAAATGCATACAGCAAGGCGTTTTAAAAAAACGCATGCGCAAACGCTGCATTAATAATTCAGTGTGACTGGTAACATTGGTTATCAATTCAACACATATAGAGTGAAAGGGCTCTCAGAGTCTTTTCAACAAGGTGGCTAGGTGGTGGAATAAAAACCTAAAAGGGCCGGATCTGGCCCCCGGGCCTTTGTTTGCACATATCTGATGTAGGAGATATTCTGAGGCACACATGACAGTCATATCATCACTATATACAGCTCTACACAAATACAAACCATCACATGATCTGGATTATCATAGCCATACAAGTGCAGGATGAACTAAGGCTATGTTTCCATGGTGCTGCCGGGTCTGTCGCATTCCTTGGCATTCCTCCCGAATCCACATTACCTACCTGCAGCCACGGTCGTTCCCAAAGCGTTCTGCCGATCAGAAGGTCGATGAAGTGCAGTATATCAATCACCGGGATCAGAAGGTCGATGAAGTGCAGTATGTCAACCACATGGGAACAACCGGGGCTGCAGGTAGGGAATGTGGATCAGATCGGACAGACCCGATAGCACCATGGAGACATAGCCTGAAAGTGATTGTAATACAGTGTACCCTTGTCTTACAAATGTTATTGGTTCCCAAGGGTGGGTGGTCATGAATATGAGTAATTTGGCCTTGTACCCTTTTGTAGATTGGTAAGATGATCCATTTTTATGGTCTGTACTTATTAGTGACATCAGGTCACATGAATGCCACCACGCAAGAGGAAACATGTTTTAGCCCTGTAAGTCAAATCTTTGGTTGTAAGTTAAAACTAAAATTGTGGTTACAACTCATAAGTCGGTTGTAACATAAGGGTCCACTGTATCTGAGCCCTGTCAAGAAGAGCTGTTATCTTCATTGCCTGGACCGGTGACACGGCAGATGGGGACACCGAATCACTGTGAGGGATTATTATAGGAAACGTGTGTAGATGACACATTGTAGTGACACACTCACCACATAAATGAGAAGCTTACCTCATGACACTGCTTACACTATTGTAACAGTATAAATGGATAATAAAGACACGAGTCCCCAATTCCTCCCCAATGCTCCATTCCCCTCGCTATGTCCCCTGTAATTACCTCAGTCCCGGTACAATCTCCTGTATCAGAGGTCACCTCAGAGTCTCCGCAGCACACCTCAGTGTCTCCCCTAATGCGCCCTCTGCTCCCGTATCTTCTCCGTCACACGGCCAGCTATCACTATATACACCGGCCACACGCGGTATATAGGACCCGTGCGGACACGCCCCCTCCGTGCCAGAACTTTCTGCAGACAGCTGTAGAACTACTTGCCGCTTCTCCTCTTTTCCAGAAAGCTCCTCCGTCCCCCCTGGTAACCAGGCAAGCTTCAGCGGGGGAGGCGGGAACAGAAGGTGCCAGTCAGGGAGGGGGCGGGGTCATAGAATTGGAAGAAAAGGCGATAGAACTGGTGGAGGGGCGGGGCTGTGTGATGGAAGGCGGTACTGGGGGAAGGAGGCGGATAGGTTGCTGGAAGGCTCTGGGAAGTCTTGTGTTCGGTGTGATTACACTGAGGTGCCTGTGTTCTGAGATATTTTCCTACCCTGAAATTGTTTCCTATTCTTACAACTGCGCATGTGTAGATAGCCCTAGGGTGATTACAAATGGGAAAGCAATGTACAGAGCTGGGGCTCTCACAGCCGCACTGTGATGTGTACAACTGGTAAAGCAAACACTGGTATGTTTCCCATATTAGTGTATACTGTGGTATGAAAATGCATGATGTAATGCGTCATTGCACTAAGTTGCACTTTCGGGGCCGGTAACAGAAATACTAGAGATAACGCTACCACAGCCAATAACAGCGTCAGTAACCGGCAAAAAGGAAGCAGTTTTCTGTGTGCCCATATAAATGTATGGGGGATGCTTGCTCTGGGCCTGCAATACTGCATACAGCAGCATAACATTTTTTTATTCATTTTTCCTGTATTTTTCATTCATTTGTTCAAAAACACAAACGCAGATGTAACGTGAAAAACTTATGTGTTTTTGTATATATGCAGAAACGCATGCCTTTAAAAAACGCATATAGTGTGAATGTGCCCTTAAAGTATTTAGTGGCATGTTACCACAAACAATAGGCTAGTGTGAAAGGTACACAGGTTTCCTTGTGGTACTGCAAAGCAAACACAACTAGTGTGGAAGGGCTGTAACACAACACATGAAAGTGTAAAGAGTACAACTGGGGTTAGTTTAAGCTCCTGGACGTTGCACCCCTGGCGCGCTTTTTTTAAAAAGCCCGCCACAGGTGATCTCGGCGGATCACGGTAAAATCTCATTGCAGATCAGGTTGTTTATTTGAAGAGAAATCATATTGCAAATAAAATTAAAGTGAACAGAGTGGTACCACCATCACATTTCTCAAGTGAGGATACTAATAACCCTGTGGCCTTGAATCTCATACACCATGAGCTTTTCTCTTTGGGTCAGCACGTACACTATAGGTGTTCATAGGGCATGTTGTGCCTCTATCTTTCTACTTTGATAACTTACCAGAGAAAGGGGTTTCAGGTCCCTGAGTGTCTTCTGGAAGTATGTATCCATCACACGACTGCAGTACTTCACTCTGAGAGCTTGTTTCCATTGATGCGGTTTGCCACGGTTGTGTCCGCACGGCTGCCGCCCCTCCGACCCCATCCATAGGGAAAGCATCAGCCAGGCTGAGTGTGGATGCGGTGCGGATGTGGATGCGGTGCGGTTCCGAACGGTAGCTTTAGCGTTCTCGTGTGGAAACCGCAACCGACCCCATCCTTTCGCATGGGGGCTGCCCAGAGTCTTCATCCGAACGCACGGACGTACGCGTGCATCCGCATGAAAACAACTTGGGTTGCCGGACAGATGCAGCCGCGGCGGATCACACCGGTGGAAACAAGCCCTCAGGCAGACCAGGGGTGCTTGCAAGCCTGGACCACTCATTCTCCTGCACCTGTTACTCCTGGTCCTTCATTCCAGTGACCCTCTGCACAGCTTTGCTCTCATCATACTAAATCATAAATTATTATTGCTATGCACAGGCCTCTGTGAGAATAAGTCCAATGTCCACACTGTTCTTCGAAATTAGTTCTTTATTTGGACAAAGATGGAACATATACAATCTAATCACTGCCACAGAGCTTAGTCAAAGGGAGGGTTTAGTGATGGCCTATCTGCCTTTTCCATTCACGAATTGGCGGATCAGACTTTTAGAAAAGTCCAACGTCCACCAGTTTGCGGGAAAATTCAAATTCACCACCTGTTCGCGCGGAATTTTAATCAGGTAAATACGGAAGTAATGTCAGTGACACAACTTTCGATACATGGAATTCGATACATGGAATGTTACATATGCTTAGTCGCTGATTTTTTTTGTCAGATTTTCTTTTCACTGGAGACCGCGGTCTCTAGTGAGAAAATTCTTCCTCTCATTCGGAGCCTGCTCCGGCGGAAGAAAAATGAACTTCTTCTCGCCGATGAGGGAGGCGTGTCGAACACCTGTAATAAACCCAAGTAGTAGATCATGTTGACAGGCCAAAAAAGTGTGGGTACTCCTAGTAAAGGGACTACTGGGGGGTGTGGGGGACATGGGTTTGTAACTTGTGTAGTAATGTGTTGTTCAAACACAGAGCAACAGACTTCTACAGCTAAATATAAAATAAGACCTTGCTGGTGCTGCCCAGTGTGATCACATATATCCAAAGATGCTTATGCTAGCCATACACATGCCGATAAGCGGCCGATTTTTAATTTGACCGACGGGCGTGAGCGCTCACACCGTCGGTCAGGTTAAAAACCGGCCGCTAATCGGCATGTGCCCACATGGGGCGACAGATCCCTGTCACCCCACTGCTCGGCCGGCCAGAGAACGGACATGTCCGATCTTCTCTGGCCGATGCAAGCCGAGGCAAGCCGATGCCATAAGCTGCAATGGGTGCCCGGCCGACTGAAGGGGCCCCATAATGCAACGGGGTGCTAACATGATGACGTCATCACGTTAGCCTCCCGGAAGATATCGGGACTAGTCTGCATACACACATCGGCGTGTGTATGGCAGGCTTTAGTTTCTGTATGGATAATACATATCTGGGAAACTTATGATGGAATGCCACATCACAGTCACAGTAATTATGTGTCTTTGCCGTTTAGCAGGTACTTAAGAGAGACAGAGGAAGATTTATGTCCAGGTTTTAGGCAAGGTAAGTACTAAAAGTATTTACAAAAGAGTAAAACATCCAATGCAATGAATGGGATTTTAAAGCACAAGTTATAAAAGTAGTTACATTTGAAATATAAATAATAAAAACAGATTCCTTCATAATGGCATAACAATTCCTTTTTAATGACAAAAGATGACAGAGGAAACCAGTACTTCCTATGTTAAAACCTGTGGGCTAGTGATGGCGCGAACCCGGAATTTGATGTTCGCGAAAGGCAAACGCAAACCTCCGCAAATGTCCGCGAACCCGGCGAACCCGCCATTGACTTCAATGGGAGGCGAACATTAAAAAACAAAGGG
>CM070032.1:85210463-85230555 GCA_036250615.1 Ptychadena robeensis | reverse complement strand
CCTAAATGCAAAATGTCTAATCCCACTCTAAAGCACTGCCTGTGGTCCTGCCCAGTGATACTACTGTTTTGGAAAGCAGTAGTGATTTATATTAACGGCATTTTAGGAGCAAAGATCACCATGGATCCACTTTTGTTGATGTTCAGTTATGTGTCGCAGGGCACTCCGCACACTTTGCTAATTAACTCGAACTGGATTCATACATGCTTATTAGGGGCTAGGCGCACTATCATGTTGAAATGGATAGAGGCGGATCCTCCGACTCTGCAGATGCTGACGGGCATCCTATTGGACATATGCCATAAAGAAATTTTAGGATCTAGGACACAGTACCCGGGACAACAATTCAGAACTTTGAACAAGTGGCAGGCATTCCGTCGATGCTACCCATACCAACAGACGTGGACAGAAATGTGGGGAGCCGCCACTGTGGCCCCCCGACACTCATCGTGAACCTGACTTGTTTGTCTCGCTAGCTAGATTTAACGACACTAGATAGAATAGGAGGAAGAATTCTACATAGATGACGTTTTGAGGTAGGTTTTTGGGGTGTCGGCAATAATAATAATAATAAAAATAAAAAAAAGGGGTATTAAGTCTTGCGAGAGGTGTGTTACACGACTACGAAAAGATAGCCAATGACCCTTGAATGTAGATATGTGAAATGTTTTGTTGTATCTGAATGAAATGCATATAACTAACATTTAATCTTATAATCTGCTATCTTGTGTATGTACTTTTTTTTTTTTTCATTTTCTGTTTTATATATGCATACGATATTTCTTTTGGATGTAAATTGTCTTAAAAACCTAATAAAAATGATTAAAACAAAAACATAGACATTCACTAAGTAAGGGGAAGGTTAAACAGGCTGCATTTACTAAATCTTTGTCCATTTCTACAGAAGTATAGAGATGTAGAGAAATACACTGTATTTTTCGGACTAAAAGACTCACTTTTTAAAAAATTCAAATCAATAAGAAAATGTCCCTGTGGCCTATGGTCTGAATATGTAAAAAAAACATTTATTTTTCGTCCCAACCATCCTGGAAACAATTGCTTTGCATCCCAGGAGGCTGAAATTTGTTCCATTTCTGAACACACTGACCAATTTATAGACACATTTTACAATTAGATAGCATGAGTTGTGTATTTACACTTACATTATGCATTGTTATAAATACATTTTGTGACAAAGACTCATATCTCCTCCCATATGTAAATAGCTGCTCATAGGTAAGTTGTTCGTACCAGATTGTAAAATGTGTCTCTTCATAAGTTGGTCAGCATGACACATGCTAATGTTTCAGCCCTGCACTCTGCTGCAGCTAAGACCTACCTCTTGGCACTGCTTTTTTGCTTGGCTGGAGGAAATAGAACTAAGTCTTGCCTCCTGGCAGTGGCATTTTGGCTGAAGTAATAAATAGTTTACAACGCATAGACCAGTCCTGCCTACTTTGCTGGAATATTCTGTATATTCACTTTATATGTGAATGGCTGTGTCTTTTTTCTTTCTAATTTTCTCTCTAAAACTATGGGGTGAATCTTTTGGTCTGGTGCATCTTATAGTGTGAAAAATACTGTAGAGAAATCATATAAAATCATCTAAACAAAGATCACATTATGTTTGTGGACAGTTTTGTATGTTTAACCCTAATATAACCTTGTTCTCTTGCTCTGTGGTACATTAAAGCGTTAACAAGTTAATAAAGGAAAGGGAATTTCTGCCACAACTGTACAACGTATTTTCCAGTTATTGTGAAGGAAAACACATAGGTTTGTGAACCCTTTTAAAATGTTTTCATTCTCAATACCCAATGGTCCTAGTTGGGGTTGTGGTACTGAATTGCTTTGCAATAGCAATTGGAAAATAAAATTAGAGATACATTTTTGTTGTGGAAAATGATGTGACCTGAAATCACAGATTTAAAACCTTTTTGAATTTAGTAGAGTGTTGTACTGGTTACTGGCTAACTGAAGCAAGCAAGCCCTAAAGCTGGATGTAGAAATTAAGGCTTATTATATGCAAAGTTGTTCTCTCTCATGAATTGTTTAGAAGAAGAACAGAGAGAAACATGATAAAACATAACAAGGAGATTATAATGGAAAAAAATGATTTAAAGGTGCAAATACTATAGGTAGTAGAGATGATACTAGATTTCAGTTAGCTTATTTTGAACATGTTATCATCACTAAATTGCTGAATGGTTGTGGGAACAATATATATATTTTTTATTTTCCCACAACCTTTCTCTACATCTCCAGCAATTTGGTGATGATACCATGTTTAAGGACTGCAATTAACTTCCAAATAATCTATTCGATATTTCGCAACCATAGGTAGCACACTTTAACATACAGCCAAGAATTATGCATTATAGGGCCCCTTTGCTGGTTAGCTGGTTAGTAAATGCATAATCTCAATTGTCAAGAAAAAAGACTTGTCAGCGGTGGGGGAAAAGGGGTAAAAGGTGCTATGGAAAGAACTGGAATACAAGTATGCCATGTAGTGTTGGGGGAGAGAATGTCCCACGATCATGGTGCCTTTTAGACATCCGTTGGGACCCCCTCTGTTAAGCACATTGCTTGGCGGGAGGTCCCGACGAAGCACATCCACTTACCTGATCGGCAGATGCTGTGTTCTCACAGCGCTGAACCGCGCTACCGATGCCGGGCTGAATGTAATGGATTACATTGAACCTCTGCATCGGCAGATGTCTGAAAACAGCATCTGCCAAGCAGGTAAAGTCTATGTGCTCTGTCAGCATCCCTGCCAAGCAATGCGCTTAGTGGAGGGGAGAAAAAAACTGAACACAGGGAGGGGTTGTGGGACAACAATATTAGCCATATAGGGGTATGGGGTAATAAAGTGGGCAGCAGGGGCAGGGAGGGCAACAAGACTTTCCAACAGGCGATAATAGACTATGAGGGCAAGAAGGAAGGCTTTGTGGAACAATTGTTCCCTCGCTGCAAGGAGCTTCTGTAACCCTCATAAGTGTTTGCAAACTTATTAACCACCAAACCAGAAATGTGAAAACCACATTGCCCCTTAAGCATTTCTACAAAATATCAGCATTATAGGGAAATGAAAACGTATTGTTTATCCAAACAAGTACTCACTTATTATACAGGGGATAAAATGAAGTGTGACTTTCTTTAACTATGTGATGCAATGGCTTTGTGTAATAGAGACTTATTCCTGATAAATCTTTCTCAGCAGTTTCTGGAAGAAGCAGAAATACCAGAAGCAGAGGAATCATTCGCTGTCCAGGATCCTTATCAGACAGGCATTCATAATAACTTTGCATCTTTTTTCTGTCCACATTGATGAAAAGTGCAGAAGAGATTATTAAAGTACACAGCTAGGCAGAAGAAAAATAGTTTATTATAAACTGGTACAAAGGCTAGGGCAAGCAAGTAATGTACAGATATCCAAAGATAGATATAATAATGTTGATTGTTTAATGTTTTTAAGAACCTTGAAATAACTATAAAATGTAACTGAAAATACATTTATACTGGTGGATCTATATATATATTATTATCGATTAATATATTTAATATACGGTATATGATATATCAAAGAGAAATCATCAAGACAAGGAGTATGATAAGCATATCAATACTCTAGGGCTGACTGTCCTCTGTATAAACAGAGGCAAGGGGGCTTTAGTGGCTTAGTAGATTTTCATGTATGTAACCATTGTCATATCAAAAATTCATCAAATGTTAAAAGATATCCATATTAAATAGTCCATAAAAACATATGATCCATGGTATGCAAATGACAAGTTGACACGATGCCCTAGAGTCACTGATGGGATGTCTTCACCACCTCTCCAAAGGATTGGAAGACCAAGACATAAATCGTTGGATATATGATATATCTTAAGCCAATTTTATAGGGTCATAGTTGTACCCTTGCGCTTTTTTTCCAGCAAGATGGTGCCATGTTTGTTCAGACATAACGGTTTGAGCTGGACTTAAATGCCCCCCGCCCCCCCTTGGTGGTCACTCATGCTTAAGAGTTTAATTTTTATTTCTGTATAGCCTAGTTTAACAAAGCCCACAGACTGGTACTACTTTGTGGTTTGGTGGTTGGGGAACACAAAGTAGTATCAAAACAAAACAGTTTTGAGCTCTCTCTCAAAACTGAATATCTTCTCTTAGATGTATGAGTATGTTTACTTTATCACTGTTCCAATGACATAAATTAGGACTGTTATTTCTTTTCTGTAACAACAGTGACTACCACAATATGAACAGATGGTGACTTTACCTAGTGGGTACTGTGGGGGATTAGCGGTAGAGCGGCAAGGTGCGGTACTCTGGATGGGTCCCCAGAAGGCACAGCAAACAGGTTTGCAGGTGAAAACACACGGTTGGGTTTATTGTGCAAAGTCCTATATACATATGTACATCCAAGAAGGCATAAAAGTCCAGATCACAGCAGTCCAATATAGCAAACACATGGAGATCTTTTCACACAGGTACACACAGCTCCCCCAGTCACACACAGGACTGGTTCAGGGTGGAGCCACCTGACAGACGAGGTGAGTGAGTTTTATAGAGGCCAAACCAACTCTAATTAGTAACAGGACAGAGTGGTCTTACCTGCCCCAGGACTAGCAACTCCAGCTCCCTCTGGTGGTCAGATAGCAAGTACTCTGATATGGGCGGTACCTAGGACACAATATATGCCAGACTGGATACATCCAGAGGATCTGACAGGCTTCCTGTCACAGTACAAAGACCAAAATCCTAACAGAGGTTCTAATCTCTCACTGCAAATTATGTTTTAGCCGTACATAGACTTAAATATGCATTAGGTTTCTGAACATTTGCAAAGCTTTACCACTGACTTTTAACGAGCAAAGTATTTTGTGAACAGGAAATTCCACCGTCACCATTAGGTTTGGGATCCTTATTCTGACCATAAATTACATTTTAAAATAGTATATATATGAATGCTAACAATGAACAGAACCATTTCTGTATTATTCGCTTTTTCAAATGTTTAACATTTCATTAATTTTTTTTAATAAAATTTTTTATTGAGAACTGATAACATACAGTACCATGGTGTATCTAGTTTTATTTATTTTTAGTCTAGCTATTTAAACCCTTTTTACTTACCCAGTGCACACCGAAAATTCATTCTAGTTACCTTTATCACTGGAACATCTCTAAAATTGTATTACTTTGTCCGGCAATATAAACTAGATCATTATGCATGGTGCAGCATTTAAGCAGCTTCAGGTGCTAAATTAATTACCACCTAGGCACAATTAATTACCTGTTGCTGCATCTACCTAGTAATACAAATCCTATAGAGACCACGCCTATGCCCCTTGAAAATCCAATGGGATTTATCTTGTAATATTAAGTAAGGTGTAATCAGACATATAATTAGTAGGAACTAACTTGAAAGTCAGCAAGTTTGAAATATTTTATTCAAAAATATATACATACCGTTTTTTTTCTAGAAAGCTGTGTTTGTAATTATCTTCTCACCTTCTTTTACCATGTATGTTTTTTTTAGCAATTTATAAAAAGGCCAAACTTCCCAAAAAACAGGATAGTCCTATTTTAGATTCTTTTAGATTCATTCTCAGGCAGTTCCATAGACAGTCAATGTTTTGTCAGAACAGTGCAAGTTATTACTTCAAATAAAGCCAGCTAGTAGAGAACATGAGATTAAGCTCTAGTTTACATCTAGTGGTTTGGCAGCAGTAATTGGTCAGTCCTCTACAAAGTTTTTACTTGTCCTGGCATATTCTCTCTTTTGTTTTATATGCTATAAGGCTATATTCAAGAACGGTATAATATGGGTATTAGAAATCTTTCACTATTTTGCCAAAAAGTATTGGGATTGGCAAACCATTCATAATCTACAGGCTTTAATATGGAGTTGGTCCACCTTTTGCAGCTGTAAGAGGTTTAACTCTTCTGGAAGTCAAGTTTCTCCATACCGAAATAGTTATTCTCTGTCCTTATTGACCTTGTTATGCTCACAGTTGCACAGTCATGTAGGAACAGAAGAAAGGCCACCCTTAAATCATATTTTCCAAGACCTTGTTTGTTCACTGGTCCCTAGTCATATTGGACCAGCAAAGGGGCCATCCTGAAACTGTTGCCACAAGATTGAGAGCATAGAATTGTACAATATGTCTTGGTAGAATAAAGCATTGAGTTTCATGCACTAAGACTAAGGCTTCAATTCCAACCCATGAAAAATAGCCCCACGCCATAATTCTTCCTTCACCATTCTTTGCACATGACTCAATGCAGTCAGTGAACTACCAGTCTCCTGGTATCTACAAACCCAGACTTGTCTATTACATTGCCAGACAAGAGAATCCTGTTTAATCCAGAGAACATTCCCTCAGTGGTCTGAAGTTTACTGGTGGCATGCTTTACACAACTGTATCTTACTTCCCGCCCTGTGGTCACTTGGCCGCAAATCGAGTGCATCCACCTGGACAGATTGACCAGGATCTTCCCGCATGTCGGATCGCACCGTGATCCACGTCAGTAAATTCCTGGCCGATCCCATTAATCAATTTAGGTGATGATACCATGTTTAAGAATTCAATGGCAAACTCAGGGGGGTTTGTTCATTACTATTGGTAATATTATTCTCTAGTATTATGGGGCAACGTCACTGGTGACTTTTTTATTTGTTTTTAGTATTATGGGGACATTGGGGATACTGTCAACGATCATATAAAATAAATTACTAGTATTATGGGCATAAAGTCAACGTAATATAATTTGTAATTAGTCATATGGAGACACAATCTCTAGTAATGTAATTTGAAGAACTCTAACTAAATATAATTAAGTGTATTTCTTGACACTAGTATAATGGGGACAAAATTACTAGTAATGTAATTTCATTGAATCTAGTATTATGGGGAAACTGCCACTGGTGATATAATTATTTAATTAACTATGGTACATAGACAGTCACCAATTTTTTTTTTTTAGCAGAAGATCACCAGGGGCGGCCCTAATATTACTCTTAATGAATATTATCTTAATCTGCTGTACAAGTGTGTTTTATATAGTATACCAAAACCTTTATGGGCATCACATGCAAATAAAATTTGTGCTACAGGGCATGAAGTTTAAATGGGGGGGGGGGGGGCAGTGTGAGAGTTTAAATGCTGCAGCTAGTGTGAAAAGGCTGTAAATCATGGTAACATAACATGTCCTGTACTCTGCAAGCCAAATGTTCTGTAGGCCGGGTGCTTTGTCTGGCTGTTAGACACACTGAATTTATCTTTGAAATAACCCCAATCTATTCATTTAATAGGATATGTGTTGTGTATTTCAAAATCTGAACCCAATGAGGATATAAACCAGTAACATATTCTTCAAAATACATTTAAAGAGTGATTTCAGGCATCATATGTAATTACCAAGCTACTAATACTACCATGTACCAAGATTCTGCAGTCTACTAGAATGAAAGTTTCTTAAATTTATCTTCATTTGAGTCCCATGTAATGCAATGTAGGAATAGGTAAAGTACCACAGCCTGTTATACCAGTCTGAAGACTTATAAAGCATATAAGCTACTCAGAATGAAGTAATTTTAGAAAGGATTATTTTGTATAAGACTTTTCAACCTGCATTGCAAGAGGGCAGGTGTATAAAATGACGCTGAAACAAGCAAACTAAAGCTGGCTATCCATACATAGATTCCCAAACTGTATCACTGTATGTTCAACAATCATTCAGGGAATTGATACACGCCACGTTGGGACCCTGGTCTAGTGATTGCAGGGCTAATTTACCTGATAAAGTGAATTATTGAAATCTTCATATCTGATATTGTGAGTTATTCACAAAGCATCTGAACATGTTATTATTTTCAGGATGTCTGGGAAGTTACAGGCCTACAATGTAAAAAACTTTTTTTCCATTAAAGTCTATGGTGCGCTTTTGGTACAGAAATCTGTACCTCAGCAGTACGCTAGGGAGGTTAATAAACAACTTTACCTCAAACTAACTCGGCCTAACCTCCTTATTGCTAAAGTCACCTGCAAAGTATTTCCCAAAGTCCTGTGTAGTGTATTACTTTGTCATTTGTTAATAGAAAATGTTTGGCGGTCTAAAAATACCTTTGTACCCATATATATGTGGTCATACCAAGCTTTGCAATATCTACATTATCAAACAATCATGCAGTAGCTCAAAAACACAGTGGCTCAAAAAACACAGGGTGAACTTGGGAGATTAATGAAAAGAATATTCGGTGTATCTATTTGCTTGCTTCTCCAACAAAGTAAAATTTGGAAGAAATTCTGTAAAGCTTTTTTTAGTTTTGGGCTCCCCAGGATAAGGATGACCGATTGTGCAGGAGAATAAATGTAAATAATCATTAAACAAATACAAAATCCAGGGCTGCTAGGCTGGAATAGATCCACGAACATCATGATTTCTGATAAGTAGAAGACCAAATACAGGACCAGCAGCAAGGTGACAGTTCTGGCTGCTCTTTCTTTAGCTTCTGAGCGTTGGCTAAGTTTATTGCTGGTGTTCTTCTCCAGTAACTTGCTGCTGGTCACAAGCGATCTCAAAATTAACCCATTGGAAATACCAACAAGAACCAATGGGAGTGAACAGCCCATAATGTTGCTAGTTAGTAAATAGGAAAGGCTTAATTTAGGGACCTCTGTGTCCAAGCTCTGATTGTTGGATGGGCCTTCACTTGGGGTGTTTTTGTAGGTGCTCCATAAAGCTGGCACACTAATTGCTACAGCAGTTAGAACTGCAATCACCAGGAAACACGGTACAAGCTTGGGTATTTCTGCTTTGACACGTAGTAGAAAGGGATTGGTGAATATGACTATCTGTAAACAATAATAGACACAGAGGCAAACTGTGAACCAAAAGCTGGCATATACTGGAAGAAACAGCAAAGTATTAAATGTATTATAAACTTCGTCCGAGTAGTACAGCTCACTCCACAGAAGACTCAGAAAGTCATTTCCTGTCATTACTAATTGGAATATGATATTTGACATCCCAAGGGTGACCAGAATAAGGTCCGAGGAACCAAGGCTTTTGCCCTTTGCCTTGTCAATAAGATTCACTGAGACAATGACACCGTTTGTAAAGATTCCAAAGACAGTGGTAGCCCCCAGGATGGCCATGGATGCGAAAACAAAGAGAGCTGTCATAGTCTGCACTAGAATATATGACTTTGTCCACTTGTCCAATTATAGCAGTTTGCATCTGAGGTATGGCAACTGAAAAGAAACATTGGGATGGTTGAATTTTTTCTAGAAAGTTATTTGAATTGTAATACATAAATCAGAAAGGGGCATTGTTTGATAACAAATTACCTTGTCTAATAGTAAAGATGGCTATTGTGTAAATATCAGTTAAAATCAATACATGAAATCATCAGTAAACTAGTAATGCTACCATAATGTAAGTACTGTTACAGAAAGAATCCTGAGAGTATTTCTTATGGTCAGTGGTGTTCCTGTATATCCCAGAGCATGCAAAATTGCACCCCTTTTCTGCTTTCTGTTTTACTACATGCATTCAGACTTCCACCTTTAGACAGTGACTATGCATGCAAAATAGGCATAATACATACATGATGCTACTGCGATTGTGGATTGGAATATGTGGATATTAGACATAACACTGAGGTTCAGTCATTTCAGGTAATTTTTTTGAGGAATAGCACTTCTGCATCAGAACATCTCAGACCATCAAGCCACCAACAATGGGGTAGATTGTTGTTAGTATTTGTTAAAAAGTAAGAACTGTTGAAATCAATAGATATAACCAATTGATAGATTTACACACTGTATAAGGGACACTTTTCTTTCCACTGACCAACAATGTAAAGAGCTGTATGTTGCTGCATTGTACTATATATAATATTGTGCACAACACATTGATTTATGTCTGTCATAACTGCTCCTAACTCCTAATTAGAGATGGGCGAACATCGGCCCGGAGTGTCCGCGAACAGGGCGGGTCGAACTTCTAAAGAAGTCTGCCGTCCGCCCTGTTCGCGGACACATTCAAATTTCCCGCCTCTAGAATTTTAATTGGAGAAACCGGATGTGACGTCAGCGACGTCACATCCGGTCCTTGGACCGCAACCTGGAACGCATAGTTCCTGGTTACGGGCGCAGGATGTGACGTCACTAACGTCACTTCCTGCTCCAAGCCGGATTTTTCACTACAAGACCGGCTGCATGCCTGGTCTTGTAGTGAAAAGATTCTTCCTCCGGCACGATCTCGCAGGTTCTGATCCTGCCGGAGGAAGAATTTAGAACACGAACACCCGTACTGTCCGCCGGCGAGAGGATCGGCGAACATGCCGAGTTCGCGGCCGAACTGTTCTCCGGCGAACAGTTCGGTCCATCCCTACTCCTAATCTGGCTATTTGTAGCAGCCAAACAAGTGTTGGTGCGATAATAGATCATTAAACATCCACATTCTCCTAATCATCAGAAAAGAACTGACAGCAGTGTGATGCTGCAGGGTACATCGGACGGCTCGAATATCAAGCTGTCTGTACCCTGCTTTACAGTAAGTGCACCCAAGGTGTCCAGAAACTTGCCTCTGAGCCCAGATATATATGAACATACATGGGGGTGTAAGCAAGGACCCCATAGGTGTGTTGGAATTTGCCTCTGTGCTGAGGACGGTCAGTTAATTTTCATAATAGCCCAAAAAAAGGTTAGGAACATGTTATAACTGTATTTGCTATAAAAGTAGGAATATTATTGGTGTTAATTGTATGTTACACATACTGTACAACCTTTTTTTATGATAAGGTAAAGTAAGTGGCAATTTGGGAGGTCCGGAGAGGATAATTATAATTTTCATTATTTCCTATGGGAAAAATGGTTTCGACTTACAACCAACTTAACTTACAACCAGCTTTAAGATTTAAGTTAGTAAATCAAGGGTACGCTGTAGTACCCCCGATGGTCACTGTGATTGTAAATTGGACTGGCACCCACTGCAGATAGGGGCCTGCAGTCACCATGGTCAAACAGAATAAAAGGGTGTGAGATAGCTGGGTTGTTACCATGATGATGATGTTTACTATCATAGTAGATAGCAGTAGAAAGCAGAGTATGTGCTACAGACTTTCCTCAAAATATCTGTTGATAATTCCTACATTCATGTCAGTAAACCAACCCCTACACCAGCACTCTCGACCACCAGCCCTCTCCATCCTATTTGTTCCCCTTTGACCTGGCTGATTGCCTATCGCCCAGCCTAGCTCCCCTTGACCTAATTTGCCATCTTTGCCACTACCAGCTACCTCTGCTCTGGGCCCCTCTCCACCAATCACTTCATGTCCTGTCACTTATTTACCACTACTGAAAGCATACCTGCCATCTTTACCACTTTCTAAAAGGTTAGGCTAAGTTCATGGCTGCATGTTTTCTAACATCACTCATTTGCAATGAGCATGAAGATCAAGCGCTCAGTTTAATATAGTGGCCCAATTACTGTAGCCTAAAGGGTCATGGTCGCAAAATTTTGACTAGTTTAAGAGGTTGTAGCAAAGACCCAGAACATGATATCTGCACCAGAATTGCTGTAGATGTAGGGAGGTTTTGGGGGAATATTATAAAAAAGAAAACATGTTGTTTTTGCATATTTTTTTCCATATAAAGAAATCTTATTGAACTTATTCAAAAGTGAACAAAAATAGAGGATGTTTATCATCAACAGGTTTCATACATTAGTATTTAAAGCGGACCTACCACCAGGAATCTATGTTTTCATGAATGGCACTAGAAGTGCCAATAATAGGGAGGAATGCAGTGAAAAAACCCCAAAACGTACCTGTAATGAGCAATTTAGGAATATAATCAGGCATTTCTCTTCACTTCCTGCTTCATGGACTCAGCAGAAGCCGGCACCACTTCACAGCAGCACATGATTTTTCAGTGTGAAACACATGAAACACATGGGGGTGCAATATCGCGCGTGGCCACTGGGGGCATTCAGTGATCTTCTATGGGAATTTTCAAAGCAGCTCACTGAAAAATCACGTGCTGCTGTGACGTGGTGCCGGCTTCTGCTGAGACCTGAGGAAGTGAAGATAAATGCCTGATTATATTCCTAAATTGCTCATTACAGGTACGTTTTTGGGTTTTTTCACTGCATTCCTCCCTATTATTGGCACTTCTAGTGCCATTCATGAAAATATAGATTCCTGGTGGTAGGTCCGCTTTAATGTGTAACAGTATATCCAGCATATATACTGACATAATGTATAATCCTTATATGTATAATCATAACAAAATACACATAATGGTAACAGCAATAATGCATTGTATGCATATAAATAAACTGAAAAAAAGTTTTTGCATAAATGAATTTATTAACATTTTATTTAAAAAAAACTAAACATGCTAGAGCAGTACTTTTTCCCCATAATACTTCCCTTCATTTTGGTGATTATGGTGACTATGTTCAGGAGCTTTACAATTAACTCAGCTAGTAAAAAGTTTGTAGCAATCCCTAATCATTAGTGATCACTAATGAAGGGGGCCTATTTTTACTATTGGACTTGACATTTACAAATGTGTAAAATTCACTGTAAGAAAACTGTATATTATTGCTTGTTTCTATATAGTTATTGTAGTCTTGCATTACACATTTACATTGGCATTACAAGGGCAGGGTGTACTAATAAACCTGGATATATTTGATTCCGATGTGTTGTTAATGTTTATAAATCATGAATTTCTTTATTTTTATATAAATTATGTCTCAAATCATTTTACATGAGCATTTCTGATACAATGAGCGAAGCAAGGTTGGTAATCACACACACAGCAGATAGAACATGCTATGTATCAATCTTACTGGGGGAAAACGGACCCACATACTGTTATGGGCAATGCTGTAGACCTATTACCAGGGGTGCACATAAGTGGTACTCTGGTACTCAAAAGGGCCAAAAACTATCTATGTGTACCTGCATTATTGTTACAAAGCTCATATGTGTACTAACAACTTGGAGGCACTCCGTGTCTGGGCGGACACAGCTAAATGTTAAATGTATTATTATTATTATTATTATTAACATTTATTTATATAGCGCCAGCATATTACGCAGCGCTGTACAATACAAATGTATACCATTTATGTCACTTGGATAACCACAGGAAAATATGAATAACTAAGAAAGGTTGCAGTAAGTGGTGTGAAATTGGGAATGTAAATTGCTAATCAAAATTGGACTTCTAAGGGTGTTGGAGGTCTGGGGGAGTAGGCATGAGTAAGAGTAAAATCTGACAAGAGAAAAGCACTGTGTGACTGGAGCTGGAATGTGACTTTAAAAGGTTGACATTTGGACTGTCTAAGGGGTAAGTTACTAGAAAATGTCAGGTTTGTACTACTGAGGTATGTGAGGCAGCTAATTGGAGGATCAATCAGGAACAGGGAGATCCATCTGCAGCAGAATCTACCATGCAGGAGGCTGACGCAGAGGACAGTGAGGAAGACCACCTTACATATGGGATGAGTACCAAACACCATCTTCTGGTAACCATCTGAGGAGCTCACTAAAAAAGTTATGTGCCCGCCTGGCTATTACTAGCCACACGTATATTTATCGTATTTTTATGGACAGTGTAAAGAGCCTTAAGTCTTGTATAAGGGATTTAGTTTCCATCTCAAGAAATGTATATTACACGTGAGAACCTTCTTAGTTGCTCCTAATATATTATTGATGAGCTACTTTTGTATTTTTATTGATCTGACTAATTTAAAAAGACCTGAAAGATATATGTTGAATCTTGATACAATTACACCAAAATGTTGCTGCCATTTTCACATATCTGCTGTAGTATATGTAAGTGTGCATTAAAATTGTGATTTTATTTGGTTGTAAGTATTTGAGATAGATAGCGGCAGCTCACCTCTGATTGGTGTTCTTGTGGAAGTCTAGATATGATGTCCATGCTGATGCTTATGTTAGCATACACACCTTCCTTCATCTTTATATACTATGCACATATTTCAGTAAATGAGAGGTGTGTCTGTCTCCTAGCAATAATTGTATATGACAATTCCCATGTAATTTGTAAAAAGTACACAAACTGTTGATTTCAATTATAGTAGTCCCCATCTCATTTCCCCAAGGATAAATGCAAGACACCAATAGAATTATATACCCTATAATCTTTAATAAGAAATTATTGTTCTTTTTATAGCACAGCCATATAATTATCTTATATAGCTCTTATTAAATTTTTTTTTCAAAAAGTAGATGTTGAATCTCCAAAGATCTCAAATAAACTTACCAATATTCCTAATATCTGAATAGTAAGATTTTTTGCTTTTATATGGCTGATTTACAGCATTGTAATGAGGCAGTGCAAGCACAGAAACTTGTACCAGGCTTTAATGCAGTGATTTTTGGTAGCCGTATCACAGACATGGCATAAAGACACACAAGCATTGTATTTCTGAAATTTTTCTGTACTGTTGAGCAACATTAGTTATTTAGGTTAGCAAGCCCTACCCAAAGTATATCTTTGGTAAAGGGGGGTTTTAAGGCACTAACACCTCATCAAAACAAATAATTTTTAAAAAAGTATTTATTTATAAGTCAGGACCTAAAGCCCCCCTTAGACGGGCCGATTCCCGGCCATAGCTGCAGCCGACCAACCGGCGTGCTCGCTCCCGCCGAGCACATAAAGGTTGGTCAGCCACAACTATGAGGGAGCCCACCTTGAGTTTTGTAGAAAAAAAGCCGGCAGGTCGGATTGCACACGGATCCGTCCTGCTGGTTCTTTTTCTGCCCGATCCTCCTGCAGGTTGTTAACTCGGAGGGGAAGTCTCCTCCCCCTCTGAGTTTATTGGCTACAGTCTGACAGGAATCGCGTGTGTTAGTGGAACACACAGGATTCCTGTCCTCTCTGTAGCCGACTGCTCACAGCGTGGTGAAGTCACCACGCTGTGATGAGTCTGCTAGAAGTCGGCCATAGATCGGGACATCTATGGCCGGCTTTATTATCATAAAGTGACATAAATAGTTTTGATGGTGGAGGAGTTGGCAGTTTGTTGCGTTTTGATGAAGTGTTAGTGCCTTAAAAAGCCCCCCTTATGATTTTATCAAAGTTACTATACCACTACCATACTTTGGGTAGGGCTCGCCTAATTAGTTTTAATTGGGTTGTGGCACAGTGATCTGAGATACCAAACATCCTTAATCTGGGCATACACGTCACAATTTTCCAGAATCAATTTTAATTTGTGAAAACGATCGCAAACTTCAACATACCATGCATTCAATTTCTGGGCGATTCTATCCTGAATGTCTCAATATGTCTTGCACGCACACATTTATGGGTTTGGAGTGGTGTTAGCTGAAGAACTGGCCAGTGACCAACAGCACCCAAACAAAGGTAATTTCCACAAGAAACATAGATGGATCACTTAAAACGATCGCATGAGACAACTAACAGCACTCGATTCCTTTGCTTTTTATTAAAATTATCCATCAGAACGGATCCGTGAACGATCGTTTTTCTGTCCGATTTTTGACAATTTGGCATGCTTCAATTTTTATTCAATCCGATCGCGCGATCAATTTTGATAAATGATCACACTAAAATTGAACTTCAAATCGTGACATGTATGCCCAGCTTTACCCCTTTTATAGACTTGTGAATTAATGGCTGCTCTAGTGTGTCATTCAAAGTAACAGCAACACACTGTGGAGTATGTAAGTACAGTGCCTTCACATCCAAAATGCTGGTCCTTAACAGGTCCTTATTTGGTAAATACAACATCAAATTAACCATATCACATATCAATATTAAGCTAGCCATACATGTGTCGATTCCATGAACGATCGATCACCCATCCAATCGATTCCGGCGATGCCACTGGGAATCGGATGGCCGATCGATCGCCCAATCAAGTCTGTGCCTACCACCTTAGGCCAACAACTCCTGGACGATTCCGTGCCCGATCGATCACTTTACAAATGGCAACTCCCCTTGATGTGTGCTGAATCGATCAGAAAAGACCAACAGGTTGGTTCTCTGGCCGATCCGATTCAGGGGGCCATGTCGATCGGGTGGGGTTGATCGGGCAATGTGGGCTGCACTCAATTCTTAGCCGATCAATCGGCGTGCACGCGCCCGGTGATCGATCAGCCAGGAATCGTGTGCGGAATCGACCCGTGTATGGCTACCTTTAGAGATGGTCCAATTTTTTTGAAAATTCAAACAATTCGACTTTGTGAGCTAATTGCAAAGCCCCTGAGCATGCTGTCATTACCAAACTTGTTGGGGATATAGAGAATGGTCCAGGGTATACTACAAAATTGTAGCTCTAACATGTGTAGTTTTTGCATAAACTAAGTTCAAAGTTCAACTTTGACATGGAATCTAATTTATGCAAAAACTACACATGCTAGAGGAACAGACATCAAGATGTGAGGTAACCCTAAACGTGGTTGCAATCCTTCTGCACCTTCTTCAAAACGAAAATAACATTATGACATTATAATTGCAAACATTTAAAAAAAAGTACTTAATGCTTTAAGCGTAAGCTTAATAAATCATATTTATTAAGCTTAAGTGAGGGTAGTAGCATATTGCCTCTAAATTATTTGAAGTATTGAATAGAAATGACATTAACTTCAAGAGAACCCTTTTGATATTTTGATGTAATACCGTCAAATACCCACTAGGGGCTGCTGCCACAGTACAAGTTGGTGGAAGGCTAGAATATCAAATAAAATTGCTGTAGCACACACAAAGTGGCCATTTGATGGGACTACACCAAATAGGCATCCCAGAGTCCACATAGATGTGTTCAACACAATACAGATACGTCCACTCTGGTGGAGGTATCAGTTCTGGTTGAACTACTGTTTGGCCAAAATTGCATCCCCAGACACCATATGGATATATTTAACACAGTACAGTCCAGGTGGACATGTTCAGTTTGAAATTACTGTGGCACAATCAGCTGCATGAGATTCACCAGCTTATTGTTCACCAGTCCTTTAGTGCCAGCTGGCGTAATGTGATTAGGCAATCTGCCCATTTAATGAGACTCTGTCTAGCACACCATACTTGTATAGCATCTGTATAGTGTGCTTGGGTGTGCTCTTGTGTTTGCAAGTGTCATGTCGCCAAAAGTGACCCAACCTGATTTTGGATTCTGCTTGGACTCTCCTTGCCCTTGATTGTACCTGACTAGAGATGGTCAAAATTAAGTTAAATCGTTTTGACATAAATTTTCCTAATAAAATTTTGAATAGATTGTGAAATGTTGAATTTTTCATGCATGAGATTTTTAATGCAAATTTTCAACTCAAAAGTCTACATTTTGTCTTAAAAGTTTCTAAATTCTAATTGTGAAATTAGCCTTGAGTTTTAATGCTATAGTGTTGATCGATAATATTGTGAATATCAGTACTTTTTATTGCAAAAATCTTAAATACATTTTTACCTTATAGCCACTTTTACATACACATATTGTGAACGCAAAGAATAGTGCTTTCCTCAGAATCTAGAATATTTGTGATTACGAAAATATGGCATTATAGTCAAGATTTTGACAATTTCCGCGATAAACACTTTATAACATATTTTAGGTTGAAATTTCAAAATTCAACGATGCTAAATTTTTTCTTAAAATTTTGCATTGCCAATTTTTTGACCATCCCTATCCCTCACCACTTCTCTTGCTTTTTGTGCTGTACATTATTGGACTTATCTTTGTGTATTACCCATGGCTTGTTTTCTGGTTTTTCAATAAAGTCTGTTACCTGGATTTCTGAGGTTAGTAATGAGTGTGTGCTCAGGTTAGTTTAGCTCTGGCCAAATATCTATACTTTATTCATGTCTGTATAAAAGGACTTTGTTCCAAAAGTCTTGTGGTTTGTTCGGATACAACTCTGCAATGCTGTGCTGTCATGTTCTTTGTAGAGTGAGCAACCTTCTTTAATTTTTCACTCACTGCTTCTACATTTTGATGTAGCAAAACACAGTGTAATGTGTCATGTGTTTTTGTTCACCTGAGGCCGTATTTAATCAACTGAGCATCAGGACGCACTAAGCAAAAAAATGGCATTGACACAAGTTTAACTCAAATCAATGCAGACATAATCTACAATATTCAAGATTCTAGGGAAAGTACCATGCATTGCGTTTACAATATTCGCATGTACAAGTGCCAATTTTCTCAATGAAGTACTTCTATGCGTTTTGTCTCATGTGGTGATTACATTGCAGCTGATATTTTACATTCTGCCACTAGATATCGCCATGGCAACACACTTTGTGTCCGTATGTATTCACAAGTGTTGATTTTCACGATAAAGGTAATAATGACAAACCAGAATAGCCAATGGTTTAAAGAGATCATGAATAGTCAAGATTACTGCGAATATTAGCCGATACATTTGCGATATTTTGCAAATGCGAATATTGCCTATGCTGCTCATAAACACCCATTGCTTGTGCTTGACACATGTTCAATGTGTTTTCTGTGGATGTATAAAGGCATGTCAACACATGGCAATGCAGTTAACTGTGCTGAATTGACATGAGACAGAGATCACAGTAGAATCGAAAGCTATACCACATTAGGTTAGGGGGCATCGATGTTTGATTGACTTAAAATTAATCGTTATAAGTGGATCGAAAGGGAATATCGATGTGTGTATGGGATGTAGAGAACCTGTCAGACGGAAGCTCTGAGCTCACATGATCAACTAACATACAGAAACTGTTAAGGTATCCCACTTCTGACACCAAACTGTTAAGGTATTTCTTCTGACACCACTATTTCACATCCGATACCAAAACCGTTACCGCGATCACGTCACCGACTTACAGACCCCTTGGTTAGAATACCCCCCTCGTGAAAATTTCTCTCTCTGGCCGGGAATCATGAGACACAGCACCTTAAGCTAGCATCCCAAAAAACTCTGATTTTTTTTGACACACACACAGATCTTATATACTCTTACAATTGAAGGACATGGATTGGACATTTCAAATATTAAACAGGATTGGACAGATATTTACAATACATGAAAGACAGTTAGTTAGTTAGTTAGTTAGTTAGTTAGTTAGTTAGTTAGTTAGTTAGTTAGTTAGTTAGTTAGTTAGTTAGTTAGTCAGTTAGTTTGGCAGGAAATTACTTCAAAGTGACATCAACAAAATTAGAGAATGCAAAGAAATTGTCTCTGTCAGGAAGTCTTGTTGAATGCTAATATATAGTGTTATGTGTTTGAAGTTTCTGAGTGATTGGCGTGTTAATATGCAGGGGTGCACATAACAGGTCCGCTGGTAGGCATCCAGGTCTAAAAACCTGCTCTGCGTACCTGTGTTGTCCCTGTAAATCGCATATGCGAAAAAAAACATTTACAGTAGGGTTTAAACACTACCCCCCCCCCCAACACCACCACCCATACATCACCACCCCCATCCATCATTCCTCCCACACCACACACAAAAGAAACACAACTACCCTCCCTTAATACACACCCCCCCCCCCCCCCCCCCACAGGCACACAGTAACCCTCCTTCAACCCCCCCCCCCCCACACAAAGGAGAAACACACCTACCCCTTAATAATTCATTTCTCCCTCCACACAGACTACCCCTTATTACCCACCCCCCCCCCCCCCCCCCCCCACAGGCACACACAGTCCTCCTAATTCTTCCCCCCCCCTCCCCCCACAGCCTTCCCCCCCACTCATCACCCCCTCTCCCCCTGATCATTCTTTCAGACAGACTAGCCCCTGATCGTTCCCCCTTAAATCACCCATCCCCCCCCCTCCCCTCTAATCATTCCCCCAGACAGAATAGCCCCGATCATTCCCCCCAAACACAACATTACCCCCCCCCCCCCCTCCCTCCCCTTCTAATCATTCCCCAAAACACACACCACATCACAGAGAGCAGAAGCATTCACCTCGGACGGGAACACAGGGGCGGAGCGCAAGGACTCCAGAGCTGAACCTATCAGCTCCTCCTACCTGACACGCCCCCGGCAGATGCTTGCTTGCAGTCTATGAGTCAGCTCGGTCAATCTGTACCATCTGTAGTCC
>CM070032.1:85182023-85194692 GCA_036250615.1 Ptychadena robeensis | reverse complement strand
TTTACCTCTTATGTGTTTTCAGCAGCAAGATCTTTGTACTTCAAGAGGGTTTTACTTTAATGGGTTAATTTTTTTCATTTTTCTTACAATACAAAATAAACTGAAAAATTGGCGTCCTTTAGTTTTATTTTCAATAACTACAGCACAAAGCGTGGGGTTGATCAGAATGGGGATTCCAGTGTTAAGAAGTATATTAGAGTCATTTGTCCCACCAAAATCTACAAAAAAGACAATGAGACTTTTGATGGTTTCATTAACTGGCTGTTCAGTTGACTTAGTACCGATAAAAGCCACTTGCACACTCCCTCAAAGGCAACATCTGTGGTATTGTGCAATCAAACTGCACATTTCAGACTGGCGTTTTATTGTGGGCAGTCTAAAGCCCCCCATACACCACATACAATTACCATGCAATTTCTGTACAACCAACTTTTCTTCTACCAAAACCATGTAATATGAGGACCTTTCTACACCTTCCAATCACTATGTATTCTATCAGGGAGGTCATTATACTACATAGTTGTTGGTAGGTCTCATGGAAATTGTATGGAGGAATCTAGGGGGGCTTTAGGCACACCTGTGAAATATTCATGCTGTCTAATCAGCACCTTGATATGACAAAATGTGGAAAAGGAATACTTTTGCAAGCCACTGTATGTGCAGTGTGTGCGTGTTAATGGTGATTGACATTCAATTGCCATATAGTCAGCCTTCTTATAGTTAACGTGAGGTAACTAGAGTTCAGAACAACATGCTACAAACCTGGACAGAACTGAGATTATGACTCAAGGTCACCAGATGTGCATTTGTTCAAAATAAGTTACTACGCATGACAGCATTCGCTGTTCATGCATTAAATCTTATTCTGCGCAGGACTGTGCGGGATCATTATACATTTGGTATAAAGGTTGGGGGATCTTGCACTGTTTCTTTACTTCAGTGATGCGGCATACATGCCTTTGTGCTGATTTTCCCTTGCCGGTTGCTGGAGTCCCCCAATTGCTGGGCAACAGTTGAAGCTAAAATACCTGGTGAATAGTGATGGCCAAACATTGGCCACGTCCGTTCGCGAAGTCCGTCACTAGGAACTTCAAATTTGAATCAGAAAAATGGGAAGTGATTTTTTCACCAGAAGACCAGGGTCTCTAGTGAAAGAGATCTTCCTCTGGCCAGATCTTTCTGCGCCCGATGAGGCCAGCAGCAAACAGGGCGGGTCGAACATATCATGGCTTCAGATTTCACAATTATGTGTATCATACAATTAATTTAAGTGTTATTTCCTTTTGAGGACCAATGACCACAAAGTAATTGCGAAAATGTGTTTTGGTAGATTATTAAAACAAAACCCCATGAATTTATGCAAAAACTAACGTAGTGCATATATGACTAACAATTTTATAATCAGGTCACATTATATTTATCTGAAATGAATCTACAATTCTATGCTTCTTACTTCTTTTATTGTCAATACAAACAACCGCTCAATTCAGTAAAGTAGAGTTGCCCTCCTGCTCATCCCTAGGTTTCGTAACACTTTTCCTGCAATAATTCTCATAGCGGTCTATATATGCTATGGGCTTGTTTTTAGATTTCTTTTGAAAATGCAGTTGTTTAATTTTACATGAATATAAGAAGCTCCGATATCTAACCTTCCTTCCTTTGTAAGTTATAGAATCCTAAATAAATTTGTTAATGAGTTTGTTGCCTAGTGCAGTGGCTAGAACCCCAATGTTTCTCACTCAGATTACATGAAGATGACAGTCCTACATACTGACAATTCACATGAACATCATTGTTTGTGTATAACCGTGCTTACCTGGACAGCACCAGGGTTCACCAAGCCCAGCTGATTAGATTTGTATTATATTTCTAATCAGGTTTTTCATACCCCTTTACTAATTCCATGTACACTTATCATGGCCTCGGTATGTCTTTTGGCAATGGCAAATTCTGTTAGCCCTCATTTTGTATTAATGTTTCAGATTTAAATGGAGAATCACATTTATAGGCAGGCTCTGCTTCTTATAATTATGGAGCAACTTTGCTCCGGGGCTCCTTGTATGTGTCATGTAATAAGATTCCCCTAGCAGCACGCTGTCACCACCTAGACAGCTCCCTTTAGGAATCGGATTTTTTTAAAACTAGTTTTCTCCACCCGTTTCACCCGCGGTTCACTATGGCAGCGGAAATTATCTACTGTTCTTTTGGCCATAAATGTAGTAATGCGTGTATTCGTTAGAACTGATGTTTTTGATATAGTGGGGCTAAGGGTTAGTAAAATGTAATCTTTATTCCATGCGAAGGACGTTCTGATCAACGGGGGTAAGAGGAACCCCCCTTCTATGGGGCGTGTAGAGATTTACTGTTTTGTAGGAAGTTTTTGGAGAACAGGTTACACAATTGGTGATCACAGCCTTCATCCTTCACTGATTATGACAGGGGATGATTTGTAATGCTTAAGCATTACATGGGCCTAAGGTCCCATAAGTGCCCTTCGACTGCTATCTTGGATTGGGACGCAGGGTTTCCCCACCTACTAGTGGCACCACCTTCAATTCCCGGTCCATTCCATCGATCTCACCGTGGTATCTACATGTGTATGGTACCTAAGACTCCTGTGAGCAGGTTATACTTATATAATGGTTTGAGGTCAGTGTGGAAGGCAGTTAGCTGTGGAATTCCCAAGGCATAGAATCTATGTCACCCCCCCCGGGCTTTACCAGTAACACCGGACACGGAGCTACGGGGTGGGAGCCCTTAAAGGGCTGGCTATTTTACAAAATTTTTTTCGTCCCCAGATATGTCCCTCATGTACACCACAGGAGGTGATGGTAGCGATGTTGATTAGAGTTCAAGGTCAAGTGTTACAATGAGGAAACAGCTTGGCACATGTAAGGTTAAGGTAGCTAAAACGAAGATCCATATGAGGTGACTTCCCCACGAAAATTAATAATTTCCGGGGCAATACACTGGTCAACATACACTCATGCATTCCCCCCCCCTGGAAGTTGAACACAGTAAAGGGGTACACACCCCCCATGCCATGGTCGATATGAGTGTACACCTGGTGCTAAGACTAGAAATCCATTAGTTTGGTGCTGGGTCCATTCTAGCATTAAGTCATCGGCTGACAACGTATCTTCCCTGTTTATGTCGCATGTACCCAAGCCTACCTACTGTAACACTACTACACGTACACTCACACAACGTTTACAGGTTTCGTCCAGTAATACTTTCTTATACCATTTTTTTCTTTACAATAGTTAAGACAACAAACATTGCAGAAGTGACATTACAAAACAATAAACAAGTATGTAATCCAATATGTACATATTAGAACATTTAATAATATAACACACATTAAGGTTGGGGTTGGTGGACCACACCAGACACCCCAGTATACTTGTGTTTGAGAACAAGCTCTCCATTCTGTTGATGTTATACCATTATGGACAACTCTTCCGTGTCCGGCCATCCATGTTTGCCTGAGGGAAATTCTTTCTATATTGGTTAATAAGAGAGATAGAGTTTTCACTACTCGCGTGTAGACCGAAATTTTGGTCGCCAGACGATGGACACCACACAAATGTCCTCCAACTGGAGGCTAGGGAACTTTAACGGGTCAGCTAGACCACATTCAAAAAACATATTCTATGTAATAAACGCATGTTGTTTTATGAAAAAATTCAATAACCTAAATTAGTGTCCATGTGTTAGATTGTAACAGTGTCCACTACATGTAAACAAATACACTGTCCCTTTGGGTCATTTCCAGATAACATTCCTGTCATACACCATATGATGAGAAAATCATCAGATATTCATAAAGATTGAAAGTAGCCCGACGCACGTTTCGATTCTTCATCAAGGGTCAGAGAGTGGGAGTATTGCGTTGTTGGAATGAACTAATTAATAGTATGGCTTAACCTGGTGGGGTCAATACGTGTGAGCTGCTTCCTCCCGCTCACCTGAGTAACCCATAGGTTGGTTGGGCGCCGACCCTCCATACTTAATTAGTCATTATCCAACAACTGCATACTCACCACTCTCTGTACCTGATGAAGAGATCGAAACGTGCTTCGGGATACTTTCATCTTTATGAATATCTGATGATTTGCTCACTCATCTTGTGGTATGACAGGAACTGTTATCTGGAAATGAACCCACGACAGTTTATTCTGTTCCATGTATGACACTGTTACCTTCCATACTAACACATGGACGCTATTTTATTTTATTGAATTTTTTCATAAACCACAACATTTCGTTTATGTTACCTTAGCCTTGTTTTTTTTGAATGTGGTCTGGCTTATCAGTTAAAGTCCCCCGAGCCTCCAAGTTTGAGGACATTTTGTGGGTGTCCATCGCCGTCGACCAATTTCGTCTAACATAGTCGTATTGATACTCTTATCTTGCTCCTCTAATTGAAATTTGGGGATGGTTGGGTCGTTTAATGGTGATGAGGGAATCTATTTTTATATATAGATTGTTTTTAATGTACAAAACATCCTCATGGGTGGATTTGAACACACCTATGCATCACCTTGGTTGAAACAAATCCCCCCAAAAATCATGACTATGATTCCCTTTTTTTATCTATATGAAGTTTTCTATTTTTTATGATCAAAGGAAGGCCAAAACAACCTTAAATCTCATTTTTGGATCCTGTAGTTCTTTTAATGTAAAGCCCTTCTGTAAGGAGATACTAATTGATGAGCGGCATCTGCAACATTCGTATTCGTGGCATGCCACGGTATATATGGAAAACAATCCGAAAAATATCCATTCGGCAATATTCCAAGGGATTTTTTTTAATTGCGAATATATGTTTAACATGGCGCGATTTTATTTATGCGAATTTTTAAAGTGACGATTTCGCAATATTCCGCCCTCACCACCCCAATATTCATTTAAAAAACTGTTGATTGTGTTGCTAAGCTCCTTGTGCAGCCTCCCATTCGTCCACTTGCATTGAGCTGCTGTAATGTGATAAAAAATACAGAATAATCCGTACATTGCGAATAATCGGCATATATTAACCATCTTCGCGAATTCCGAATTGCCGATAGTCGCGATTTAATATTGGGAAATCCGAATATTCGCGATCATCACTAGGAGATACCTGGTGACCCCTGCCAGTTTCTTTGGCCTTTAAAATACTTTTTATAGAACCCTGTATCTGACTTCGTGTCCCGTCTTTTCCTGTTATTGCTTATATCCTGAAAATCGGCTGTCCAATTGATATTTTTAAATTTTAAAACCGGTGTGGGTGTGAGGGAATCAATTGGAAAACTGTAGAAATGAGCCATTCGTCCTTCCTTTAAACTTATTTGCTCCAAGTTTGTTGCTCAGAAGTATTAATACTATGTGAAGTTTTTTTTCAGGATAATGTCATCAATACCAGACCATCCCTTTCAGTGCGATATTTTTTTTACAGTTTTCCCCCAGACCTCATGTCCATTTATCTTAATCCTGGAAAAGACATCTTTCACACCACGTTACCCCATATCAGGGTCTCCTTATTCTCGTACCAAACGTCTACCAATGCAACATCATCTTCTCTTTTGAACGCATTTAAGACTTCACCTGGGACCAAAGCACACATTTAAAGTCAATCTCATGATAAGTCAAATAGGCTCTGGTCCATTCTCTTTAAACAATATGTATGTCCATATGTAAAGATGTAAAAACTTTTTACATTCTTTTTAGGACCTCTCTGATCATATCCTAATGAACGGACAAATCCAGGAAAACTCTTTTTTGAGTTGAATTTTTATTCTGTAGTTTAAGTTTCTATAGCCTAGCCGTTTGACTTGTTCCTTTCCTTTTTTAAAGACATGGCACATAGTTTAATCAAACTAAGGCAGCTTGTTTCAGTCGGGACTTCCCAAAATCAGAACATAGATTGGGAGGTGTGAATAGCTCTAAATACTATTAAACAGATGCGAACCCTGGACTGTTGGGAGGAAAGCGTTCTCAAACATTAGAATTTCTGATATATAGAAGCACAACATATCACAGTAGAAGGCAGCTTATTGTCCTTGCTGGCCCGATTTCCGACCTTGAGCTCGTGCACTGAGCTCCCCATTTCCTTTCTGTCCCAATTGTTTAGTGACCAGTGACTTGGATACTCAGTCCACTTGGCACAGCAACTAACGTAGAGTTAGAGTGCAGCTTAATGGAGGTTCACGTAAGGACAGTCATAAAGTTTTAACTTGGGTGAAACTTTTTTCCTTCTGCCTCCATTGGTTGACATGGTTGTATCCTTGGACGTCTCTTTGCTAGTTCCAGGCTGCAGGGACAGCCCGTTTGCCGCTTGCCACTAAGAAACACAAGCTCATACGACGATGGGAATTAGCCGGGGACCTGCAACTTGATCCTAATAAAAGTGGATTGTGTAAAGATGACAATCTGTAGGCAATAATTGACAGCGAGACAAACTGTGAACCAAATTGGAGAGATGCTGGAAGGTTTTCACATGATTGGGTGACAGTGTATAAATCTGATCCGAAAGAGTAAAGATCACTATTGAGGGAGCTCGGACGTCATTTGCCACGATTATGAACGTGAAACAGAATATTCGTTGCCCCCATAGTCATCACAATGGATCGAGGGGCATAGGACCTACCCCCACTTTGTCATAACCATTCACAAGATGATGACAGTACGTTGGTGAGACACCAATTATTGTGCTGACACCCAGTATAGTCATATCGAGACTAGAATAAAGACTGGAAGCATCAGGAATAGCATCCCAGCATCTTGAGAGTGTCAGATGGTCAAGAGCCAATGACAAATGCAACGCTCTTATAAAATCTTGGTCCCCGATGGTTTCCCCTCCGAAAAGTTTTATGAAAAATATAGGATATTAATCAAAGTCATTGTTAGAATTCTGTTGTTGAAATTTTCGACATGGCTTAGGAGTAAACAATAGCATCAGTTTTCAAATAAAACCATATAACGTTATACCCGTATTTTAGACTTGAATTTATACCCCTTAAGCGGACATACTACCTCACTGGGTCACTTACACGACTATCATCAGCAGCAGCACTATTGATAATTAGGCAATCACTGCCTCAAGAATTTTTAAACAAAGTGTTCCTTACAGCGGAGAGGCATTTTCAGGCCTCTATCCTCCCACTATGTGATGTACCCCCACCGTCGGCAAGCTGGGTAAACAGTCTCACAGCAGGGATAAAGTCCTGTAGTTCTCCTGGGAATTGGGAATGGCCTTTTCACTGCTCTGCAGAATCTAACATGATGTAATCAAAGCTCCTCGAGTGGCCGTGTTATAGAATAACCAGTCCCCCATGTCAGATTCGGTATCCCTTGAAGTGTGGGCAGCAACTGCTTCTTTTTGCCCTTAATAAATATGATTTCTCCAGGAATGAGGATTGGAGGAGGTAGTATGTTGTTTTTTTTATTTCGTGAGCCCGTTTTCACAGATGTACACTGCTTTAAAGTGGCCTTTCCACAATTCCCATGGTTGTTTCTTTCTCCCCATGGCCCATCTGGTCTCTCTTTCATTCCATTGCCCTATTTCTAGGCAGTGTCACAGAAAGTACTAACTCTGTAAATATTTAAAACTCAGTTGGGAGCTAACGACTGTTCATTGGCGGGACGGAACTGTTCAGGTGTCTGAAGCCATGTCTGTTGGTGCCAGTTGTCATCATCATCATGTTTCTGCTGTCCAAGGCTGCTCAATGAACGGATGGTTGTCTTGAGTGGCTGTCATTTCAGCCTCCTACAATTTGGCATGCATGTTTTATACTTATGTTGAATTGTGACGTCTTTATTTGGGGGGGACCATTTCTACACTGAGGCGTCACAATACCAGTTTACTTGCAAGTGGAACAGATATGACCAGCAAGTTTCTGACATCTGACCTGATGGTGCCCTGCACCAAAACCATGCTCCAATCACTGCAACCACACCCATTTTATTCCATGTAGCAATAGCCTGGCTAACCCGCCCAGTGACATGTCATGTCCACCATTTGGTCCAGCTCATCAGCAATCAAGAGATAAAAAATTGTTTGTCTCCAACTGCCGATGAGAATGCTTTCTACAATTAAAACTGCTTTGTGTCAATATTTTTTTTTACAAAAATAATTGAATAAAAACATCTACAGGGCACATTTATTTAAGTCCATATTCTGGTAAAATCTAACAAGGGACCAACCTTTGTTTAGTGTAATACTTGTGTATCACCGGTTCAAAAAGTTCCAAAGTTCCACACAGCTTAATGTGCATATTTTTGTAGTTACACAATTTGTACAGCTCTAAAAGGAAACTGTTAAAAATAATGTCACTGATTTATTGTTACAACCACTTTGTGCCACTGTGAACATTTACTGTCACCACACATTTTTCACTGACCTAAATATGACAGAAACTTGTATTAGAAACTAAAACAATATGTAACAATATAAAATATAAACATTATTCATAGCATGTAATTTCTCTTTCTTTACAATTTAAAATGAAAAAAGGGCAAAACAAAAAGACTAGAAATATAAAAGTCAAGAATATGTTCTGTGGCACATGGTGAACAATGAGCTGGAGTGCCTCTTACAGCTTCATGCCACACTATTAGCAGTCCTAATTACTGTGCTACAAGTGGCAGATTTACCAACAACCAAAGACCTCAGAATAAAAGATGATTTAAAAATCATCCATGACATATTGATTTTGCACATAAAAATATGTGAATTAATATGTAATCTAAAAAATGCAGGGGTGCAGACACTGACACTGCATACTTTTAGAGACTTTATACACGTATACAATCAAAAAAGTAAGTATTGGAGCAACCCTACAAATTAAATTCCAAATGTAATGCAAAGCTTCGGATCCAGAGGTGTAAATCACACCACCACTGGAATCTAGAGCAGTGCAAACATATTTTCTAAAATGTGATAAATAACATGTCTTTCTGATGGATGTGTCTGGGTTTGGCAGATGCCAGAAAAATTGTACTTGCCTGACCGCATTGTCTAAATGTAATGTTTAATGTAGAGGAAATTATGGTGTGGGGTTGTTATTTCAGGGGTTAAGCATGGCTCCTTGGTTCCAATGAAAGGAACTCTACATACATGTATACAAACAGTACATACATCTATATTTTATTTTCAATGTTTTTATTGATTTTTCCAAAAGAAACAAAGAAAATACAGAGTAACATATTTGCAGTTCCTCCGTATCTAGACAAGTCCATAATACAACCTACAAATGACCATGGATAATTCAGAACTTAAAAATGAGAATAGGGCAACTAATAATCCATACAATACAGAAGGGGGAATCAATAGGGTAGCCTAGGATACTAGGCAATTAAAATAGAACCAAAAATAACATGGTGCCACCAAAACCTGAGTGAGGGCGAGGGGGGGGGGCAGGGTATTGAGCTGGGGTGCTTCACCCAATTCAAATGGGGTTATAAGCCTGAAACACTGCCAGGGGACAAAGTGGGGTGGGTGTAATGGATGTAAATTTTATACTTTTTTTTGGAGTGGGAGGGGGGGGTGGTTGCAGGGGATATGCAAACTGCATAAGAGATGGTCGAACATTGGAAAAAACGTTTTGCTCTATCACATACAGTTTTTGCATAAATTAAGTTCAAAATCAAAGTCAAAATTCAGATTTTCAAAGTTTTTACTTGATTTGAACTTCATTTGTGCAAAAAATATTTGTGTTAGAGACATACTTTCTTTTTTGTAGTAATAATACCATGTTCAGGGTCTTTGCAATTAACTTGAAATCGTCGAAATGGTTGAATTTTTTTTAAAAAATTCGACCATCTCTAATCTGCAAGTGGCTGCTTTACACTATAATATTGCAGCACCCACCAATGGTGGTTTCAGTTTGCAGCATTTGTCTTAATTTGGCTGCTAAAAAAAGGACATATGAGAAGGCAAGGGCACTGATATGTGTAGTCAAGTGGAAGATCTAGTTTTACTCATTGGGACTAGTCTATGCTAGCAGAATTACATGGTTGGCTGCTATTTTTTCTTGAATTCTATATAACACTGAAAACAAATGTGAGGTCATATAGAATAAACACACAGGACCAGGTTTGCAGATCTGAAATCATTCACTCCAGAGAAAAATACTTGTATTAAGAAAAGACTTGTATATACAAAGAAGCTCTCCTCTCATACTGGCTAAAGTGTCATCCTAGGGCTGCCATAGAATGTAACCAGAGATGTCTCCTTCCAAGTTGTTTTCATGGCTTTCTTTTGTCCGAATTTCAAAACTAAGAAACCTGAGCAGAGTTTTATGAAGCTAAACAAAGGTCACAAAACCTGAGTAAGGCATACCTGTCAAGCATCCCATTTTTTATGTGCCTATCACGGCCAAATCTCGATTTCAATAAATCACAGCTTTTTCCCAGGATTTTGAAACAGGGTAACTTATAGAGTGAGGCGTTACTCTCTCTCCTAATGCTGGGCATTCACGGGTAGATCCCCATGCGACCAATGCTCAGCCGAGCGCAGCACGATGACACTAAATACTGACAATTTAATTATTGCTAAAAGGACAAAATAAACCTTTCATTTTCTCCATAGTGGGGCAGGTGAATCATTTTGTGTAACATTAATTACCATAATTATAAAAAAAATTACCATGATCTTGTCAACTAATCACTTACCATGAAACCATTTTGTCGCCTTTGATTCTTTGTTTTTATAAATCCATTTCTGAAAGACTATTGGATCCTTTTATACTGAATGTGTTCCCCTGTGATTAAGAGGTGTGTCAGCATCTTGTTATTAATTATGATGTTTTTTCTAAATAATTTTCCTTGCTGTCTGCAAATTATAGTATGACATGACTGCTGACACTGTTTTCTACTGTATCTCCCCTGAGATGTATTGTTTTCCCAATCTACAGTTTTACTGTATGTGCTTTTATTTAATATACCTGTGATATGATACCTATGGAATAGGGCTCATGCTTAGTCCACTCCTGAGCAAATGCCCAACAAACTAGACAATATTTACCTCTTATGTGTTTTCAGCAGCAAGATCTTTGTACTTCAAGAGGGTTTTACTTTAACCTCCCTGGCGGTTCACTGAGGTCCAGATTTCTGTACCAAAAGTGATACAGTGTTTTGCCTTTCCACCCCCATCGGCGTCACCGATGATGCCGATGGGGGCGGAAAGGCTCTGTTTGCCTGCAGCTCTGTAGAAATGCTGCAGGCACACAGAGAGCCAGCGGTTGCGCCTGATTCCGGCACAGGCGCAGTTTGATTCACGACTCGTGATCAGACTGCGACAGTACTTGCTTCGGGCGTAACGCTAGGGAGGTTAAACCGGCCATAGACGCTATGCTTGGCGGGCGTTTATCGAACAATCGGCCGCAGCATGATGACATCATCACGCCACGGGCAATCGTTCGAAATACACCATTTACGATTCGACAACCAATACTTTGGATGGGGACCCTCGTCCTCATTCAAAGTACTGGCGATCGACCAGAGAAAAAAATTTGTTCTCTGGCTGATCAAAGTTTTGTGCAAGTACGAACGGTTGCTCCAGGTGGGCACGTTCCTTTTTGCGATTGATCACCAAGCGATCGCCCCGAATGCGCATGGTGATCATTCGCAAAATCGGCCACAGATTGAAGCGCTATGGCCGGCATTAGAGGTACAGAAAAAAAAAATTTTTTATATAAGTTTACACTTGTTTTCTTTTCTTTTGATTTGGATTGGATAAAACATTTATAAAACATTTATCCAATCCAATCAAAATAAAAAACAAATGTAAAAAAATGAAAAAAAATCGAAGACATTTTTTTTTTCTGTACCTTTAAATCTCCCGCCCGGCGCGTGATGTCATCAGGACACGAGTGCCGATCACGGAAATAGCCGGAGAGATCGGCTATTTCCGGAGGCACTCATGTGCAGCCGGAGATAGATCCAACTAGCAGAAATGCTCAGCGGGAGCGTTTCTGCTAGCGGGATCCACTTTTGAACTGGATTATAGAAAAACATTTCTCTGATCCAGTCCAAAAGTTTAAAAAATATATTTTAAAAACGACCGGGACCCGCCTCCATGACGTCACACGTCACTCGGGGACCCGGAAGAAGCCAGCGAGGAAAAAGATGAAGGCGGCAGCCGGACCAGGTGAGCTCCCACACTGTGCCCGAACCCAGTTCGGGCGTATCGATTGTTGCTGCGTCCCTTTGCCCGAACCCAGTTGGGTTGATTTTTTTTATTTGTCTTACAATACAAAATAAACTGAAAAATTGCTGTCCTTTTATTATCAATAACTATTGATGGGGATTTCAGTGTTAAGACAGAAGTATATTAGAGTAATTTGTCCCACCAAAGTCTACAAAAAAGACAATGAGACTTTTGATGGTTTCATTAGCTGGCTGTTCAGTTGACTGTATTAAAGCAGGCTTAGTACCCATAAAATCCACTTGCACACTCCCTTAAAGGCAACATCTGTGGCATTGTGTGATCAAACTGCACATTTCAAAGTGGCCTTTTATTGTGGGCCGTCTAAGGCGCACATGTGCAACATTCATGCTGTCTTATCAGCACCTTGATATGCCACACCTGGGAGGCGGAATGGATTATATCGGCAAAGGAGAAGTGCTCACTAAGGGCTTGTTTCCACTAGAAGCGGAAGCCCGCGGTGCGGCTACATCCGCGCCCAT
>CM070032.1:85132514-85158822 GCA_036250615.1 Ptychadena robeensis | reverse complement strand
AGTTACAGGAAGTTACAGGCCTACAGTCTATGGTATGCTTTTGGTACAGATATCTGGACCTTGCAAGGGAGGTTAAAGGGGTCTTCCAAACCCTTAATTAGTTTCCTACCTGTCACGGATGAACCGTGAGGTCGCCAAGCCTCCATGTGTTAATACATCATATTTGTATTGAATCTGTAGAAATATGATATATCTCCCTGTATTAACACTGAAGCCTCTTATATGTAAATAGAGTGTGGTCTTTCATCCATGAGGGTCGTAAGCTTCAAAGGGATGGCTGCAATTAGGTTTCATAGAGGTGCCATTCCAAAGTGGTTATCTCCCTGATGACCAGTGGAGCTTCAAAGGCCCAACTCAACCCCTGCTGTTCTGTTCCCGTATCATCTATGGGATAGATGAGATAAGGTTGTAAGTGTATCCCTACATTTGATCTTACAAAGGAAGGTACAATCACCCTCATATGTCAGCCGGCGCCGACCACACTATTAATGTCTGTTATAATTTTGGCCCGTCCAGTGGACATCATACCTGATAGAGTTATGAAACCTATATCAGTGTATTCGTCTGACCCAGCCGGATATATATGTAAATATGTACTTCTGGCATGGACTGGCTCAAAGTTATAACCTTTCTTCATGACTGGATATGCCATTTCATTAATATTTGGTATTAATGTGACCGATCATTTCTGGGGGGTTTGGATATGCCATTGCCATCTGTGTACCACGGCCATGGGCCAAAATATGGATCATGTCATATTTTGGGACGTCGTTTCCCTCCAAAAATATAATAACGCCCACGCCGGATCTCAAAACCCGCCCAGGATTTTCATCCTTATAACCCAAAGAGAGCATGCTCTAAAGAGTTCTCCATTTACCATCATCTGAAGAACACCAGCAGAGAACCACAGTGCTGGTGGCCATTTTGGACTTATTCATCTTGGATTTTCCCCTACGAACGGAAATCCTTCCTCAGCAACCTTAAGTATCATTTCTTCTGTTTTTCCCTTTTTATTTTACACTGGACTACCCTCTCTTTAATTGTTGATTTTAATAATTATTGTATATACTAATCATTTGTATAGCATAAAATAAATTACTCTTAAGTCATTTCTCTCAGCCTCATACCTGTTTTGAATACCGCAGAACGCTTCCCTAACTTTCTGAAGAGTCGCTACCTAGACGTTTATAGTGCTTATCAGAACGGGTTTCCCTTTTCCCGAATTAAATGGGATGGTGGCAGTGATACCAAAATATTGTGTTATTTCTGGTCCTGTAATTTGCACGCTTCCCTTTATGGTCTGACTGCGGCCCAATTCCGGCGATTCTGGCGCACTGATTGTACCGACCTAGTTGGAATCTCTGTGTGTTGAAATCGATTGGGAGGCCTTTGAGTGGTCTGGCCACTAGGGGGGTGCGTGACACTACCCACATATCCCAGGCATAGCTTAAGATAATGAGGCCCCCTACCTTATGTGCAGTCTCCTACATTTTGAAGTATGGAATGGCATTTAGTTGGAGGCGGGGCACACACCTGGTATCGCGCTTCTTTAGATGGCCAGGTCTAACATAAAGCCTGTTGTACTGAGAAGGGGCTTTCCTGTCATGCATTGCTTACTGCAAGTCATTCCATATGAAAACTCAATCATATCTGTGTCTTGACTAAAGTGACCGATATTAAGTGATCGTAAGATATTATCTTTGTGTAAAAAGCATTGAATTTATTGTATATTTGAAAAAATAGGTCACAGCTTTACCACAATTTGTAAGATGTCTACCACTTGTTAAAGAGAGGTTTTTTAGCCTAAATATAATAATTTACTAAAGTGATTCAAATTAAGTGATAGGTTCACAGAACAGTACAATCAGCATACAAGACTTCAGTTGCATGAACTACACATTTGAGATCTCAGTGATATTACTGTGATGCCACTTTTCCTTATTCTGCTGTGGCAAGGGCCGTTTCCCTAGAATTTGGGGGGCGCTATGCAAAATTGCTGCTGCCTGGAGCCCCCTGTAGACCGAGAACAGTTGTATGGAGGGGGGGGTTTGGGGTGCGCGACAGAAGATGTTAGGGCGTGCGCAGGAAAAAAGGCCCTGGTCCTACCAATTTGTTCTGGTAGAATGCTGCATTTATCTTGGCATGATTTTTTTTCTAAGTTTCAAATGCTGCTGTAGCAACATTGAGGTCAACCTCTATGGTTTACACTTGGATGGGTCTTATTGCATCCCCTCACAAATGAGATCCTCATGAAGTGATACAACACAAGCTATAACTAAAGTGTTGACTCGAATATCGAGCTGCAAATTATTCGGCGAATATCGGCTATTGGATAATTGGCAAATTTTGCGAATATGCGGCAGATATTCGCAATTTCGATTTCGCTATCGCGAGGCAATTATAATTGTGAATTTAGATTCGCATTCGTGCACAATTGCGCATATTCGCAAATATAGAACGAATATTGGTAGAAATATTTGAATATTCGCTTATCTGCTCATTACTAATAGATTTATGATATTAGAGAGAGGACCTGGACAATAGGACTTACAATGGGCAATAGGTGGGCAGGGTCACATGTTCAATCAGGGTTGCTGAATTGGTTCAGGACCATTGTGAGGTGGAGCACGAGGGAAAGCTCCCGCCCACCCTCCCTCCCTGTTTGTTTTTCTCCATATGTTTTTTGTGTTTGGGAGCTGGTGATTTCCTGAAACATAGGTTCCGTTTGGGATGGTATTGTCGCTTGCTGTTTTGTTTTTTGTATTATTTTTCTTTTATTTCAGATGTCATAGCACCTATGGCTGGGTCCGGTCTTTGAAGGTATCAGTTTGAAAAAAAGTTGTGGGGAATCATCTGATGTTTTTTATCCCCTGGGTGTAGGCCAGAGGGAGCTGACCAGTTCTGGTAAGCATTCTCAGTGGGCTTACGGGCAGCCTTAGTTGTCCTCGAGTTGTCGGTGGCGGCTGAGGGCCTATACCAACTTTGGCAGGCAACTGGTTGACCTGTGTTGATCTGATTGGTGGATCGTGACGGAATCCTAAAAGGCTCGGAACCAAGATGTTTAAGAGAATCTGATATGTTTATCGGGTTTTATGTTTTATGGTTAAATAAGGCGCTTTGGCCATTTAAATCCACCTTCAGGGTGACAGTGATATTTATTTATTGTTATTTGGTAAAATGTTTATGTGTCAGTAAGGTCTTTATAGTATGGGTAGGGTCCTTAGGACCCATCCAAGTCATGAGAAATATGAGAGTGTGTAACAGGACTTTGGTTTCTGGGGATAGGAATGGGCGTATTTGGAGATAATGTACAGATGGAAGTGGCAGGATCTAATAATGTTCTATGTGTGGGGATGTTTTTGCCTACTTGCGCAGAACCTCTAACGTTCTCTTTTGTTATCAGGTTTTAATAGTAATGACAAGCTTTTAATCCTTTCCTAGTTTGTAATCTGTCAGTTCTTTAGCTTCCTCATGGCTCAGTATCAGCAAATCAGTGCACTTCACATTACGGTTAAATGAAAAATGAGTGTTATACACGAAAAGATAAATTTAAACTGTGCAGTTTTTTCAGCCCTTCATATCATCTTTTATTCAGGTTCTATGGGTTCTTTCCATTTCATTCTGATATAAAAAGGCACAACACAAGTTTGTGATAACAAATTGCGTTACCTAAGAGACTGCTCATATTTCTGAAACAATAGCAAATATTTCACAGATTCTGACAGGAACTTTTGAGCTCATTAGATATAGTGTGTACATGTCAGAAACCATGATTCCTTGTCACATACAGTACAGGACTGTGTTTTGGATTGCATTTATTTATTTCTCTGATTGCCATCTATCTGTGAAAATAATCAAGTCGCTGATGGCTTCTCTTTTATTACAGCGCTTGTTGCCTGGGGATGCTGAAGGTGCTGCCTAACATACTGGATATCAATCTTAGGATAGGTGACAGCAAGATCCAAAAATTTAAAAAAGCCTGCATTTCTAATCAGTTTAAACAAATCGATGATGCTAATTAACTAAGTCCTAAGGTAATATTTTCTACAGTGTATCTGTATTTATTCTGGTATCATTTTATTTACTTTACCACTTTGTTGTGTGTTTAATTTTGTTTAGTCCTCCTAGTAGAGTTTTGCATTTGGTTATGTCAATGAACATTAGCTACACAGGATACACAGTACATTTATCTTCAGTCCACTTTAGTCAAGATAAAAGTCCCATACTTTTTGCATGTAATAAAACCCAATGCATGGTAGAGTCTAGGATTTAAGCCGGCAGTTGGGTGAAACTGGTTGTATGGGAGGAACAGCTTCCAAGTTTTGTTCGTGTTTTTCTTTTATAAGTAAGACCCTCTGGATTGCAGTGGAGCACACTGATGGAGTACCCAGCATCTTGCATGAAATACGCATACAGAAGAGATGTCTTTTAAAAGTAGGAGCTGAGTGCAGGCTCCATGGAACACATGATTGCAGTCCATGTGGTATTTGTTATATATACATTCATTCCACATGGCAAATTGAGTAAGAGATTAAAATCTAATGCATTAAGACCTATATGCATGTCAGGCATGTTCTATGAGAGGACTATGCTTAGTTGTCTAACACCCATATATTGGTAAGCATAAAAATAATCAATTGGTGTATACAAATTGAGTAGACCAAATTAACATTCCATCTTTTTTTATGTCTAGACACAACCAGAAAATAACTATTCCTTATTACTGATGGGAGGAAAATCAGCTAATGATATATTTTAAACTTTGTTCAGCCTTTTGATACCCTGCCTGATGCTTCCTGATTTTATTTTAGTTTCTATAGCAGTGTTGGGTGTCACAACCATGATTGCAGTGTTTACCAATTCACGTATCATTGCAGTTAATCTCACGGACAAAATCAAGGGTAAGGATCTAAGTCCAACTGACCTCATTGTGGTCACTCTCGCATATCCAACATTTTTTTCAGCCATCATGTTGGTAACATTATATGAGCTTTTGGTGGTGACGTTTACTTCACTGAGGAAGTCTACATTTTATCAACTTGTCTTCTCATGCTTCCAATGTACTCACTTCTGGTTTACATGTGCCGTCTATAAATTATTACTTACAGATTGTAATATCTACTCATCCATTTTTAATACCGCTTAAGCTTTCTGCTGGGAGGTTGATCCCATACCTGATATTGCTTCGATTGTTATAACCTTGGCTACTGGCCTTCCTGCGCCTGGAGTTTCTCAAGCGCCACAAGATTTTAATATGTCAAGTGGAAGAGTGAAGAAATTAGCGTTCCTAGACCGTGTTGTATACTTACTACGCCCAGCAACTTCATCAGTTGTACCATCCCCTGGTCTATAGTTGCAATTGCCATGGTCTCATCATCATCAAGTCTCTTGTGACTCACAGGCGGATAGAAACGCAAAGGGAGTTATCGCATCGCTAGCAGAAGGTCGGGTCCGACTGCCAGCACAATAAGCTGCCTTCTCTTTATATATTTATGTTTCTACATATCAGAATACTTGTGTTTGGGTGATGTTTCCCTCGAGCAGCCCAGGATTCTGTACATGCTTGATGATCATCTATAGTATTCACCAGCACATCAAATTGTCCTCATTTTTGGTACCCTAACTAAAACAAGTGTCCGCAGTTAATACTCTGTCTTAACAAGAAAAACAAGGACTCCGACTGTTTTAATAATAAATCCTAATAATGTTGGCATACCTGGCCGTATTGCTTACCTTATCTACAAACCTTTTTAAAATTGTTAATTGATTAAGCTGGTCCAACAAATATTTTCTTCCAAACAGATTAAACGTAGGCCCCCATACACATCTAGATTTTCCTTTCAACTTACATTTTTGGGGGGTCAGGGAAATCGTGATTGATTGTAATCTTTGGCCAACTGTAGTAACAATATTTGTCAAATTTTGTGGGGATCGTCTATAAGCGTAATTGAAGGTTCAATTACAACTGATTGAAATTTCCAACATGTCCGTCATTATCATATTAACCATTATTATATATATTTATAAAGGTTTAAATCTGTTTCATGTTATACGATGCAGTTGGTGAGGATAGCCGATCCACCTATTAATTGGATGAGATCTAAAGGAAGTTACACACACATGAAGTAACACCAAGCTTTCACTCAAGCTTGATGGAACGGAACCAACATGGTATCCCTGTTCATTACCATTACTAAAGTTTCGAACATCAATCGTTTGACAAAGTGGTGCGCACAAATTCGGCGTGCAATCGGCAAACACTTGAACACATGCTGACGCAGCATAGCTCAAGCTTTTCATCGATCGAGCAGGTATCGACCCATGTTTGCCAAGCTATAGGCTAGCCAAACATTTTTGTTAGATTGACTTAATTTGTAGGCTTGTGCGATTACATATAACATACTTACACAACATGTAGTCTTTGTACAGGTCGGGCTTACCTTCCCTCTTCTTCACTCCCACGCTGCCTTACCCCTTCCGTCCTCTTATTTAATTTTAATCTTTTTAAAAAAAATTCTTGGAGCACAGCAGAGCATAGCACCAGCTCCCATGTCCAAAGTCTCAAGAATGACGCACACCCTCAAGTTACCTTATTGGCATAATCAATGGTCATATTATCACACATGCCCACCCAGGCCAATTTTATCAACAAGTGTAAGAGACTTCTATATTATACTGCAATATAAAACATCGATCAGTTTCCCATCTGTGGTCCATGAACGATTCATCCTTTGATACTCAGCCAGAAAAATCTACAATAGTATTTGAAACAATCATCTTTATTTAGATCAATTTCTTTCTATTCTACTTATTGTATTATATACTATTGTAGTGGCGTGAGAATGGTTTTCCCTTGTTTACCAATGGCTTTATGGCTAGTTTTACCTTACTAGAAGTTTTTTCTAACTTTATTTGTACACAGTTTCAGTGAGGTGGGTTTCTTTTTTTTTTTACTCTTCTTTCTTTTCATGTTTGGATACTGGGGTTATCATAGAACCCGCTTTTAGATTTTCTTGATTCTATGTGGCGACTTTGTAATGTCCTTTTAATATTTTCCTCTTTAATTGTATGGTTTGGTATTGGTGAAACTTGTAATAAAAATTATTGAAAAAAATGTTTTGTGTGTCGTGGTCTTTTTTTTTCCTCTCCCTTTTCTTTCTTTCATATAAAGTTTGAGTTGATTTTTGTTTTACACATGTACGCCATATACACACTTGTTGTTTGGACTTTTTTGCTAGACCTGAGTTAGTACCCAATTCTTGCTTTGAAAAATGTATGATGGTTTTATATTTTGTGTTTATAGTAAGGTACTGCTTGAATCTTTCTAAGTTTACAACTAGTATGTATATTGGATGGAATGAGTAGACATTAGCTTGGATACTCGGGTGGTGCTGCTTTGGCTAGGCTGGTTTTCTCTCTCCCCCCTTCAGGATGTGTACAATGGAGTCATGAAGGTATATGGTAGGAACTTCTTAACGTGTTGATTGTACTTGTGAGAGGGGTCACAGTGTGAGGGTCACAGTGTGTCCAGCATTCCTGTGTAGGACGATACATTAACATATTTACAATAGATAAAACGAACATTTAGGCTATATGATTGGTTGAGGGGAGCATACCATATTTGTTTATGGGACATACGCTGGGCTGCACCTAGGTTTTTTTTTTATAAACTAGGAATTGGGGTCTACATATAAGATCACTATATACACTACTGAGAATATGGAGTCCCAGCATATTAGTCGTAGTTTGGCAAGATGTTGCTATACATGTTTTATTATACTTACACAGTCACACTCTTTCTCACCTATAATGTTTTGGCACTAGTTATTGATTTAGTTTGGGATATTTTGTTTTAGGTTGTTTATTTATTTATTTGTAATCTTCTTATTTTTGTTGGTAGAATGGCCTCATAGGGGCATCTCTACCTACACAGGGTCTAATCTACAATGTTCAGATTAATTTCATCCATTGCCTAATGATAATTTTCCACACCTAGTTTACATTTTCAATCCGCGGGTGGTTGCTGTGGCATCGTTCACCTGGTCACGGTCCCTCGTTATTCTACTTTGGTCAGTCCTGGGTGAGTTCCCCTGGGTGGGCGATGATATGGCCATCTCTGGCACTGGTTGATGGGAGTGAGCCTGGTTTGCTCTACATCCCTATCACACAAAATTGTGAGTAATTAATAGGTATGAATGAGCCTGTATAACATTCTGGTCCTTTTGTTAAATTTTTTCCACGAAATACATAAAAATTTAAGGAAAAAAGAAAAAAACGTTAAATTCAATTCATCTTAACTTTGTAATAAGTACTATATATATATTATATATACACCACACATATACTACAGTATATATACCTGAGTAGCAGCCAACCCGATATAAGCAGAGTCCCCTAATTTTACTAATAATTTTAGAACTGAATGGCTCGAGTATAAGCTTATAATGCAGCAGCTAATCACAGAAACACCCATAAGTATTTCTATCATTTTGGGATGTCATTATTCAACTACTGATATGTACAATTAACTGCGATCCCCTGACATATTCATCACCAAAATCACTGATGATGTAAAATGGGGGGGGGTTGTTGGGAACGAGAAGAGAGAATAACAAACCGACATAAATATTAAATACTTTATAGAACCAAGACCCTACACTCACCTGTGTTTCTGTGATAAACAGCAAGCAGATCCCATAACAAAGATGTCTTAGTACAAAATCATAGCTTTAATGACACCCGCTTAACCTCCTGAGTTTTGAACCCGGAGTTTAGCTGGCAGTTTATTACCAACAAACTCAACCTGAGCTTCTCTCCATCATTGAAGCCACCTTCCCCGGCGCGCTGCCTGCAATGGAGTCGTATTGGCAACCACTGACCTCGTTCTTCGAGTCCCCTCTATGATGCCATCGGGGCGGTGCCATTGACTCTCCTTTTATAGAGGTGGCACCATCTCTTTTCAGCACATGCCTGGTGTCATCAATGTGAAGGAGAGAGGCAGGAAAAAAGGGCTCCATGGACAAATGCTCAGAAGGCAAAAAGGGAAAACACATGTGGTACATTCATCTGAATTAAGTAAGGTCCCCATGATCTGTAATTATTCCATAAGTAGGGGTTGTTGGGGTTGTGTAGCTGTGGAACCCTTATTAACCCCCCTATCATTTCTGACGGCACCATCCTCGCCCAGCGCCTTCCTGTCCATTTAAGATCAAGGCCCGGCAGCGCATACTTACGTCTCTCTGCGTCTGTCCCAGTGGGTTCAGATCATCTGACTGGCTTCTTTCACTGAATCCGATGTCCCCATCCCCCCCACCCTCCCCCGAGTGACGTGACACAGCGGGCCAGCATCGGGACATTCCAAAGTGAATTGCACTTAGCTCAGTTTTCTATGCTAATGAAGTTAGAGGGTGCCAAAGGGCATTGTACTAGATACAGTGATACTGTATCCAATACATTCAAAGTAAAAACACTTTCAATTGTAATTCAACTGTTTATTTAATCAAATATAAATATGATCATAGTGTTTTGAAATCTATCATACTGTCAGGGTTCCCCGCTCTGTCTCCCCCTGAACCGCATACTCTTTACCTGACCAGCGTTCCTTGCGAGGGACATTGGAGGGGGCTCTAGGGTCCGCGCCGGTGTCCTCTGAGGGGCCGTCCGCGTCCTGGCGCTGCGAGTGCGCGCTGCCTCCCCGTGCGCTAGCGAGAGCCACTCGCCATAATTTTTGACAGTTTGACATGAGTTTGCCGTCAGCTGCATCCCCTCCAGGGGGGGCGGTGCTGGGGATGCCCTTCCTATAAATAGCTTGTCGTCCTCCAGAAACGCTGCTGGATGATTACAGCTTATCGTGTGACTATGTTGAGCTTGCTCGCCTTTATCTGATCCCCGGTACTTGACCTGCTTTTACCCGACCACGTTTGACTTCTGTGAACCCCGACCTCTTGCTTGTTATCGACTTTCTCTCCGTCTGTGCCGCCATGCCCCTACCTCTGCGTGTTTATTGGATTTTGCTACGTTTGGCCGCCTGCCTTTACCCCTACGCCTGTCCACGTTTTTCACACGAACTCTGCCTGCCTCGACCTCGCTGTAACTCTGACTATCTCTTCCTCTTCTTTCCCCCTTAGGGACTCCTTCTTGGAACCCAGCTCCACACCTCCTGGGGGTACGCCAGGGAAGCATGACCTTGCCACCCCCAGTGCGGGAAAAGTCCACAGGGTCCCCTCAGGATCCCGCTATCTCCCGTTAGGGGCTCTGGGAGAAGACCCTTGGTGGGGGCATAGACTCCCTGCTCCTGGCACCTCTGCACCAATCTAGGATCTGTGGTGAAAGCTATAACAGAATCACACCAGCCAGTCCTGTCCCTGGGGAAGAATTCCCTAGCCGACCTCTTGCAACGGTCCGTGGTCCTCACGATCTCGTGCGCCATTACAGACGGCCAGCCAGCTCCAGCACCACGCCAGGGCGGTTGGCCTCGGTCATTCACCGAACCGAAGCTTCCGCTCCCTACCCACCCGGTTTTCCCGGTGACCGGTCGGAGTTCGACACTTCAGAGTGCATGTCTCCTCCACTTCACCTTACTGCCCGGACTTTTAGGCGAGGAACGCTCAAGGTCGGTACAGTCATGTCCCTCCTCCCATGGTGAGCCTCGATATGGGCTTTTAACTCGCCAAGCACGAAGACCCCTCTCTTAATAATTTCGAGGCCTTTTTTTTCAGAGACTCGGGCAGCTGTACAGTGACCTCGCCGTGCAGAGACTGCTGACTGCTATCCGCGTCTCCGCCAATCCCGCCGTCCAGTTGTGAGTATGTCGCTGATTTTCACCGTCTCTCCTCTGACCTGACTGGAACGACGCCTCCCTTCGCAGCCATTCCGGGGTCTATCGGATGCTCTAAAGAACGAGCTAGCCCCTCGTGGGGATCCCCAAGACCCTGGCAGGCTACTAGACCTTCCGATAGACTAGACGCGTCGTCTCGGGAACGCAGAGCTGAACTGGCTGGTTCCGTTCCCACACCCGCGGGGTCCATCACGTTTCCGTTTCCTTCCGCTACCCCGCAACCGGGCATCGCCCTGCCCCCACTCGGGAACTCTCCCCGCTCTCCCCTAGTCCGGATGCACTCGGGGCCACTCGTCCTTCGTTTGAGCGAGAGGAACGGGATGGGCTTTTTCCTCCAGGATAACCTCTTGCCTCTACTGTGGGGCACCGGGCCTCTGCTGGCGCTGCGCGCTGTCCCGGATCGTCCTCTGGGGTAAAGTGCTATGCAAGCCTCCCCGGGTCCGTTATTCCACCAGGTTCTCCCTCACATTTATCTCTCCCTCTTTTCACTACAGGTCCCCGCAGAGACTCATATTGACGCGTTCTAGACCAGGCGCCTGTGACTGTTTTATTGATGCCGCGTTCGCCAGCTCCCACACCTCGTCTACAGCAGACATCAACCCTACCCCTCGCCTCGCGACGGCCTCCCTGCTTCCCTCGGTGCCTTTATCTTGGAACCTTGTTCCTGAAAGCCCGGTCACGCCCTCTGGACTTCAGAAAACATCCGGTTCTCGTCATTCTACACCTCTGTTCCCCGTTGTCTTGGGTCTACCTGGCTGGTACGCCCAATCCTTCCATCGACTGGCTACCAGAGAAACGGTTTCACTTCGGACTATTGTCTAGGGGTCATGCCATGCCCCTCAGTCCGCTCTCCTCTCGCTCTCGGAGGGACCGTCAGAATCCGTCCTCGTTCCCCCCATACCTCATTCTTTGACGTGTTTTTAGTAACTTTGGTTTGCCGCCACAAACCGCCCTATGACTTTGTCCCATTGAGTTACCTCCAGGGGGCGAAAATTCCCGTCGCCACATATACCCACTCGCTGATCGGGAGTCACCGCACTTAAGATTATATCCGAGTCTTCCTTGAAGAAGGGCTTCTTCGCGTCCACCTCACCTGCGGTGCCGGATGTTTTCTTCTCTTGCAGATAGGACCGTCCTGAGGCCAATTAATGACTATGCGGCAGCTCAATGCCATCACGGTAAAAAACGCTAAACCCTCCTTCCCTTTACTTTCGACCTTACCCAACGTCCCCCACTCTGGCCCGGTTCTTCTCCAACTGGACCTCAGGGGGCCTACAACCTCGTCCACGTTCGCCTGGGTGAGTGAAGACTGCTTTCCGGAACCAAGATGGGCCATTTCGAATACTTGGTTCGCCCTTCGGATTGTGGAATGCCAGCCACTTTTTCAGCTTTATAAATGACATCTTCGTGATACTTCCTGGACCGATTCGTCATCGTTTACCTCGCTGATATTCCTCGTTTACTCCGAGTCGCTGGACCAACACAGGGTACATATGCGCAAGTCCTCTAACGTCTTACGACTCCAACGCCCGTAATGCCAAAGGCGGAGAATGTCTGTTTGACAGACCACAATCCCGTTTCTAGGGTCTCGAGATCTCCACCGATGGCATCTGCCATGGGACCCCCCCAGAGTTTTCAGTCCCATTAGGACTGGCCCGTTCCTGCTGGATAGGAAAGCGGTACACATCGTTTTAAGGCGTCGCGAATTTCTAACAGTAGGTTCATTGAGGGGTTTTCAAAATAGTTCCCCCCTCACGCAACTTCCCCCACCCTTTTCACCAGCACCAAACGGAAGTTCGCATGGAACAGCCCGCCGCACTATGGCCTTCAACTTCTGCAACACAGGTTCCCTCGGCCCCCATCCTCAGGCACCGCGGACTCCCGAGTCGCATGCGTCCTGGAGTCGATGCCGCGGAGTCTGCGATTGGTGCCGTTTTGTCCCAACGATCTGGAAGAGACAAACGCTCTATACATCCCTGTATTTTTTTATCTCCCGTAACTCAAACCCCGGCCGAAGTAAACTTAGCGGGGGGACCGTGAAGCTCCTCGCCATGAAGGCCGCTTGGAGATTGGAGATACCATCCTGGAAGGTGCTAAGCACCAATTACGCATCCTCACGACCACAAAACCTCCAATATCTGCGCCCGGCTAAAGACTGAATCCCCGTCAGGCCCCGTTGGCGCTGTTCTTCGCCCGCTTTCGTTTCCACCGACCTAACACCCCCGGGGCAGCAAGAACAAGACGGCAGAACTCCCTATCCCGGATGGTTTCCCAGGTAAGCAGCCCCGGCTACCTCAAACCATTACCCTTCTACATGACAAACATTTCTCCTTCTCCTCCTCGTCCTGAACTCGTGGACCGGCTGCGGGCGCGAGGGGTCACCGAGTCGTCCCACGCCCTGCTTACAAAAACGTGGTGGAATTCTATGGCGGGAACTCCCAGGTCTATTGGCCTTAGACAGCTCGGCAAGACGGGCTGGCTCTCTGTTCACATAGCCCCCTCGCCGGGCATTTCGGGATCGCGGACTTTGACCTCCACACGCCGCCAGTTCTGGTGGCCGTCATTGAGGAAGACTCTATTTCCTACGTATTTTGTTGGCCTGTCCCCGTCTGCTCCCGCTCCAAAACGCCCCGGACCCGTCCTTTTGCCGCCTGCTTCTCTGCCGGTTTCCTGAGCGTCCGTGTCCGCACCTGGCGATGGACTTTGTGACTGACTTGCCTCCCACTGACTCCGCTAGGTGATCCTCACGGTTCATCGACAGGTTCACAAGATGGCCATCTGGTGGCACTGACTGCCCTCTTCTCCCCTCAGCAATCTGAAACCGGCCCTGGTATTTCCTTGAATGAAGGTCGTTCGGTTGCACGTCTCTCCCCGTGGATCGGACTGACCCGTGCCCACAGTTCACCTCTGGATTCTGGAAGGTTTGCCCACTGCTCTGGTTCTCATCTTCTCTCACCTCGGGCTATCACCCCCAGCGAATGGTCAGTGTGAGAGATAACCAGGTCATGGAGCAGTACCTACGATGTTTCGTTTTCGTCGCACCCAGACAACCTGGACCGCGCTCCTGCCTCCTCCCTGTGGCTGAGGTTCTCAACAATAACTCTAGGCATAACGCCACCACCTACTCGCCTTCTTCCTACTCCAGGTTTACCACCCCGTTGTTCTTTTTCTTCTGCCGTTCGTTCCCGGGACTCCACGGTCCCGCAGTGGGCCATCGCTAACCGTCCCCCCCCCCACCCCCCCCTCTGCAACCATGCCTGGGTTCGTCGCCCGTGACCGCCCTCCCCTCCAAGCCCAGGACCTAGAAGGGCCATCCGCTGACCGGCAGTCGTGCCCCGTTTCCCGTCCCTCCATACCGGCTATAAGGTCTGGTGCTTTCTCTTCCTCGATCGTCTGCGCTGGCCCTTCCGAAGTTTGGCCCTGCGGTCCTGGCCCCTAATGTTATTTGACCCGCATGGTTAACCCGTTGTCGGCTTTGCTCCGCCTTCCCGCCCTCTCCTCTGTGTTCACACCCTGTCTTCCATTTTCTTTTCTTAGGCCGGTCAGGGCAGATTCCGTTTCCCCCGGAGGTCGTCCACCCTCCCCTCCTCCCTGTTCTCCGGATGGGTCGAGAGTAATGAGGTGGATTCCATCTTGGTTTCTCGGTTTCGGGGCGAGGCTGGCAATATCTGGTCCCTCCGCTGGCAGGGTTCGGGCTGGAGAGGCTTCCTGGGTTCCCGCAAGGGGGTCCTTGGCTCCGGGGCTCGTCCCCATTTTCCATCTCGGTTGCCCAGATCACAGCCTAGGCCCTTCTGCCGTCCGGAGTCCGGCTTTGGGGGTGGGGGGGTTTATTCAGTTCCCCGCTCTGTCGCCCCCCCTGAACCGCATACTCCTTAGCTGACCCGTTCCTTGCCGAGGGACACGGAGGGGGGCTCTAGGGTCCCGCCGGTGTCCTCTGAGGGGCCGTCGCGCCTGGTGCTAGCGAGTGCGCATGCGCGGTGCGCGCGCGCCCGTGCGCGAAGCGAGAGCCAATCGACCATAATTTTAGAAGTTTGACAGAATGGTGCCTCACTGCCATCCCCCTCCATGGGGGCTGTGCTGGGGAACACTTCCTATAAATAGCTTGTTCCAGCCTGCCAGACGCTCTGATGATTACAGGCTTATCGTGTGACTAATGTTAGAGCTTGGCTCGCCTTCTATCTGATCTCCGGTACTTGACCCGCTTTGACCTCTACCACGTTTGACATTTCTTGGAACGCCCGACCTCTGCTTGTTATCGACTATTCTCTCCGTCTGCCGCCAGCCCGACCTCTGCCTTGTTTATTGGATTCGCTAACGTTTGCCCGCCTGCTTGACCTACGCCGTCCACCGTTTTCAACAACGAACTCTGCCTGCCTCGACCTTCGCTGATAACTCGGACTACTCTTTCTTCCGTCTTCCCCTTAAGGGACTCTTCTTGGAACCCATCTTCCACACACGTTTCCCTGGGGGGGTACGCCAGGAGCATGACCTTGCCACCCGATTGCGGAAAAGTCCACGGGTCCCCCTCAAGGATCCCTGCCTCTCTTCCCGTTGGGGGGCTCTGGGAGAAGACACTTTGCGTGGCTAGACTCCCTTCTCCTGGACCACTTGAGGGGTTCACATACTTTCAAGCAGCACTGTATATTCTCAGGCCCACTGAAATCTGCTAGCAATGCAAAAGAGAAAGGGAAGGTAAAAAGTCTGGCCAAACCAGACCCTGTGCCTTCCCCTTACACTAGAGAGTCCGGTCATTAGTGAGGAACTTGTGGGCAGAAGTCATATTTGATGCCAGAATCTGATGGTAGATGATGTTGAAAATCCATGTCAGTCACAACCTTATGACATAACCCAGCCATACTTAAACAAGGGGTCTCTTTAAAGCTTCTAGGGAGTCTTGAGCTGTGCCTTATTGGTCTCCCAATACCACGTGGCATGGCGGCATGACCCCAATGTCTTATCAACTGCTTCTAGGAGTGGTATTATGACTGTAGTCCTGTATAGTGGACGTGCCTCCAACTCATAATCAATGTAAGGGACATTCTACCAATTACATCTGATGAATTATGTTTGCTGGGGTTCCCTGAGACCTAAAATTAATTAACGGGGTCCCCTTGGGTATGACCTTTGAGGAAGGCTTTGGGAATCAGGATATGTAGAAAATATATAATTAGCCCCGGAGCACTGACACACCATTTAATTATAGAGCAATGCCAGACAAATAAAAGGTGATGCTCATAGATGATGGTCATAGAAACATTGGGACGCCACTAAGAAGGCTAAGGGTAATATTGTTTATTTTGGATTTCCATTGCATACAACATTGAAGATTATTTATTTAGAAGTTCTTATTGATTTTTTTAAATAAAAGAATAGAACGATATATTGTTTAAAACATAATTTTAAGGCATTTTTTGTAGATTGATGGATGAATTTTGTTATTTACTGTGTCACATCAACACATATTCAAATATATGAGAATTGATAGGCAATGTTGGTCCGTTGAAAAGGTGGTAATTGGAATAACAATAATATTGATATTCAATCACTTTCTATAGAATGCCTTCCCATTAGATTCTGTAACTTGCTGCTAACTACTGAACACTAGAGCTGTAAACATTACTAAGATGTAAACTTAAAACTTAAGTTCCCAACTTAGATCTCCTCACAATGTCCTATGTCAGGGTTCTTTTTTTGTCTACTTGGGTATTTATTATATGAAAAACAATATAGCTGAATGAGATTGTGTCTTTATTGTGACTGTATGAACACGAAGACATAATTTATTTCATTATATTTTTTTTATCAAATATGAAGCCTAATTGGTCTTTCTAAGCAATGGCCATACATGTGTTTCCAGGTTATACCTTCCAGTCTTATATAGAGACATTTGTTTAACAAGTAGCCTTCTGTTAGTCCTGTAGATGCCTTCAGTGTCTATTAACTATTTCAATTAAGTCCCACTGTTCACTATTAATTGTTGCTCTGCAAACTAAATGTCTCACATTCTTTTTATTTTATACATCATTTTTTATGTCAAATATTGTACCGAATAACAAAGCATTGATTCCAATGTCATAGATATGTGGTTAGAGGAGTACCAAACCACATTTTCAAAACACATGCAAATCCTGTATGCTAATACAATTATATCATACACATAATATGATCACATACTGTAGGTCAAAACAACTAGGGTCAGTTTAAAATTTAAATAAATACAAAAAAAGGATGGGAACGACTGGTTAGGGGCATGTGATGTTAGATTGAGGGTGAACGCAATCAATGTAAATTTTTTTATTTAAATTTGGTAAGTAATGGGCAAGGTTAGAAATGCCATTGTCATCAGGATGAAGTTGGGACAGCTCCTAAATGTAACTTTTCTAAAATAAAATATTATTATCTATGCAATCTGTTACAATAATGGTTTACTTCTAGGTAATGCTTCAATCTATTTTGCATTAGAATAGTGAGGCAGATTTAACTTTTAACATTTTCAGGTTCAAGTAATACTTCTGCCTCCCTACTTTAAACATCATTTTGGTAAGGGTCATAGAGTCATCATGTTTATTTGCTATTTGTTTGAAATCTGAAAATATGGAACTACCAAAGCTTATTGTTTGGTTGAAGATTTAAGAATTCAACAGCTCTATTAACTAACAGAATTCAAACATTTTCCCGCTCTTTTAATTGTTTAGTCTCTCCATTTGGAAGATTTTTCTGTTTTTCAAACAAAGATGTTACTACACTTTCACAAAAACTTTTTCATTCAACAAGGAATGTTTTTACAGATGATGAATGAAGTTGAATTGAGAATTTAAAAAAGATTTTGCTGTTGTGGTTTGTATATGACATCTACATATACAAACCACAACAGCAAAATCTTTTTTAAATATTGGTTTTAAGGTAAAAAAAATAACTAGAGAAAAAGAAAAAGGCCAAAAATATGACAAAAGACAACCCAAGTAGTATCTACACAGAAATGTAACTAATGGTATGATGCATTTTTTTTCTATTTATTATTTTATTCCCATGACCAATGACCACCCTTCTACATTATGACCTATTTAAGATGGTTGACATTACTAGCTAAACTTTCCTGTCATGCAATTGGCTTACTGCAAGCATTCCATATGAAAAACTCAAGTCATATCTGTGTCTTGACTAAAGTGAACGAGATTAATGTGAGCGTAAATGATATTATCATTGTGTAAAAAGCATTGAAATGTATTGTATATTTGAAAAAAATAGGTTCACAGATTTACAACAATTTGTAAGATGTCTACCACTTGTTAAAGAGAGGTTTTTAGACTAAATATAATTAATTTACTTAAAATGTGATTCAAATTAAGTGATAAGGTATCACAGAACAGTACAATCAGCATACAAGACTTCAGTTGCATGAACTACACATTTGAGATCTCAGTGATATTACTGTGATGGCCACTTTTCCTTATTCTGCTGTGGCAAGGGCCGTTTCTAGAATTTGGGGGGCGCTATGCAAAATTGCTGCCTGGAGCCCCCTGTAGACCGAGAACAGTTGTTATGGAGGGGGGGGTTGGGTGCGCTAGCAAAGAAGATGTTAGGCGGTGCGCAGGAAAAAAAGGCCCTGGTCCTCCAATTTGTTCTGGTAGAATGCTGCATTTATCTTGGCATGAATTTTTTCTAAGTTTCATATGCTGCTGTAGCAACATTGGAGGTCAACCTCTATGGTTTACACTTTGGATGGTGTACTTATTGCATCCTCATCAAATGAGATCCTCATGAGAGTGGATACAACACAAGCTATAGACTATAGTGTTGAGCTCGAATATTCGAGCTGCAAATATATTCGGCGAATATCGGCTATTTGAGAATTGGCAAATTTTGCGAATATGGCGGCAGATATTCGCAATTTCGATTTCGCTATCGCGAGGCAATTATAATTGTGAATTTAGATTCGCATTCGTGCACAATTGCGCATATTCGCAAATATAGAATCGAATATTGGTAGAAATATTTGAATATTGCCTATGCTGCTCATTACTAATAGATTATGATATGAGAGAAGAGGACCCTGGACAATAGGACTTACAATGGGCAATAGGTGGGCAGGGTCACATGTTCAATCAGGGTTGCTGGAATTGGTTCAGGACCAGTTGTGAGGTGAGCAGCGAGGGGGAAAGCTCCCGCCCACCCTCCCCTGTTTGTTTTTCTCCATATGGTTTTTGTGTTTGGGAGCTGGTGATTTCCTGAAACATAGGTTCCGTTTGGGATGGTATTGATCGCTTGCTGTTTTTGTTTTTTGTATTATTTCTTTTATTTCAGATGTCATAGCACCTATGGCTGGGTCCGGGTCTTTGAAGGTATGCAGTTTGAAAAAAAGGTTGGTGGGGAATCATCTGATGGTTTATCCCCTGGGTGTAGGCCAGAGGGAGCTGACCAAGTCTGGTAAGCATTCTCAGTGGGCTTGCGGGCAGCCTTAGTTGTCCTCGAGTTGGTCGGTGGCGGCTGAGGGCCTATACAAACTTTGGCAGGCACTGGTGACCTGTGTTGGATCTGATTGGTGGATCGTGACGGAATCCTAAAAGGCTCGGAACCAAGATGTTTAAGAGAATCTGATATGTTTATCGGGGTTTATGTTATGGTTAAATAAAAGGCGCTTTGGCCATTTAAATCCACCTTCAGTGTACAGTGTATTATTTTATTGTTAAGTATGGTAAAATGTTTATGTGTCATTAAGGTCTTTATAGTCATGGGTAAGGGTCCTTAGGACCCATCCAAGTCATGAGAAATAATGAGAGTGTGTAACAGGACTTTGGTTTCTGGGGATAGGAATGGGCGTATTTTGGAGATAATGTACAGATGGAAGTGGCAGGATCTAATAATGTTCTATGTGTGGGGAGTGTTTTTGCTACCTTGCAGCAGAACCTCTAACTGTTCTCTTTTGTTTATCAGAGTTTGAATAGTAATGACAAGCATTTTATATCCTTTGCCTAGTTTGTAATCTGTCAGTTCTTTAGCTTTCCTCATGGCTCAGTATCTAGCAAAATCAGTGCAGCTTCACATTACCGGTAAATGAAAATGAGTGTTATACACGGAAAAAGATAAAATTAAACTGTGCATGTTTTTTCAGCCCTTCATATCATCTTTTATTCAGGTTCATATGGGTTGTCCCATTTCTATTCTGATATAAAAAGGCACACACAAGTTTGTGATAACAAATTGCGTTACCTAAGAGACTGCTCATATTTCTGAAACAATAGCAAATATTTCACAGATTCTGACAGGGAACTTTTGAGCTCATTAGATATAGTGTGTACATGTCAGAAACCATGATTCCTTGTCACATACAGTAGCAGGACTGTGTTTTGGATTGCATTTATTTATTTCTCTGATTGCCAATCTATCTGTGAAAATAATCAAGTCTCTGGATGGCTTCTCTTTTATTACAGCGCTTGTTGCCTGGGGATGCTGAAGGTGCTGCCTAACATACTGGATATCAATCTTAGGATAGGTGACAGCAAGATCCAAAAATTTAAAAGCCTCATTATAATCATTGTAACAAATCAAATGAGTGCTAATGTAACTAAGTACTAAGGTAAATATTTTCTACAGTGTATCTGTATTTTATTCTGGTATCATTTTTATTTACTTTACACTTTGTTGTGTGTTTAGATGTTTAGTCCTCCTAGTAGAGTTTTGCATTTGGTTATGTCAATGACATTAGCTTACACAAGTACATTTATCTTCAGTCCACTTTAGTCAAGATAAAAGTCCCATACTTTCATGTATTAAAACCCAATGCAGTTGTAGAGTCTAGGATTAAGCCGGCAGTTGGGTGAAACTGGTTGTATGGGGAGGAACAGCTTCCAAGTTTTGTTCGTGTTTTTCTTTTATAAGTAAGACCCTCTGGATTTGCAGTGGAAGCACACTGATGGAGTACCCAGCATCCATGAAATACAGCATACAGAAGGAGATGTCTTTTAAAAGTAGGAGCTGAGTGCAGGCTCCATGGAACACATGATTGCAGTCCATGTGGTAATTTTGTATATATACATTCATTCACATGGCAAAGTGAGTAAGAGATTAAAATCTATATGCATTAAGACCTATATGCATGTCAGGCATGTTCTATAGAGGACTATGCTTAGTTGTCTAACCCATATATTGGTAAGCATAAAATAATCAATTGGTGTACACAAATTGAGTAAGACCAAATTAACAATTCCATCTTTTTTTATGTCTAGACACAACCAGAAGAATAACTATTCCTTATTACTGACTGGGAGGAAAATCAGCTAATTGATATATTTTTAAACTTTGTTCAGCCTTTTGATACCCTGCCTGATGCTTCCTGTATTTATTTTAGTTTCTATAGCAGTGTTGGGTGTCAGCACCATGATTGCAGTGTTTACCAATTCACTTATCATTGCAGTTAATCTCACGGACAAAATCAAGGGTAAGGATCTAAGTCCAACTGACCTCATTGTGGTCACTCTCTGCATATCCAACATTTTCTTTCAGCTCATCATGTTGGTAAACGATTATATGAGCTTTTTGAGTGGTGACGTTTACTTCACTGAGGAAGTCTACATTTTATCAACTGTCTTACTCATGCTTCCAATGTACTCCAGCTTCTGGTTTACAGTGTGCCTGTCTATAAATTATTACTTACAGATTGTAATATCTACTCATCCATTTTTAATCCGGCTTAAGCTTTCTGCTGGGAGGTTGATCCCATACCTGATAGTAGCTTCGATTGTTATAACATTGGCTACTGGCCTTCCTGCAGCCTGGAGTTTCTCCCAAGCGCCACAAGATTTTAATATGTCAAGTGGAGAGAGTGAAGAAATTAGCGTTCCTAGACTCAGTGTTGTATACTTACTGCCCAGCAACTTCATCAGTTGTACCATTCCACTGGTCTTAGTTGCAATTGCCAATGGTCTCATCATCAAGTCTCTTGTGACTCACAGGTCGGATAGAAACGCAAAAGGAGAGTTGAGCGCTCGAGCAGAAGGTCGGGTCCGAGCTGCCAGGACAATAAGCTGCCTTCTCTTTATATATGTATGTTTCTACATATCAGAAATACTTGTGTTTGTGGATGTTTTCCCTCAGAGCAGCCCAGGATTCTGTACATGCTTGATGATCATCTATAGTTATTCACCAGCACAGTCAATTGTCCTCATTTTTGGTAGCCCTAAACTAAAACAAGTGTCTAGCAGTTTTATAAGCTGTCTTAACAAAGAAAAAACAAGGACTCCGACTGTTTTAATAATAAATCCATAATAATGTGGGCATACCTGGCCGTATTGCTTATCCTTATCTTACAAACCTTTTTAAAATTGTTTAATTGATTAAGCTGGTCAACAAATATTTTCTTGCCAAACAGATTAAACGTAAGGCCCCCATACACATCTAGATTTTCCTTTCAACTTACATTTTTGGGGGGTCAGGGAAATCGTGATTGATTGTAATCTTTGCCAACTGTAGTAACAGATATTTGATCAAATTTTTGGGGATCGTCTATAAGCGTAATTGAAGGTTCAATTACAACTGATTGAAATTTTCCAACATGTCCGATCATTATCATTAATTAACCATTATTATATATATTTATAAAGGTTTAAAATCTGTTTGCATGTTATAACTGATGCAGTTGGTGAGGATAAGCAGATCCACCTATTTATTGGATGAGATCTAAAAGGAAGTTACACACACATTGAAGTAACACACAAGCTTTCACTCAAGCTTGATGGAACAGGGAACCAACATGGTAAATCCCTGTTCGATTACCATTACTAAAGTTTCGAACATCAATCGTTTGCACAAAGTGGTGCGCACAGATTCGGCGTGCAATCGGCAAACACTTGAGAGCAGCATGCTGACGCAGCATAGCTCAAGCTTTCATCGATCGAGCAGGTATCGACCCATGTTTGCCAAGCTATAGGCTAGCCAACAACATTTTTGTTAGATTGACTTTAGATTTGTAGGGCTTGTGCGATTACATATACACATACTTACACAACATGTAGTCTTGGTACAGGTCGGGCTTACCTTTCCCTCTTCTTCACTCCCACGCTGCCTTACCCCTTCCGGTCTCTTATTTTAATTTTAATCTTTTTTAAAAAAAATTCTTGGAGCACAGCAGAGCAATAGCACCAGCTCCCCTATGTCCAAAGTCTCAGAATGACAGCACACCCTCAAGTTACCTTATTGGCATAATCAATGGTCATATTATCACACATGCCCACCCAGGCCAATATTTATCAACAAGTGTAAGAGACTTCTATATTATACTGCAATATACAAACATCGATCAGTTTCCCATCTGTGGTCCATGAACGATTCATCCTTTGATACTCAAGCCAGGAAAAAATCTACAATAGTATTTGAAACAATCATCTTTATTTAGATCAATTGCTTTACTAATTCTAATTTAGTGTAGTATATACTATGTGTAGTGGCGTGAGAATGGTTTTCCCTTGTTTACCAATGGCTTTTATGGCTAGTTTGTACCTTACTAAGAAAGTTTTTCTAACTTTAATTTGTACACCACAGTTTCAGTGAGGTGGTTCTTTTTTTTTTACTCTTCTTTCTTTTCATGTTTGGATACTGGGTTACATAGTACCCAGCTTTTATATATTTTCTTTATTCTATGTGTCGACTTTGTAATGTCCTTTGTAATATTTTTCTCTTTAATTGTATGGTTGGTAATTGGTGAAAACTTTAATAAAAAATTATTTGAAAAAAAAATGTTTTGTGTGTCGTGTCTTTTTTTTCTCCCTTTTCATTTCTTTCATATAAAAGTTTGAGATTGATTTTGTTTTACACATAGTACTCCCATATACACACTTGTGTATTGGACTTTTTTGCTAGACCTGAGTTAGTACCCAATCTGCTTTGAAGAAAATGTATGATATGTTTATATTTGTGTTTATTAGTAAGGTACTGCTTGAATCTTTCTAAGTTTACAAACTAGTATGTATATTGGATGGGAATGAGTAGACAGTAGCTCTGGATACTCGGGGGGTGCTGCAGGTGGTCTAGGCTGGTTTCTCCCCATTTCAGGATGTGATACAATGGAGTCATGAAGGTAGATGGAGGTAGGAACTTCTTAACGTTGTTGATTTGATACTGGGTGATAGGGGTCACAGTGTGAGGGGTCACAGTGTGTCACAGCATTCCCTGTGTAAGGGACGAGTACATTAACATATTTACAATAGATAAAAACGAACATTTAAGCTATAAGGATTGGTTGAGGGGAGCATACACAATATTTGTTTATGGGACATCACGCTGGGCATGCACACTAGGTTTTTTTATAAAATAGGAAGTGGGTCTACATATAAGATCACTATATTACACTACTGACTAATATGGAGTCCCAGCATAATTAGTCTTTAGTTTGCAAGATGTTGCTATACATGGTTTATATACTTACACAGTCACACTCTTTCACACTATAAATGTTTGACACTAGTTAATTGATTTAGTTTGGGATAATTTTGTTTTAGGTTGGTTTATTTATTTATTTTGTAATCTTCTTATATTTTGTGGTAGAATGCCTCATATGGGCAATACTCTACACTACACAGGGGTAGAATCGACAAGGTTCAGATTAGATTTCATCCATTGCCTAAATGATGAATTTGCCACACCCTATGTTACTATTTTCATCCGCGGGTGGTTGGCTGTGGCATCGTGCACCTGTCAAGGTCCCTCGTTATTCTACCTTTTGTCATTCCTGGGTGAAGTGTCCCTGGGTGGGGCGATGATATGGCCATCTCTGGCACTGGTTGATGGGAGGGAGCCTGGTTTGCTCTACCATCCCTATCACACAAAGATTGTGAGTAAATTAATAGGTATGAATGAGCTGTATAACATTCATGTACTTTTGTAAATTTTTTCAGAAAATAAATAAAAATTTAAAGTGAAAAAAAAGAAAAAAAAAGTTAAATTTCATCCTTAACATTTGTAATAAAGTACTATATATATATATATATATACACACACACATATACATACAGTATATATACCTGAGTATAAGCCAACCCGAATATAAGCAGAGTCCCCTAATTTTACTAAATAATTTTAAGAACTGAATGGCTCGAGTATAAGCTTTATAATGCAGCAGCTAATACACAGAAACACACCATAAGTATTCTATTATTTTGGGATGTCATTATTTCAACTAGCTGATATGTAAAATTAACTGCAGATCCCCTGAACATGATATCATCACCAAAATCACTGAGGATGTAGAAAAGGGTTGTGGAAAGAGAAGAGAGAATAAAAAACACAGACATAAAATATTAAATACTTTATAGAAACACAAGAACCTACACTCACCTGTGTTTCTGTGATAAACAAAGCAAAGCAGATCCCAATACAAAGATGTATTAGTAAACAAACAGCATAGCTTTAATGACACAGCTTAACCTCCTGAGTTTTTACCCTGAGTTTAGCTTGGGGCAAGTTTATTAACCCAACAAACTCAACCTGAGCTATACTCATTGAAGCTCACCTATCCCCGGCGCGCTGCCTGCAATGGAGCGTATTGGCAAACCACTGACCTCTTTCGAGTCCACCTCTATGATGCCATCGGGGCGGTGCCATTGACCTCCATTTTATAGAGGTGGCACCATCTCTTTTCAGCACATGCCTGGTGTCATCAATGTGAAGGAGAGAGAGCAGGAAAAAAGGGCTCCATGGACAAATGCTCAGAAGGCAAAAAAGGGAAAACACATGTGGTACATTCATAGGAATAAGTAAGGGGTCCCCAGGACTCCTGTAATTATTCCATAAAGTTAGGGTTGTTGGGGGTGTGTAGCTGTGGAACTCCTTATTAACCCCCCTAGCATTTCTGACGGCACCATCTCGCCCAGCGCCGTCCTGTCCAGTGAAGATCAGAGGCCCGGCAGCGCATACTTACAGTTCTGCGCTGTCCCAGTGTTTCAGATCATCTGAACTGGCTTCTTCACTGAAGCCGATGTCCCCATCCCCCCCACCCATCCACCCGAGTGACGTGACACATCGGGCCAGCAGCGGGACATTCAAAAGTGAATTGCACTTAAGCAGTTTTCTATGCAGAAATGAAGTTAAGAGGGTGCCAAAGGGCATTGTACTAGATACAGTGATAACTGTATCCAATACAATTCAAAGTAAAAAAACACATTTCCAATTGTAATTAAAATGTTTATTATAAACAAAATATAAATATGAATACATAGTGTTTTGAAATCTATCATACTGTCAGGTCCCCGCTCTGTCGCCCCCTGAACCGCATACCTCTTTACCTGACCAGCGTTCCTTGCCGAGGGACATTGAGGGGGGCTCTAGGGTCCCGCCGGTGTCCTCTGAGGGGCCGTCGCGTCCTGGCGCTGCGAGTGCGCGCGCGCCCGTGCGCGAGCGAGAGCCATCGCCAGAATTTTTGAAGTTTGACAGGAAGTGTGCCTCAGCTGCATCCCCTCCCAGGGGGGCGGTGCTGGGGAT
>CM070032.1:85096899-85117131 GCA_036250615.1 Ptychadena robeensis | reverse complement strand
ATTGCAGTGTGCCTGTGCCCGAACTGGGTTCGGGCATATCGCTAGGGAGGTTAAGAATATCTTCTATATATCTCCTGATAAAGCAACTGTAATGTGCGAAACATGTCGAGATTGCGATATCTATGATCAGTTCATGATGCGGTGATGTAACAATACGCTTGATTATTAGGACACAGTTGATTTTGTATTTTCGGATTCATAAAATTGACTAATCAATACTTTGTGTGGTACTGCCTTGAGAGTACCTCAATCCCTAATCCTATAAAAAGGTGTGCGGAAACATATTCTTTCTTTTCTTATAACAGAGCAGTGTTGGATTGTGAGGTCCAGGAGGGGTTTGGGTGGAAGGTCTTTTATAATTACGCCCCCGAACAGGTCTGATCACTACCTGATCGATTAAATGTTTGATGTCGATCACTTTTGGTCGTTGGATTCAAGTGTGCAGGGCAACCTTAAGTCTACCATCAGTTTAAGGTTGTTGTACTCTACGGCTTTGTTTCCATTGCGTTGGGACCCCTCGTAACAGATCCGTAACAGAACGTTGGGTCCCAACGTAACAGATAGACTTACCTGGTCGGCGGACGGGTCTGTCTTCATTGCGCTGAGCCGATCCGCCGGTGTCAGGCTGAACGTAGTCGAGCCTTTACACCGGCGGATGTGTAAACAGACCATCCGCCAGCAGGCTGAGTCTGTGAGATACGTCGGGACCCCAGCTAAGCGTATACGCTTAGCGTAGGGGTCCCGGCGTACAATGGAAACAAGCCCTACATTTTCTTTTCCTTGCCATTAATTGAGGTCGAAAAGTATCACATGCCTAATAAAACATATGTCGCTGACTACTTAGATCTACCTTCAGTTGCATCCTGGCAAAAGGATTTCATTACTTGACCGAATTAATATGGGGCAGGGGGAATCCTTTAGAATATTGGGTAAGGGGCAGCAGCTAAGTTTGCATCTATAAATGGATGGTCTTGCACATGAGGGCTATAAGAGAGGATGGACACAAACACATAGTAGGAATGATCAGAATTCTTTAAACGCTTAGCAACACTTGGACAAATGCAATAACAGAAAAAAAACAAAAAAAAAAAAACAAAACACACCACAAAAGGTTACATTTACAAAATCAAGTTTATTTAAGCACTCTACAAAAAAAGCTATTTACACAGAACAGAGGTATAGATATGTATAAGGAATGTTAGGCATAGATTACATGAAACTGTTCAATCCACAAAGAATCACACAATGGATTAGAAAAGCAATTTTCACTGGAGTTTTAAAAACAAAATGCAATTATTACCCAACAATCTTGGTTACCCCAAGGGTACAGATCTATGCAAGCATGGATTTTCTACCCGAAAATTATTATATTTAATATTGAATTAAGAATTATTATTATAATTTTTATAATTATTATATTTAACTATGAATTAAGAACGGCCAAAGTAACATTCTAAGATCAAGATACAGAGAAGTCAAACTTCTATACATGGTATTTTAATCAAATCTGCATTCTTGAAATAAAGCATGCTAGAATATTAGGTTTGTATGTGCAAGGTCTACTCAAAGGGCTTTACAGTAGGCCAAGCTCTGTACAGAATGGCTTGATGATATTATCCTGAGAAATGTACATGTGTGCCCAACTGGCTGGGATCCAGGAAAATTGTAGCATATTGAATATGGCCAGGTAAAGCTAAAAAGGAGTCAATTGTAAAATTCTAATCAGTCTATTTTGGAATAGCATGAAGTATGGAACATATGTGAAAACCTTTCCTTACCCATTTGCCCCCAACCGTTGTCCTTTCAGTAAAGTTTAGTTCACCTCATCTGAATTCAATATACTTATATTTAGATCTAGTTCCTGCTCAGAGAGCCAAGCCATTGTTAATGGAACCTCTGCTGAACTCAGAACGTCTAAGTAAATATACAAAAAGGTAAGAAAACCTTATGGGCCATTTCCCTAACCCTTTAAAGACTCTAGAGAACCAATTCATGAGAAGTTACAGATTTTTTTAGTACCAATTAACACCTTTAATAATCATTACCTTCTATGGATGAAGAGTACAGTTAACATGAAAAATGCTGTACTATATTACAGTTGTACATATACATTATGAGTTGGCCCCAACACCCGATCTTGTACCTCATTAATTTAAAATTTTCATACATCGTTCTTCTTACAAACCATTATACATGTTTACAATTCTGACCGTATTTTTTGTAATGTAACATGTTTTTAATAGGATCATAATAATACAAATAAATAATAGGTAACATTTTCCACCAGGTTTCTAATCAGATTACAAAAAGTATAATGAGATGGAAGGGAGTGAATATTAGTCACATAAATATAAGTATCTACAGGCCTAGCGGTATAATAAAAGTATAATCTATTGTAAACCCTTGAAGATTTGTGCAGGTAGGATGTCAGAGTGTGAGAGGAATGGATTGTGGACATACAGTAAGATTGAGTTGCAACCGAGGAATGTGCGGTTGTGCTGCATGCTGGTATACGAGTACATGGAGAATAAGCCAATACATCCCTACAAATAGAGAACTCTTTTACGCAACTAAAAGGCTATGAGTGCTTGGCTTAATTTCAAGTAGGCAGAGGATGGAGTAGCAGCCTTCTGCTTTCTCCACCCACGTGGTTCCACCATCTTTAAGACATGTTATTGTTCGGTTCAATGCGCTGAACCAATAGAGCAACCAGTTTCTCCAGAAATTTGGCACTGTCTTTCCCTGTCTGCAACACCTCTTCATGGCTGGCAGTTGCTTCGTTGTTGTAGTCCATGACGGCCTTGTTGGTAACAAGAGACATGCCCAGGACTCTGAGACCACAATGTCTGGCCACAATTACTTCTGGAACAGTGCTCATGCCTGTCAAAAACAAAAGTGGTGAGAAATGTTCAAAGCACTAAAAAAGCCACAAGATTTACTGAACAACAAAATATTATCCTCAGGCTTTGACTGCCCCAATGCGTTAAAACCAATGCAGAAGCCACCCATTAATATGACAGGACTGTCTCCACAGCCCGTCAGAGCCCCCTATCGGTTTGTCTGAGCCTCCGTCATGTTAACGCAGAGCTCCACATAGACATCAACGCAATGGAGGCCGGACAGATGACGCACCAAAGCATGTAACAAAGTACAGGTTCTGTAAATTGTAACAATGATGATCCAATGAAAATATGTGAGGCGTGACAACATATGCTTGTTTCTTTTAACAATAAAGTTTTAACGATTGTATTTATAAAATTCATATTTAAATTTTTATCTAAAAACATAGTCTGACTCTGTATTACAAATACCCTTTGGTTATGAGTACTGGCCTAGTGGTAAATCAGTTTATTTCTGAAGTATTTTTTAATAAGTCTCCAGATCTAGGAGCATAGGGTATAATATTAATCGTATACTTCCTGGTATCTGTCTCAACCCAAACCATATAAATATAATATTAAAGATTTACACAGATATGAATATGGCATATGTTAAACGTGCATGGCTACAGCACGGTTCAGCTGAATTTGTGTGTGCAGCAGGGTTTATTGAAGAGGCAAGTAAAGGGATAGTGTAGAATTATTGTGGTATTAGAAATGTAGTAGTGGAGGAAAGCTGGGTGGAAAAGTAATGGCAACATTGCAGATGTAAAAAAAAAAAAAAAAAAAACCCCTCTTGTGGGGCCCAATATATTGTAACTGTACATATGTATGTAAGCTTATATGCAGCTGCTCATGCAAAGGTACTTCCATGGTGGCAATCAGTATGCTTGGGGACTTATAACAGTGGGCCAGCCACCAATTTATATAATATTGCAAGTCTTTTTCTGGGTGAGAGTCATTTATATGCATGTGCAGTTTAGTGTACGTAGTAAGAGACCCGAAAAGTCCAGAAGAGACACTGTAATGAGTTTTAAAATAAAAATGTAAAAAGGAGGGACTAAAAGGCCAATTTACCGTACTTCCTGGAATTGTGAAGAAGTCAGTTGTAGGTGTAGTGCATAGTATTTCTACATCTAGAACAAGACATGCAAGTTAAAACCAATACATACCCACTGCATCGGCCCCAAGGCTGTTCAGCATTCGACATTCAGCAATAGTCTCAAAGTTAGGCCCACCAAGGGAACAGTACACCCCTTCTCTAACTTTCTCTGCAAAGCCCAGCTCATGTCCAACTGCCACGGCTAGTTTTCTTAAGTCCTTGTCATAAGCATCAGACATGGGGGGAAAACGAGTACCAAACCTAATTAATATATACAAGATGAGGAAAGGTTATAGATTAAGCAATGAAAACACTGAATTATCGAGCTAGTCCATCGAGCTTGGCTAACCATTCATTGTTATGCCAGTAACTTTACTGTTTTGATATATCTTTTCAATACATGTACCCTTAAGAAAAATTCAACCACTTCCATGTGTACAGTAATAAGGAAACCAATAGTATGGTATACTGGGAAATCCAAATTGAATCAAACACAAAGTAAATTTTCAGGATTTACATACTACTAAAGAAGGTTACGTATGTGTCTACAGGTTATGCCCCCCATACACACTTAGATCTCCACCCGATTTTTCAGATGACCTACCACCATGTCTCCTCAGCTCTGTTGGGGAACCGAGGGGGCTGAGAACAGAACCTCTGCAGCGGCTCTCTAAAGCTGTTGAGCTCTTCCTAGCAGCTCCTCCCTCTCCCTTCGTGCTGTTTCAATGTTTGGTGAACAGAGGCTGTCAGCTCACTGACAGCCTCTGCTCACAGCTGCAGTCCCTAGATGCTGTCTGCCGAGTCCCCCTAGCTGCTCGGGCCCTGACGGTGGCCTGAGCATCTAGGGGGAACTGATAGACATACCCTTAGTGCTGGCACACAAAGGGTGTGATTGTGACCCGATGACCTAATCATGCATGGTCGATCGCCCCCCCCCCCCAAAAAATAAATAAAAATCGGGTCACAAACTAAATGTGTATGGGGAGCTTTAACCACAGTTCTAAAAATACCCACTGGCTTTTTCATATTTATTCAGATTTTTCATAGTATTTTAGAACACAATATTGCAGAGGTGTGGGCAGTAAAATATTTTCTGAATCAGATGGTGTTTACTATAGTAATTTATATTGCACTTACCTCTCCTCATTTGGACCAGTAAGTGGATTCTGTCCTGCAAATCCTGGCATATTGATGTGGTCACTGATCACCATAATGTCCCCGACTTTGAAGTCCTGATTCAAGCCTCCAGCAGCATTGGTGAGGATAAGAGTTTCCACTCCAATCAGACGGAAGACACGAATTGGAAAAGTCACCTGACAAGAAATATAATGCAGATTAGAATACTGATGTTTTGATGACCAGAACCGCATTGGGATCAATGAATCAAGATGGTAAATGTAACAATTAAATGATAAAATTTTAATTACTGCCTTATTGCAAGTTCCAGTCTATACCAATCAATTTATTGTAGTCCTATTCTAGATACAAAAGCCAAGCCTATTCTAGCCATCACATATACTGTATCAACAGAAGTGCAGATAAAAGCTAGTAAGGCCAATTAGGATTCTCTACAGAAATATTTAGGATGATTCTAGAATAAATTTATATAAAGAACCTTTATATCCAGTAGGTAGAAGTTGATTTGGAGAACATCCATGAATCTAGCTTATGCTGGTTTTCCTTCTTTTCACATATGTTTTAAGAGATTGACAAGCAAAGCTAATGCACTTGTGGAGTATAATGCTTCAGGCTTTAAAATTCCTTTCTTTGTACTGTACAAAAATATTTGCTTCTGGTCACCACAATATAGTCTTAATATTCTCCAATACATAAACAGGTCTTACCTTCCACAATGGGTAACCCTCATAGAAGTGAAACCGCCCTTGCATGCACACACATGGTTTCCCATTCAAGTTCCCAAATATAAGACGTCCAGCATGGCCAGGAACTGTAATAGAGAATGAAGAACGGATTAAGCTGGAATAGTAATAGAGTATATTAAGAGAATTTGCCATTCCTTTCTCTACTCCTACTATATATATAGTGTCATAGATTTATTATAATAAATATGTATTTAATTTAGAAGTAAATTATAATAAATAATCATTTAACATTAAATCTGTAGCCTGATCATGCAAACTACAGTAATCACATATTTTACACCTAATTCATCTCTGTACGTACAATCCTTGTAATGAAATTAGTTTCCACAGTTCAGAACTTGGGAAACACTGAATTTTAAAGCGTAAAAATCTGTGCAGGACTCTAGCTCGCAAACAAGTAGGTATTTCTGGAGGATCTACAATATCTTTCAAAGTATGTAACCTCATGTTAAAGGCACCAGAGAGACAAGGCATTGCTTATTTTGTCAAGTTCACAGGTATAATTTAGCCCACTGTAACAAAAAATATATTACATATAATTTTTTAATTTTTTTTCTAGGTTCTTGGAAAACCTTTCATTTCTTGTTGTCCCGACCAACATACCTGTACTGTGTGGGAAGTTAGGAATCTCACTGTATGGGAAAGCCACCTGGTCCTTCAACAGTTCACCCAAAGCACCAAGTCCAGAGCCACAAACAATGGCCACCGAGGGACGGTGTTCAGTGTTAGCCAGCAGCCAGTCTGCAGTTTGTTTGTATTCTTCATAAGTGTACCTGAAAAAGACAATTCAAGAAAAATATGTAAGGTTTATTCATTATTTACTTCCATACCAACTACATTGTGCAACTCATGCATTATAGGACAGGTTTTATGCTGTTGATATGCTGCTTCTACAAATGATGTGTATATAAATGTTTCTCACAGCACTTGTGGCAGTAATAGACCAGGAGACTCAGATAATCCCATTACACAATTCATACCTCAAGATTATTACGATAACACTAGTAAAAAAAAAAAAAATACACAAATCCTTACTTTGAAGTAATATTTAAACAGACTGAGATTATTCTAGTGCAGGATATATACAACTCTTATTACGGTAAAGATATTTCACTAGTACCAGTCTAATAACTTCCACTAATTTGACAGCTTGTCTAAAAGATAGACAGGTAGGTGGGACAGCCATGAAAGGTTTGGTAATTAAAAGTATAAAATGGAACCTTCCCCCCCCCCCCCCCCCCCCTCAGTATTTGGCCAGCTACATAAAGGCTCTCTATGACTAGGAGTCTTTTTTCATATTCTAGGCCATAGAAAGAATCTGTGTGTACACAGCTCAGAGGAACTGCCAGCTCACATCTTCATCAGATGTACGATTCAACCAACACAATATATTCCGAGAACAGAACAGAATGGCCCTTTTCTGTGAGAAAATATGAGTGGAATGTACGCTTGGCAATGCCACACAGAATTCTTGTAAAAAAAGAAGAGACTCTCTGATGCATATCTCAGTGTATGGTCATTAAATGCACCTACACACTGGCAAATTCTGTTAGAAGTGTGCCAGGCCTCTCCATAACTAGAAAGGATATTGACCTATAAACAGGCAGTCTATGCAGGTCTGGTTCAGTCATGCATGTGCCAGGCCTCTCCATGACCAGACTGGTCATTAACCTATAAACAGGCAGTCTATGCAGGTCTGGTTCAGTCATGCATGTGCCAGGCCTCTCCATGACTAGACTGGTCATTAACCTATAAACAGGCAGTCTATGCAGGTCTGGTTCAGTCACATTCTTTGTACATATCAATTATTCAAACATTAAGTAGTAGTAGAATAGTATTTATAACTAGGAGATTAGTGCCCTCTGAAATACGAGGAGGTTATGGTTAGGCTGTAAGCTATGAGTCAATGTTTCCTGTAATTTGGAGAACATCAGAGAAGTACAAGAAGCAGTCAGTCATTCTAGACTCCTGCCATGAGAATGGCACGCTTCAGGAAAGTCCAAACATTCTATTTATAATGCTCAACTAGAGGACATATTTAGACAAATGTGCCAACCTGCATGTCAACCTGAAATTTATGTATTTCTAATGACCTTCTCAGTGCTCAAAGCAGGAGTAGGGTATCTGCCATTAAGACCATATGATAGATATGGCATTAACTGAACAACTGATAAAACACAGCAGTGTTTATTTACACTCCACATGCTTCCAGAAAAACGTGTGCTGCACATTGGCCAGTGTTTGTTTGGATGTGCTGCCATTTGCGTTTCTAATGGGAGTGTATTGGAACTGCAAACACCAGCACCTCCAGACTGCATACAGTGCTTATCAGGCACTTCATATTGTAACACTGGTTCGCTATGGGAAACCCCTGTACCATGCACAGCAGATAATGCGCATGGTTCTGGCAGTGCAAAAAAGCATGTTTTGTGAAATCAGTCATCATATTTTCCAAGACCGATTCTTCATCCTTTAGTTTTCTCTTCATTACTAAGGCTTTCATTTTTCTGAAATATGTATAAAATACCATGCATCTGTTATACATTATACATTTCCATAACCTCAGCTATGGAATTTTTAGAAACTGCCCTCTGGAGACATATGAAGGGGACCACGTGACACAGCACATGACACCATATGGCTTTTCAGTGAACAGATCTGTGTGCACTTCTCATGAAACATGACTCCAGCCTGTGTTCTGAGCTGGAAAACTGGGGACGCTTTACATTCCTGACTTTTTATAGAGTTTAAAAAAAAAAAAAAACAAGGACACTAACTAATGCTACATATTACAGCATGTACACCTAGATCTATGTCAGTCTGTGATTGAGTAAAATGCCGACACATGCAAAGAGCACTGTCCTGTAGAGACATATCTGTAGATACGGCTGTGGTATAGTCAGGAATTGTTCTATAAAAGTTTTACTGATCACTGCCAGACAAATCACACAGAATATGATCATAAAAATGTGTCTGGTAATGGCAATGTTCAAACAGCAATACTTTCACTGCATGTTACAACCTCACAATGTGACATAATGAAATGAGAGGATCAAGTCACAGCCCAGACCAGCCAGACGTAGACAACCAAGCTGCCAAGTTCTAGTTACGGCCAAAGATTCAGGAAAATGCAATGTCAGTAGTGACTAAAAGACCCCCATACAGGTCGATACCTATTAAATCAATGAATGCTCGAGTGCAGTGTGGTGACATCACGATGGTGTACACATGCTGTGCTGGCACGTTCCTCTATTGAATGGGGAATCCATGCGCACCACCTATACGCATGGTGATCAAGTGTTGGGGGATGGAACTAAAAATCGACCTGTGTACGGGGAGCCTAACACCACAGAGTTTAAGTATCTGGAAGTACTATTCCTGGTAAGTCTGGTAAATTAAACTGCACGTTCATGCTGATCGATTGTTCAGGAATGAAACGATTGTTTGGAATCGATCCCACTCAAAGAAAGCTTGATCAAACAGGCAACCAATATGTTGGTAAATCACTGTTCCATTGCCATTACCTTGGATTGAACGGGGAACGATTACACAAAGTGTGGGCATCGATTCACCGTTCAATAGACGAATGTTTGAACAGTGTGGTGGCGTCCCTAGATACTGTCTGCCGTAACCGACGGACAGCACTGGCACACAAAGGGTGCCTGGGCCAATTGTGACCCAATGTTTCAGCCGATTGACCGCGTGTGATGACATCATCTCGCACGGTCGATTGCCCAAAAGATTGGGTCACAAGCTATACGTGTATGGGGGGGGCAGCTTAAGCAACTTGACTTCCTGAAAGGTTTCTTAAAGGAAACTTCAGCAGGTCTAGGTAGTTTGACTTACTACTACTGATACTATGACCTAGATAAATGAGAACTTTTCCAGACACGACACCATAGATGTATTATGACATCACACCTGCCTATTTTCTTAGTGACTCATACATTTTCCTTGTAGTCCGCCCTCTACTATACAAGGTTACAGGAAACATTGTAACCGTCTAGCTTCCGGCTGAGCTGCGTTTGCTAAGAATTTGAAGAAATCTTGGTCTTGAACATAAAAAACGAGACACCTAAAACATCTAGTAACAGAGTCAGAAGTCAGTGAAGTGCCTCTCTCCTCAGGGTGTCATCTGTGGTCTTTTCATGAATCTCCAACTACCTCTCATTACTCACACTGCAACTGACTAAGGGCCCCCATACACCTTACAATCTTTCCATACAATTTCTGTACAATCAAATTTTGTTCTACCAAAGCCATGTAATATGAGGAGCTTTCTAACCCTTCCAATCACTATGTATTCTATCAGGGAGGACACTATACTACATGGTTGTTGGTAGATCTAATGGAGATTGTATGGATCGATCTTAAGGTGTATGGGGGGCTCAAGGGCTTGTTTCCACTTAAGCGGAAGCCTGCGGTTGTGCACGGCGCGGATACATCCGCGCCCATTCTCTTGAATGGGCTAGTCCCCGGCCGAGGTCAGGTCGACCGAGTTTATAGGCGGCGGTCTGCGCGATTCCGCGGCCGCCCAGCACTGACCACGGCCATAGAAGTGAATGGCCGCCGCTAAAAACCGCATGAGATGCGGTTCTTAGCGGCGGCAATCGTGGAAACAATCGTGTGGAAACAAGCCCTAAGTAACCGGAACAGAAAACACAGGAAGTTTGTTTTTATTGTTCCCATCAGAGTGAAACTCTTCCTTGTGTTGCAATGTCCTTTCACAAGCGGGTACAATAAAACCAGCCACAATGTGTCAGTAAATAAACATCATCTCCTGACACAATGACTCATTTATGGAGACAGATTTCATTATAGAATAGGAAGTCCAGATGAATCTAGAAGATTGGGGAGATATGGCAGCCCCAGGAAAATATGGTTTATATCATGTGACCTCCAGAGGGATGAAGGGAATCTCAGATCCATATGCCTAGACTCACAGAAAGAGAGAACATAGAATGTACATACACATATATAGATATCATATGACCAATGCCCCGGACTACAGATATAACCCAACTCCAATCTGAGCACATGCTCACCTAGGATTCTCAACTAATGCTGAGCTCCCTCTACTTGTGAAGACCCCATGTGTACCTTGTCTTATGTATAGTCAACGAGGCTGAGCTTATAGTTCTGCTTTGTAGAGGAAGGACATAGAAAGCTAGGAATGCAGGGTCAGGTATGTACATGTCTGTCGACTTAAACATTTACCCTTGGGTAATCAGAGGAATAAACAGAGTGCCATGCCATGGTCCTCGGTCTACCTTCCAGCACCATTAAAGCCACCTACTCTGAGCCCAGGCCCATCCTTAGTATGGATCAGTGGTTCCCAAACTTTTCCTGCAGGGTCCTCCTTTTCTAGATATTATTCAGCCAACCCCCCCCCATTCAAACTACACCGTTTGAGACTGAGGGCCATTTCACACTAGCTGTGTTTGCATTGCAGTATTGTGTACTAGAACTAGTGTAAAATGGCTCTCAAACTTTATTTAAATTCGTGAGACAAACACATTACAAGCATACTACTTACTGTCTGCAGCTAGTTCCTCCATGGTTGGCATCCCTGTCCCTCCCTCTGCCCCCTAGCTGCGCCCCCCTCTGGCATTCCTCCACCCTCCAGTTTGGGAAACACTAATCTACAATAATGAGTTGAGCAGCTGCATTAACTTATCTCCCTGTAAACTTTCCTTTTCCAGGATCACCCTGTTCAGTTGGTTTTCTTACAATGTAAGTTTTCTTTTTCAAAATCCCAACTAGATTACTGACAGAAGTCTCACAACTGAACTTTGTTGTCATTCAGGACAAAGCATGGCTCTTGTCTCTATGGGATGAACACCATATGTTCTAGAAAGGTAGTATGTCCACCATGAAGGTGGTACAAGCCCAGGAGGAGACCTACTAGCTACTGTGACTATGACTGGATGTCAGCTCTTCAGCTTTTACCTTGCCTTGGATCTCTTGATAAGATGAGCCAATGCAGATGACCAGTGGAGTAGCCTGTGCTCACCTCCTTTAGGCCTGTATACATTCGTAGATGACGTCATGCATGTCACCTGTGTGACGTCACACAGCCACTTACCCGGTACGGGGCTCACAGTCTTCTATCCTTCTGCTTTCGTGTTTCAGGGTTCCGGGTGCCGGGGGAGCCATGACTACAATACACCGACCTATAATTCTATCCGCTTCCTAAAACTTCCCGCATATATAGTACATGCGCCGTGACAGCTGGACCGCACACACCTCCACGCTGCTGCCCCGCCCCCCACATGACGCACGTGGCCTCAACTCCGCGATTGGATACAATTCACACTCCCCCATACTGATTGGACACATTATATTCAATGGACGTCATTTAAGACGTGGTGGAGGGCGGGAGATAGTAGTCTGCTGATCCTGTAAATGATCTTCGTGCGACGTGACACATCCGCCTTGTGACAACAAACTAATTATAACAACAAACTGCATGTGACAGGTGTGTGTGTGGTGTTACCAGTCTCTGGTAGTGTATTACATCACATGGAGTGTATGCAGGGGAAGCCTTGTCCTTGTCACTACTTCCGGGGGCTGGAGAGATCACCACATGTAGTGCCAACATAAATATGGTATCCATTATCTCCTCTTCATCAGCAACATGGACAAGTTTAGGTTCTCAGTATTCCTCACTCCTCACTAATAAAAGGGTATCCCAGAACTGACAGGAAACCCTTGGCAGGGAGAAGGGGGGTGCCTACATATTCTAAAACAAGGTTTGGGGTACACAGGGGTGTAGCTAGAAATGACTGGGCCCCATAGCCAATTTAGTTTGGAACACATAAGTGACACTCTATACCCGAGCACATCCACGTTCCACATACCAGAAGTGACACGCCGCCGCCACATCACTGCGTGTCAGCTTTCCTAATGGGAATCCTGCCCAAGTTAACTCAGGGAGAGTTTCTCAACTAAAAATCTAACTAAAAAACTAAAAAAATCATCCTAGATAAGGACAAGCAAACTCAGCTGTCCACCAGAATCCCCCTGCAATTCTGTGCATCGGTGTCTCCGATGATGCTTACGCGTCCACCCCGATGATGGAGGGCCATTGACCTCCATGTAATGGAGCACACCTGTGACACTTGGGACTAGTTCGGGACCTCCCGGAGGGCAGGAATTTGTGGTAGATTTTATTGTGATCAACCACGATCATCTGTAGTGCGCTTTTAAAAAAAAGCAAAACAGATGTAACGCTCAAGACGTTAAAGGGGAAAACATGACAGCTATGCTCCAATCCCCCTCCTTCCTTGAACCCCTCCTGGACCTCACACCCAAACACTGCTCTCTTCCCAACTGTCCAGAACTAAGAATTCATTGTAAGGAACAGGGAGGGCTGGGGGGCCCTTTTGGTTGCAAGCTATTGTGGTTCCTACGCCACTGGGCATAGAAGTATTTTTGGGTCAGGTATTTATGATGAAGCAGGAGGATCGGCATAACAGGAATATAAGCTGATCCTTGGATTGGTCTATCCAGGGCATTATTACAGGCTCATACACATATACTCATCATTCATTCCAGTACTTGTGCTGCTAGTTGTGAAATCTCCATAGAGGGTGAGGCTCACACCAGGCTCTGGACTTCCCAAAATCTTCATGGTCAACCATTGACTCATATATTCCTATTTACTTGGAAATTCTTGGTATTATCTTTGGCTTTCATAAACTGAAAGGAGTAGAGGGGGAGTCATTAAAAATGGATAATCTACTGGAGAAGGAGGTTATTAAAGTGATCATGTGCTTTCCTCTCTTTAGATACAGTGGAACCTAAAAACATGTGGCTATGTACAGAAAGGCTTAAGGGCAGTGATGGTGAATCTTTTTGAGGCCGAGTGCCCAAATGGAAACACATAACCCACTTTTTTTATCTTATAAAGTGCCAATATGGCAATTTAACCTGAATACTGAGGTTTTAGTTTAAACAATGGGAGGCGCAGAGGGCAAAGGGCCCAATGCAGCCGCACGGCAGTGTGTAAATGGTGCAAAAATTGTTATAACATTTTGCCCCAATACATAAATAAGGAGAAAGCAAGGAGCTCAGAAACCTCACAGGACTTTAGAGGAACTTGTGGCGTCCTTACCGCCATGGCAGCGTCACTGCTGTACCTGTATCAAAACGGCCAGTTTGGGGACTGTGGCTGCACTTTTTATGATGCGTGGTAGTTGAGTCGACTAGTTTTGATGACCTAATCACAGACACAGTTAAGTAACACAAGTGTCCATCAATAAACAACCTTTCTTAAAGTTCTCTGTAACATTAATAGTCAGGAAGACAATTAAACAAAACAAAAGTAGGCTAATACCTCAAATTTCCTGGTAAATTATCAGTATGGCCACAAGATGGCACTGTTGTCTGTTTGTTTATAATGTTACCCAAGCTAAAAAAAAATCACCTCCCCTCTACTCTTATCCCCACCAATCAGAGATGGATTGCAGACACAGGTTCGCCATCATGGCTTTAGAGGTAGAGGTAATCCACACAGTCAATATCTCCCACCAGTAAGGTCCAAATACATCCATCACAGTAAAAATCACTCAATAGTACAGCTAGGTGTCTATATACACTACACTGGCACATGGGGGACTATAGCAGGATACAGACGGCTCGACATACGAGCCGTCCGATGGTCCTTGCAGCAGCGTGATGACGAAAACAGCGGCGCTCGAAGCGGCCATCGATCTGGCCCATATCTGCACGTCTGTACCCTGCTTTAGTCTAATCTTTTATTTATATATCTTCCAAAAAGTAGAACAGAGCAATGATAGAGTTCCACTGGAAAAATAATTTAAGCATTATGTCATTTTTTCCTACCCAGCTTGTGATTAGAACACAAAGGAACAGCAGTCAAACCAACATCACTGACTTAACTCAATATCATTGGTTTATGGTAGGCATATGACAGACATTGGTCATGTGGTCTTCTCCATAAACATTTGAGAGAGGGATCATCTGGCAATACCAGCAGTTGACCTTTAAGATGAGACCATGCTTCAGCATAGAATTACCATAACTGCTTTTAATAACATGTTGAAGATATGTATGATTTATGTCAAGGATTGTGTTTCTCCTTATGGGTCCTTTAAGTATCGTATTTACTTGAGTATAAGCCAACTTTTGCTGTGCCGAAAAAGCCCCCCCTCCCCCGGCTTATACATGAGACAGGGTCAGAGTCAGTGTCCCACTTACCTGGGACAGCCTTTATGAGTGGTCCAATGAGGGATCTTTCCTCTGTATTCAGTATTCTAGATGCAGCATTCCCGAGCTAGACTCAACTGCTGAAATTTGGGCGGCAGCACCATCTTGTGGACATTTTGTAGATTATTACTGGAGATTTCATTTTGAAAACTCCACTATCTGACTTTGTAAGTAGCTGCTGCATTTCCCACCCTAGGCTTTTACTTGAGTCAATACGTCTTCCAAGTTTTTATAAATGAAATTAGATACCTTGGCTTATATTGGGGTGAGCTTATACTCGAGTGTATAGAGGAGTCTTTTATATGAGATACATTCCACCCCAAGTTTTACAGAATAAGGAAAAGCCATTTTACTAGATTTAAGTATAAAGCATAGAAGGAAATCCTTACACCCATATCAACAACCACAGCAAGGCCTGGCGGACATACATTTCCTCTATGGTCCCATTGCCCCACCTATTGTTCCTGAACCCATTAGATTGTAAGGGCCCCCATACACCTTTAGATTTCTCTGTCAGATTTCCTTAAGATCTACTTTTGTTTTACCAAAACCATGTAATATAAGGGACTTGCAAACAATCAAGTCTACCTGTGTGAAATCACAGAGGATCCCTCTTGTTGGTAGATTTAAGCCCCCCATACACCTTACAATCTTACCATACAATTTCTGTACAATCAACTTTTGTTCTACCAAAACCATGTAATATGAGGAGCTTTCTAACCCATCCAATCACTATGTATTCTATCAAGGAGGCCACTATACTACACAGTTGTTGGTAGATCTAATGGAAATTGTATGGATTGATCTTAAGGTGTATGGGGGGCTTTAAAGTTGTTGGTAGATCTAAAGGATATCTGACAAGAGAGATCTAAAGGTGTGAGGCCAGCTTAAAGGCCCCCATACACCATATCTTTCCATACAATTTCTGTACAATCAAAATTTGTTCTACCAAAATCATGTAATATGAGGACATTTCTAATCCTTCCAATCACTATGTATTCTATCAGGCAGGCCACTATACTACACAGTTGTTGGTAGATCTAATGGAGATTGTATGTATCGATCTTAAGGTGTATGGGGGGCTTAAGCCTGTTTGGGCAGGTCCTCTACTCCTCCTGTGTCATAATCCTGTTCCTGTGTGTTATCTTGTGTTGTATTTCCACTCTAATGTATTGTACAGCGCTGCGTAATATGTTGGCGCTTTAGAAATAAATGATAATAATAATATGGACCCATATCATAGTGGTTTCAGCCAGATTTCTCTCTCAGCCAATGACAAGGCTTTATTTTGTAAAAGCTCCCTGTCACCTTTTGTTAATCTCCCCTATTTTCTAAAACACAATGTCCTGCAACATAATCACTATGCACATGTTTATACAAGATGTGTCCAACACAAATGATCTACTTTGTATCAATAACTACTCAGCTGCTGAAAGAACAAATTGTCTTTAGTTCCTTATTTTTATTACATCCAGGTTGTTGATGATAACTTTCCTCTACTCAGTATACATACCAAGTTTATAGTTTACTAATATCGGCAACAAGTAAATGAACTGCGGTCACCTTTGCATCAGTTTATGTTTTCAAACATTCCAGGTGATAGTCATTTGGCATCATACCAAAGTCCATGGACTAGAGGGTAGAATAGACAGAAAACTGGGTGTGTTTAAGGGTTATTAATGGGTTAAGTGACTGTGAAAGGCATCACTTTTCAACTTTTGTAACTTTTATAGCGAGAGAGTTTTCTACCAATCAGTGCAAGCTATTTGTCACACCCCCAGTGGTAAGCCAATCAGGGCGCAGTAGGGAAAATACACAACCACACACCCTCTTTGTATCACAAAGCCTTGAAAAGCATTACTTGCCTGAACAAATGGTCTGTCTGTACTTCGTTCTCCTAAAAGTGATCACTACAGTGTTAGAAACCTCTCATTAGTATTCTGTTCCCACTTTATAAAGAGAACAGGATATGACTCTTCTCAGGGTTTTGTGTACATTGGGCTTCTCTTTTCCTGTTCTGAATTTTAATTTGGATTATAGGGGGCCACCATTTCTTCTGCTGGTTGCTTATGCAATGTTCTGTAAAGCCAGGAACACACGGCTAGATATATATACGTCATCCAGCTCCGACGACCTGCGGTCCCCATGCAAAGCAATGGACATTGACCGTGGTTTACGGTCATGACTGTATCCCTGTTTTTGAGCGGGATTGATCAGGGAAAAACAGGGATGTCCGCATTAGATATGGGCCACAGAGATGGCAGTGAGCACTCAAATCGGCCATCAATCTAGCCCATATCTATGTGTGTGTTCCCTGCTTCAAAGTTTTAGCTGCCCCTCCATACAGATGAAGACATAAGAATAAAGCAGGGTACAGATGGCTCGACATTCGAGCCGTCCAATGGTCCCTGCAGCAGCGTGATGACGTCATCACGCTGCTGCCAGATATCGGCGGAGCTGGGGAGACAGCTCTGTTCTCTCCCCAGCTCAGCCGATGCTTTGCCTGGAGATCCGCGGTTTTCATGTAAAGCAATGCACATCGGCCGTATTTAACGGTCATGTCCGAAATGGCTGTTTTCGAGTGGGATTGATTGGTCCCGCTCAGAAACAGCGATGGCTAGATAGATGGCCGTGAGCGTGCATGGCGCTCAAAGTGGCCATCGTTCCAGCCCATATCTGCACGTCTGTACCCTAGGATCCCCATACACCTTTAGATTTCTCTGTCAGATTTCCTTTAGATCTCCTTTTGTTTTACCAAAACCATGTAATATGAGGGACTTTCTAAACCATCAAGTCTACCTGTGCTCAATCGCAGGGGACCCTATACTACATAAATGTTCGTAGATCTAAAGGATATCTGACAGAGAGATCTAAAGGTGTATGGCAAGCTTTAATGTAATGATGATAGCAATACATGTTCCATGTCATAATGCATTTATAAGAAGTTTCCTGCTGGCTGTACTGGTGCTTTCTTCTCAGTTTATACATAAAGAGTCATCTGTTTGAACAACTGTAAATACCATCCGTATCTGTGAAGATCTTGTCTACGCATCTCTCATGTGCAGTCCACAGATCTCGCCCCTTGCTGCCAGAGTATGAATCAGTCTACTGTGTCATAGAGAACCAGCACATGCTGCCAAGTATGTGCAGCAAAAAGAACGTGTCCAAATATTTTCGTTTTCTTGACAAATGATTGACAAAAATCTAATGAATACCGGATCTGTCCTATCAAATATTATCATTCTCATTTTTATGTGTTCTGGTTTCTCACACACTGTGGACAAACTGAGTTCCTGCACACCAAAACATGCGCTCATATCAAGGTCAGCTAAGACATTTATGCATCTAAGCACACAGTTGTGAAGTTTCAATATTTTAACAGATTCTACCTCTAAACCAGCCACTCTCAAACTGTGGGTCAAGACCCAATTAGGGGTCGAACGACCGTTTCACAGGGGATGCCACGTTCACTGAAAACTTCAGAGCTGCTACTAGCAAGCAGCAGTTCTGTTGCCCACAAGCAGGGTGGGAAGTTAAGAGCGTTACCCCTTCCCACCCAACTTAGGAGGTATGGTGCGTTACTCTCCCTCCTAACTTCCCACCTTGCACATCATTTGCACAAGCGGGGTAGGAAAATAAGAGGGAGAGGGATATTATACTTACCTGATTGTGCTGAAAGTGACATCGTAGAGTGTTACTCCAGTATTTGAAGTCCAGAAGTGATACTCCTCACTGACACTTCTGCATTCCAAATACAGGAAGTGACACTGCGACATCACTTCTGGGGTCGCGGATCTAAAACGCATGAGAACCACTGTTATAAACAGATGACTTATGACTGGGTAGCTGAGGTATTACCTTCAGGTGATGCTTTATATATACAGTTCAGGAGTGATCTGGAAGAAGTGACATGTTTTGAGAAATTGACTAATATATATTTTGTACATATTTTGCAACTGCCTTAACCCATTTAAAGACACCTACTCTAATAACAAGAAAGAGAATGTGCAGAGATATGGGCAACACTGCTTTGGCAAACATTCCTACATACATTATGCTCAATGTTTTGTTGTAAAAAAAACAGCTGTGAGTAGTAGTGTGAACTAGGTTAGCATGGTGGCCCCCTATAACAACAGCAACACAACAAGGCTAGAGTTGAGACTATTAATGGTTGCACCTAGAAAGGGTCTTCTAAGTAGTATGCACAAGGGCCCTTCTAATATCTGTACATGGAAAGGGTAGTAGTTGTAGTATAGATTTTCTCATGGTTGTATGTAGAAAGGGTCTTCTTTTGGAAAAAGAAAAGGTCTTCTTATGTTTTGTGTAGAAATGGTACTCTAATGGTTGTATATAGGAAGGACCTTCTAATAATTGCATGTAAAAGGAGCCTTCTAATAGTAGTATGTGCAAGGGTTCTTCTAATAACTTTACATAGAAAGGGCTTCTAACCACATCTAAAGCCCCCCATAGACAGGCAGACTCCTCCATACAACTTTCATGAGACCTACCAACAACTATGTAGTATAGTGACCTCCCTGATAGAATACATAGTGATTGGAAGGTGTAGAAAGGTCCTCCTATTACATGGTTTTGGTAGAAGAAAAGTTGGTTGTACAGAAGTTGCATGGAGGAGTCTGCCTGTCTATGGGGGGCTTAATGGTTGTGTGTAGAAAGGATATTCTTATAGTTGTAAATAGAAATGGTCTTCTTATGGGCTGATGTTGAAAGGGACTGATTAAAGGGCCCTGCTCATGATTGTATGTAGAAAAGGAGTTCTTAAGGTTGTATGTAAAAATGGTCTTCTTATGGTTGCATGTAGAAGGTGGACTTCTAATGCTTGTATGTAGAAAGGGTATTCTAATTCTTGCATGTTGAAAGGGCCTTTAAATGGTTTTATGTAGAAAGGGAATCCTAATGGTTGCATGTAGAAGGGGGACTTTTAATGGTTTTATGTAGAAAGGGTATCCTAATGGTTGCATGTAGAAAGGGTCTTCTAATCGTTGTATGTAGAAAGGGTATTCTAATGGTTGCATGTAATAAGGGTCTTCTTATGGTTGCATGTAGAAAGGGTCTTCTCATGGTTGTATGTAGAAAGGGCCTTATAATGGTTGCATGTAGAAAGGGTCTTCTCATGGTT
>CM070032.1:85061001-85083672 GCA_036250615.1 Ptychadena robeensis | reverse complement strand
TTTTTACATGGGGAGAACTTCAATAGAGGAGGGTTGTGTACATGGGGCGAATCTATAGAGCATGGTGGACATGGGATAGAGGAGGGTGTACATGGGGAGAATCTATAGAGCATTGTGTAAATGGGAGGAGAACTCAGAGAGGATGGTTTTGTTTTGTACATGGATAGAGGAGGGTGTAAATGGGGAAGAATCTATAGAGGAGGGTTGTACAGGGGAGAGACCTCAGAGAGGAAGAGAGGATGGGGTACATGGGATAGAGGCGGGTGTACATGGGAGAATCTAAGAGGAGGTGTACATGGGGGGAGACTTCATAGAGGAGGGTTGTACATTGGGGAGACTCTATAGAGCAGTGGGTACATGGGATAGAGTGAGGGTGTATGGGGAGAAATCTATAGAGGAAATGTGGTACATGGGGAGGAAAAAACAACAACCTTTCATAGAGAGGGTTGTACATGCGGGAGGGAACTCAATAGAGGAGGGTTGTACATGGGGAGATCTATGAGCATTGTGTAAACTGGGATAGAGGAGGGTGTACTGGGAGGAGAATCTATAGAGAAATTGTGTGACATGGGGGAACTCAGAGAGGATGGTGTACATGGGATAGAGGGGGTGTACATGGGAGAATCTTAGAGGAGGGTGTACATGGGGCGGAGAAACAGAGAGGATGGGATGAGGAGGGTATGTACAGGGGGAGAATCTATAGAGGAGGGTGTACATGGGGGGAACTAAGAGAGGATGGTGTACATGGGATAGAGGAGGGGTAATTGGGAGGAATTCTATAGAGGGGAGGGTGTACATGGGGAGAACTCATAGAGGGGGTGTACATGGGGAGAATCTATAGAGCATTGTGTACAGGGATAGAGGAGGGTGTACATGGGGAGAATCTATAGAGAATTGTTGTACTGGGGAGAACTCGAAGGATGGTGTACATGGGATAGAGGAGGGTTTGTGGACTGGGGGAGAATACTATAGCGGAGGGTGTACATGGGATAGCGGAGGGTGACATGGGGAGAATTATAGCTGCATGTGTACATGGGGGAGGAGAAAAGAACAACTAAGAGAGGATGGTGTTACATGGGATATAGGAGGGTGTACATGGGAGAATCTATAGAGAGGGTGTACTTGGGAAAACTCATAGAGGAGGGTTGTACATGGGGAGAACCTCATAGAGGAGGGTTTTGTAAATTGGAAGAACTCATAGAGGAGGGTGTACATGGGGAGAACTCATAGAGGAGGGTGTACATGGGGAATGCACATACAGCCAAGTATACATGGGGAATGACTCATAGAGGAGGGTGGACATGGGAGAAACTCATAGAGGAGGGTTTTTGTACATGGGGAGAACTCATAGAGGAGGTGTGACATGGGGAGCAACTCATAGAGGCGGGGTACATGGGGAGACACTAATAGAGGAGGGTGTACATGGGATGCACATAAAGCAAGATATACATGGGGAAACTCATGAGTAGGGTGTACATTGGGAGAAACTCATAGAGGAGGGTGTACATGGGAGGATTTAAGAGCATTGTGTACATGGATAGCGGAGGGGGTACATGGGGAGAATCTATAGAGAGGTGTAAGGGTGTACAGGGAGAACTCAGAGGGTGGGTGTCCATGAGGATAGAAGGAGGGTTGTTTGTACATGGGGAGAATCGATAGAGGAGGTTGTACATGGGATAGAGGAGGGTAGGGTGTTTACTGGGGAGAATCTATAGAGCATGGTACATGGGGAGAACTCAGAGAGGATGGTGTACCTGGGATCGAGAGCAGGTGTTACATGGGGAGAATCTATAGAGGAGGGTGTACAATGGGGAGAACTCAGAGAGATGGTGTACATGGGATAGAGGAGGGGTGTACATGGGAGAATCTATAGAGGAGGGTGTACATGGGGGAGAACTCAAGGAGGGTGATACTGGGGAGAATTCTATAGAGCATTGTGTACATGGAAGAGGAGGGTGTACATGGGGAGAATTATAGAGAATTGTTTGTACATGGGAGAACCTCATAGAGGAGGGTTGTACATGGGGAGGAGAACTCATAGAGGAGGGTGGGTGTACATGGGAGGAATCTATAGAGCATGTGTAAATGGGATAGAGGAAGGGGTGTACATGGAGAATCTATAGAGAATTGTGTTACATGGGGAGAAACTCAGAGAGGATGGTGTTACATGGATAGAGGATGAGGTGTACATGGGGAGAGAATCTTTAGAGAGGGAGTGTACATGGGGAGAAATCAGAGAGGAATGGGATAGAGGAGGGGTACATGGGGAGATTATAGAGAGGGTGAAATGGGGAGAACTCAGAGACCTCCTTCAGAATGTGTGTAGCCCCCCTCCCCTCCCCATTCCTGTGGCTTCTAGGAAAGCTCCATACGCTTCCACCTACACACAAGCAAGCCCCTGTCCTCAGCCAGCATGAATGATCGTGATAACCGGTTACACAAGGGACACCGTGTCATGCAGCAGAAAAAGTGCCATTCTAGGCTACAATCATACATTCTCGATCTGTATATGGATGGGGAGAGCAGATACATCAGGTGTCACCCTCTCCTATGCTCTCCCAGGCACCCAGCATTACTGTCCTCCTCTCCGCAACTGTGCCATGGCTGATCTTCGTGATGGCTGGGCGATCTTCCTCTGTATGTGCACTGGGTGTCCCGGTAGGCTTCTCATTTCATCCACTGATTGATGTCACTGATGACCATCACTGGAGGCAAGGGTCTTCCGCCAGCCAATAGGAAGAGTCGCCGGTGCGGAGGATGCTGGAGGTAGTGTGGAGGAGGGGATTGGTGACCACCTCCCACGTATAACAATAGATACAGAACCTATGGGATGGTTGGTGGACAAAATGCAGAATGAGGGGACGAGGGGAACTGCTGACTCTTACATCCATTCTTGTAGATGGTGAAGGAAAGGTTTAAATACTGAAATGAAATGCCTCTTAGAGCATTTTAAAATCCAAGACAATTTTTAGTCTGCACTGATGGGTTTATTAAACATGACTTTAGTTTGTACAGTTGTTATATTACGGTTTTACCTCAAAAAAAGAATTCTTGCAGCGAATTCTGTGAAGCTCCAAGTTAGTTAATTACAAGCACTACTCCTGTATGAAAGTAACTTATTCTTATATCAATGCACAAATGCGCTGTGGGGCACGGAGGTATGGGGGGGGGGGGGGGGGGGAGGAGGAAGCCCACCATGCAGAAGAAGAAAACTAGCTGAGACCAAGAGTGCATGTAAAATGTTATGTCGTCTGTCGCTGTGTATGATTTCCTATCTGCATGAGTGTGGGGTTGGTCTCTATGTGAATGAAGAATGTTCCGTATATGCTTGGTGTGAAATCCAAATAAAGTTGTATTTTAAACAAAAATTTGAGGGCCAACTCACATCAGTACTTATCACTATACTGAACAAAAACACAGCTAGTGGGAAATGGGCCTCCATCGGAACCAGGTGTACGTTACTACTGTCTCTGGTCACCTTATCTGTGGGTTAGTTCTTTGAGTAATCAGTCGAATGAGTGTGCGCATTCTCTAGGGGAGGGGGTTGAAGCAATGCAAATACACTCCCTATGGGACCTGAGGATTTTTATTTGCATAGCTCAGTGCAGGGACTTTTTACAAAAGGAAGAACTCAAATAGGATGTGTGAATGTTTGTTGAGAAAGACAAAATAATAAAACTTCAGTTCATCACAGACCTCCAGGTTGAAACAGGTTAGGTCATGATATTAGTAAATGCACTTTACAAATAGCTTTGTAAGTCCTAGTCAGCAGGAACCATAAAAGAACATAGCAAACAGGGAGGGCTCAATTCCTCCAGCAAGAGTTTATCTGATAATGGGGTGAGTCAAGCGGTGTTCTAAAGTTCTGTCTGCACCCTAAAAACAGTGATTGCCTCTCATATACCTCCAAACCTACCTTACCTGAACTTCTTAGCCATAAAATCCCTCACCCACCAGAGCCTCTCTAACAAATGAACCTCTGCAGCTAGCCCTCACATGAAGCCCTTACCCAAAACCCCTTAACAGTGAAAAAGTCCCTCCGCTGGCAATAGAAAAAGTGCCAGTCGAGATCACTATGCCCCTGTGATGTGGCTTCCAGGGGCAGCTTATCTCAATGGGTAGGACTAGTAGTGGGATCCCAATATCTTTTTGGGCAGAATGGGGATGTGGTTAGGATAGCGGATCTATTGGGCAAGATTTCACGCAGTGCTACATTGCGCACCTACAATTACAAAAGTATGAGAGCAACTAGCATCAGATCCATGCAATCTAAGACCAATTGATGCCTATTTAATCTCCCCGTTATAAAAACAACAAACAGCAATAAACCCCTGCCCTATATGATATATGTATATCCAGGTATAGTCCAGATATAGAATATTCCAAATACTAGTGATGAGCAGCAAAGGAATATTCGAATTTGTGACATTTCAACTTATCCAAATATTCAAAGTAATATTCGCAAATTTGAGATCTCTGTTTATTATACGGGATTTGTAATGGGATTATTGCAAAAGCAATGCATGGACTTTCCCACAGAATTCTCGAATATTCGGATACGAAGATTATAGCACTATATTCAAGATCTTGTGGATTCTCGAAGTTTTCGCCTGGTATTGGCGGAAGGCAATGAGCTACCAGGCACTGCGCATGAGCCCGCGGACCTCGTCTAACGCCTGACGGGAAAGCTCATCTACATTGTATTCAAACTAATCCACATCCGATCCGGAGTGCACTACGCGTCCCCCCGCCGTCGCGCACGATATACCTGCAACCATCTCTCAATATCTCCTTTTTAGCCCTACTCGAAACCTCCCCTTCAAGTATTCCGAACCCCAACCACTCCTGACTAGCCCCGCTCCGACCTTCTTATCCATAAGCATAACCGCGGAGGAGAGAAGACGAGATGGCGCCCGCACGGGACCCCCCGCTCTTCTCTTTAGATCGTTCCGGCACCGTTGAAGGGTTACCCAGCTATGACACGCGGGAGACCTTATCGCCTCTACCCAGCCCCTACCGGCACCCGGAAGCGGACTGAGACCTCTTTGCCGGCCCCTGGGCGCCCCCAGGTCCCCAGCGATCGGAGTGCCCCCCCCAGCGACGAAGAGTATGCGATGGGAGGCATAGATTTACCACATAGGAAGCATTTAGTATTACATAATATTTTATTATTTTAATTTATTATATGATTATTTAACCTATTCGCACAATAAAAATTACGCTGATCCATCCAATATAATGTACACAGTCATAAAGAACCAAAGGTATTTTCATGGGAGACTCCAAAGGATTCTGGTGACCATGCTTTCTAGTTTACTCTGATTTTTGATGTTTTGCCTACGGGTTTCTTGTGACACAGTTGGTTCCTGCCCTCAGGATTTGCCATATCCTTTTAAGTAGTTAAACTTTATGTATTGTATAAAATATCTGTACATAAAGATAAACAGAAAGACATGAGACTATAGATACAGAAACATCTGAGGGACGATTAACAATAAACAGGTTTCACAAGCCAAGACACACAACACAGAATGGCTCTTGAAAGTGTCCAGTTACTTTTCTTATAGTCGCAAATCACATTGTCCAGATTTAAAGGCCCCCAGACACACCCGGATTTCCATCCGATCGATAAAAAAAATCGATTTTGAATCGGATATTACACAAATCGCGTCAAGCCCAACATGGTTAGAAGGGATCGAGAATGTGATCGGGCAAGTTGGAAAATTTCTCGTCGGTCCGATCTAAACTAATTATCATATCTTACTTTCCTTTTCAAAACATTGTGGTTGTGTGTACAATCATTCTGCCAGGTTTGTGCTAGGATGTCTATATGTTTTTTTTTTTTAGTCATGTGAACTAAACTGAAGTTGAGCCCTGTTTCCCCTATGATTAGCCATCCCCATCAAAGGCACCCCCAGATTTTTTCACAACAAAAAACTTTTTTCACAATAAAGCCCCCACCCCCAGGAAAACAGACACCACAATAGATACCTGGCCCGGCCAAAACTCCCATTCGGGTGGTTACAATGTGTGCTAAGATGATGATCCCTGCAATACCCTTCCCTTCCACTTGCAGATCAAACCTAAATCGGCCAACCAAGATCACAATAGAAAATGTTGATCAGTAGGTAAAAATCGGACAAAAAATCGGTTGCTTATTTGGGGGTATAAGGAAATAAAGTCGATCAAGGATTATCGTGATCGGACGGAAAATCGGGCGTGTATGGGGGCCTAAGATGAACATAAAGTTAAGCTATGTACAACTCTATAGTGACATGGTTCTTTGGCTAAGTCTAGTAAAATCAGTGTAGGCTGTTTCAGTGCAGAAGAACCCTTCTACAACTGGACAAGGACAAGATGAGCTTTTATACCATTACATTATAAGGGGAAAGGAAACAGGTTAATAACTAGAGATGGTTGCGAACATCGCCATTTAACTGTGCCCGAGAACGGGCGGGGCGGACTTTTATTTTAAATTAGTCCGCCCGGTTCGCGGGCACATTCAAATTCCCCGCCTCTAGGCGGGGAATTGACTCGGAAAACCGGATGTGACGTCAGGGACATCACATCGGCCTTGGACCACAACTGGAACGCATAGTTCCGGTTACGGTAGCGGATGTGACGTCACGAAGTAACTTCTGCTCCCAGCCGGTTTTTCACTACAAGACCGGCTGCATGCCAGGGGCTGTAGTGAAAAGATTCTTCCTCCGGCACGGATCTCACAGGTTGATCCTGCCGGAGGAAGAAGAAAGAATTTAGCTCTCTTATCGTCGGCAAACGGGGGGGTGGTTAGAACACCCGTACTGTCCGACCCGGCGAGAGGATGGGCGAAATGATCGTTCGCCGCCCGAAAACTGTTCTCCGGCGAACAGTTCGGGTCCATCCTATTAATAACCCTGAAATATGTACTGAATTTTTCACCACTATAAAGACGCACCCATAGTTTAGAGACTTGGAAAAAACAACACCATACATCTGCTTGTAAATATAGCATGGTGAGCCATTTAGCTTTGTTTTTTAAGGACTCTACTAGGAAAAATAATTTGCCAGCAAGCAAAGCAAAGACTCTCTAAATGCAAATTCTGATGGTAAATTCAGTTTAGGCAACAGCCACTATAAAAAATTGAATAGATAGTGCACCCAGTGATGGTGGTGGCAGAAACAGAAAAAAGCAATGAGGTGGTGTTAGAATGGGGGGGAGGGCAACTCTAGGGTGATGAATTGGTTAGTACAAGGGGTGTGAGTGATGTTGACAAGCTTTGCTGCTCCTTAATGGCAGAAGAATGTTGGCACCCCCGTAAAAGGCAGAGTCAGATAGGAACAAGAACCCCACCCCCACCATGAGGTCGCACAACATAGTGCAACAAAAGTATGTTCTGTTATGGTAAAGGAACATTTTAAAAAACTTCACATAATGAGGGTTAACAGTGCAGGTTATCAATTAGTGGTGAGCTACCTTAGGCTAGGAGTTGTTGCTAGAGTGAGGGCAAACATAGGCCATGATAGGCGGACGGGACTTTTAGAAAAGTCAGATGCCCACATGTTCGCAGGGAGGTTTGAGTCAGGAAAAAACTGACTGTGACGTGTGAAAAATTCCAGTATCTGGATACTGGACGGGTTCTCTACCTGTGCTTATTGTGAAAATAGTTGTTCTTCCTCTGGCTGCGGGCTTTGGTTATTTCGTGTTGTATTCGCGACTTTTTTGTATTTTGGGTTTTCTTGCTTCGGCGGAAAAGAAATAATAATATTCTTTCGCGCTGGCGAATGAGGAAACACCTGTATTGTTCACAGGAGAAGAAACAAGCAAACATTCTATGTGTGAAGCGAAGTCCTGCCTTGCGGACAGTTTGGCATCACTAGTTGGGGCGTGTGCATGTCTCTCTAGCTGTGGTAGAACCAGGAGGACATTCTTCCCGATAACAGATGGCATCAGTTTTGTGGTTGACAAATGGTGAACAAAAAGCTGCTGCTGAAACACATCCCATAAGCCTTACATGAACACTGCGTATGACTCTTTCTTTAACTAAGAACGAGGCCTCCCGGCCGGGCACCCTAAAGCCACCTGTAACCCCAAGTGGTTTGAAAGCAGAGACGGCTTCATATATATGTTTTTTAATGATTTTTTGATGTTCATCTGTCCTACATGTGAGTTTACAATTGTGACCTCTGATCATTACATTACTGACTTCTCATTTCTTTTTCAGAGGGCATCGTACACGGGGATCAAATACTCTTTTCATTCACTGTATAAAAAAGAAGCATAGTAGAATGAGTTTGATTTAGTTGGAATTATCAAAGGATGCAGGGATATAAAATCTGCAAGTAGAATAGTGGAAAGACAAACTATAAATCAGAAGCTGGCACTAAACTAGGTAGAATGGGAAAGACAACAAAAATGTAGTAGGGACTACATTGCCTAGTATGCGTCACTTTTAATGAACTTTCTATTATCAATTATTCACTAATCACATTACAACATAGTTAACATGTTGGAATGCAGTCACTACATAATAAAGTCTTAGGGACATGTTTTTTCCCTTGGCTTATCAATTAAGGGTCACAACAATGATAAGGGGTTTGTGAAAAATGTTTACCAGGGTTGCTTAGAGCAAAACGTCCATAAAAGCCAGAATCAACACATGAAGCATCAGATATAAGAAGACTATTTAAACGATTTAAAGGGAGGTAACCTCCAGGATAGAAACGTTTTAAATATGTGTTATTACCTCTATGCTCCAATGTGTGCAGAGTATAAGGCAACGTGAGTATGATTGAGGATAACTGTAATTTAATGATTTATTGGGACAAATACAGTGCGTCTATCTGTTTAATGTGGTGGTAGTGATATTTTGCGTAAATTATTGAGGGTGAATATTTATATTTTAGGGCCAACACATATGTAAAATCAATCATCAGTAACAATAGGTTGAATCGTAAGCCAAGTATATGGAAAACCACAACATTGACAACATTCATTTGTATTTTCTTCTGTTAACGTGAGAACAATAAACACAACCCATAAACAATTTACCAAAAACATTGTGGCCGTTTCCAAAGAATTTAGTGACCAGTATAGCCAACTTCTGTCCAGAGCAGTATAAGCTTCCATTCATGGAGTCAGTTTCTGAGCTTTTGTTTAGAACAACCACAGCCTCTTTAAACTTATTCACAAACATTGGCTGTTTCAGTTACTGTAGGGTATGTACTACACTGCGTTGTGGTATGTCTTGGACCCCCTGCCTAAGCGCACTGCTGGGCACGGCTGATGGAGCACATTAAACATGACCTGCCCAGCAGATCCTCTGTTCTCACTTCATTCTGACAAAACTGCACTATGCTAAACCCTGCATCTGTGGATCGGCTCGATGCCATGTGAAAGAGGATACGACGGGCAGGTCATTTGTTAGTGCTCGTCAGGACCCCCGCCAAGAACTGAAGCTTAGTAAAAGAGATTAGATTACAGCCACACGATAACAACAGATTATGACACAGAAGGAGTAGAGGACCCTAAACTGATTCAGGTTATAATCTAACTAGTCCTCTTTAACCATACCAGCCCAACCAGTACTTCCCACCTCCATTTGCTGGAGTCTTGTTGATGGAGAATCCATCTGTGGATCGGGGGTGAAGTTTAGGGGTTTGGGGGTATTAAAATGAATCTAACCTCCCCAATCCCTAACACCTTACCACCTGCGGACCCCCCTTAACCTTAACCCCCCCCCAACCCCCTAAACTTGACACCGAAAAGTGGAAGATTAACCCTGAAAACCCAAACACTAGGCTTCTGCACAGTGTAAGGGTTACACAAATGTTCGCGGTAGAAACGGTAGCAAAATATCTTAGAGCATCGGCAAAATGGGCGGCACGTGCCCTTTTTTCTCCGCTGGGCCATATGTGAAGTCGGCCAGGGAATCAGAAGTGGACACATGGCCTTACCTGCCTTGGCTATGTTTAGGGGAACTATAAAAACCTTCTCCAAGCACACAGGTTGCATTTTGGAAATATGGCAGCACTAGAGGAGTAGGATTAGATTCCCTCAAATCTTTGGCAGTAACCTCCTAGCAGTTAATGCTGGGGGATTTGATTACCAATACTTGGAGACCTGAGCCACACTCGGGATTTTACCTGCTCCGCCCTGCCTGTGCCATCATGCAGTGTTGTATCCTGCAGGCGTGTCATTGGTTTCCACCAGGTGGGGTTGCCCTCGCCATTCACCTGTATGGCAACACATGTGTCAATGATGCTGCTAGGAATGTTGTACGGGGGGCATAGCAAGCTTGAATACAAAACAAATTACATTGTGATCTGTTTATTTATTTTAAAAGAAACAAATCAATAATTGGACCGGCCCCCAGGGACAGTAATGTGCATTTTCTTTACTGTATACCTTTTCCTTCTATTCCTATTGGCTCTATTTAAAAAAAAAAAAAAAAAAAAGTTTTGATAGCCCCAACTCATAGTAAGTATAAGAGCGTGCCATACCCCCCTGAAAGACTGTTTACAATTTTTTTACTTTTCAAAGTAACGTGAATTTTTATTTGTCCAGGTGACTGAGAAGCTGGCTAATTATTATGTACACCTTAATATAGGGCTCATTATGCCACACCCATCTCTTGTTAAATAGGGACAGCACCTGAAATGCTGAAAATACCAATATGAGTATGTGCCCATAGTGTATATACACACGCACACACAAATACTCAAAACCCCATACAGGTTCGTGGAATCATGCTGAAATGTTTAATTCAACAATTTATAATGCAAGTGCACCATGAAAACTTTTTCAGCACATTAAAACCTCTGAAAAAGGTCAGACCTCTAAACGGCATCCTTTCTGGGTCAATGGGGACTATTTAAAGCACATTAGATCATTCGATCACATTAGATTCCACGGCCACAGAGCTAACAGTTTAAGTCAAGATATGGCTAGTTCCAATATATTTAGAATGTGTCCTTACATGCTAACATCCATTTAAAAGTAGGTTTCTTTATTATATGCATGTCCATCAAAGTCTTAAAGTACATGTACTGTATGATGGTTTAGAAAGGGACAGGAACTTGATGTTCATGTTATACTTAGTACGGAAAAGTACTGATTCCCCAGTTAGAAAACATTTTACCCTTACAAAAACAATACAATGCTCTCGGGGTTTCTATATACAATGATTCTAAACACAGAAGCGAAGCCCAGCTGGCTGTCTCCGTTTTTTATAGCAATGATGAAACATTGTCAGTAAGTGTATGGAGCGGCAAACAATCCAGGTGCTGAGCAGATCCCTTTCTTAGGGGAGGAGAAAACCCACACTCACTAGCCATTCCAGTGATTACAACTGATCATGCAAGACTTAGAGAAAAGGTTTAAATTCATTAGAGGGTGTGGTAATCTGCTTGAATTCCTTGAATTTAGGAAGGCAGTGCAGTTTCTGGATAAGCTTACACAAGAAGCTGCATTAGAATCCCTTAACTTGGAAAACTTCTAAGGTTAAAGAAAACGTAAATAGAAATAACTTTAATGAAATGAATGATAAAAATGGACACAATGAGCAATCTATAAATAGGCAGTGGAGTGGCCTATCTGCAGCGATCCACGGGGCTTTTTTTCCCAAAAGGTACGTCGAAGGTACATTTCAGGCAGGCGGCCATGAAAAACTGTCCAAAAATACGCTGGATGCATGTTAATAAAAGAAACATGTTGTAATGATTTCTAATAGTACGCAATTTATGTAAGGGGCCTTATAGCAAAAAATATTAAACACCTCCGTTTCAGCATCTCCACTAAATAATCAGCCCTCATTAAATTAAAGGCAGGACTATTACGGGGAACCACTTCTCGTTTGTCCCTATTGGTGAACGGCAGTGTCAGGGGATGGAGATGATTGAAAGTAGGGGTGAGGTAGGTGCTACCGTGGAGAAATTTAATTGACTTTATAAATTCTTGAGTGTTTTCTTTTATGAGGAATTCTTTTCGGTACCATCATGGTGATTAGATTTAAAAAGGGATGATTGACACAAAACGACTGGAAAATTATCTCTAACCCCGTGGTCATGTAAACTGTGTTATTGAAAAGACTTCCTAAAAATGATAAGCCTCTAGTTCCAAGCCTGTACAAGCTTTTCATCTACAGGTACAGGACATGCCCAGGCCATGTGATAGTTGCAAAACAATGTAAACAACATGAGTCAGCTTTTTCCTATGTTGTAATAGTTATTTTTAATTCAAAGTTTTGTTAGATAATGTTTTCACAGAAATACAGCAAAAAGAATAGAAAAGTTCCAAAGAACCTGGAAGAAAAACCAAGCAACTATCATTTAAAGCACACAATAGATGAATGCAGCCAGGAGAGTGGGACATTGGTGCATACACTTAACAATACATGTCAGGGGACCCATGAGTTAAAATGGTTCGCATTAGACCAACTTGAGTGTAAAGGCCCCCATACATTGTCTAGATTTTTCGTTCAACTTTAAGCAATGAAATTTTTTTGTTGATGATTGAAATTCTATGGCAAGCCAACATGGGGTGAGATCGACAAAATGATTAAAATGGGAAAATTGGCGATCGAAAAAATGATCGGACATGTGGGAAATCGGTTGTATTGAAATCAATTCCGCTTTCAGTCAATCCAGAAGTTGATCAAAAACTGTTACATACAATTGGCATAGATTAGATCCCCGATCCCAAAAAAATTATCTTTTTAAGTTGATTTGAAAGGAAAATCTAGACGGTATGGGGGCCCTTTACTTGAGTGTATGAAGCGTTTCGTAAGTACAAACGCATGTTTAGATACGTAAGTAGATACGCATTGTCCTGCCTGAAAATCATGTTTTTCTTGAAGGAGCAAGACTTCTTCCTGTCCACTGCTTGAAGAAGTGAGTATTGCCACACCTTGTGTTTTGGCACTCACAGTGAGTTGCAGCTCTGAAATATGGCCAAAAACTGGATGGCAAAGGGCATCTTGGCAGCTGCAGCTTGGAATTTTCTCAGTTCAGGGCAGTTATTGCGCCTTTGTGTTCCACACGCTTCTTGCGAACCCTGTTGGACTATTTTGAATAAAACGCTTGGAGTTGTTCGTGATGATTCACGCTTCGAAGCTTTGAAATTTTTTAAGGTGCTGCACCTCGCAAGATATCTCACTATTTTGATTTTCTAAGCTGTCAGTCCTTCTTTGACCCATTTTGCCAAAGGAAAGGAAGTTGCCGAATAATTATGCACCACACCTAATATAGGGTGTTGATGTGCATTAGACCACACCCCTTCTAATTAAGAGATGCACATCACCTATATGCTTTTAAATTGTAGTAGGCTTTCGAAAGCCTATAAGATGGAGGTAGTAAGACAACAGGCATAAAGAGGCTGATGTGGTCAAATACTCATTTGCCTAATATTCTGACTCCCTGTGGACATGCCTGATACAAAGCTAGGATTCATTCAAAGGTATAGTCCTAGAGTGAAATACTGGACACTCATAACAGGTAATGTGTTGCTTTCACGGCGAGGAGGACGAAGGGGAGGGGAACGTACACTTGCTTACTCACACCCCCCCCTCTGTAAGGGATTTTAGCTTTAGGCCAACAATTACCAGAGGCATTAAAAAGAAGGGTAAAAAGGTTCCTAAGACAAAGGATTTGGATAAACTAGTATAGCCGGGGGATGTCTGCGAAAAGACTTATCAGGCCAAAATACACAGTCCACCAAAGCATAGTCAAGGAGATTAATAAAGTTGGGGAAATAAAACTCCATCTCACATCCAGGAGCTGGAGTTGAGCATTGGAGGTAATGATTCCCCCAAGTGACCAGAGATTCCGATGCTTTCAATTTGGGGGGCCGGTTCCATGAACCAATAGGCACACAAGTTTAGGTTGATCCCCCACCTGTGACATAAGATCTGGAAAAACTACTGGTTAGGAACGGTTTGGGTTTTAACATTTAACAAACACTGACAGTGGGGAGTGTGGCTTGCCTGTTGTCTTGTATAGGAGGTATGGAAAGGCTGGATTTACAACCACTTGTATGTTTTGCACCTTCCATATTGTGAGGTTTAAATACAACATATGGATATCTCTTTAAGGTTGCCAGCAAGCAAATTTAAGTTGTTCCTGATCACTATTAACTGTTCAATTCAAAATTACCTACACTGATAATCATTAGTAATTCCTAAATAAGATAGATTACAGAGTTGCTAGATACAAAACAAAAAAATTACACAGTGAAGTATAGTGGTGAAAAAAGCGGGTTCCAAAATACTCAGCGTATGACGTGAGTATGAATATCTATTGAGAAGTAAAATACCAAATGATGAATAGCTGGGTTATAAAGTACAAAAGATTTGTAAATATTTTACAGCAGTTTTATCAAACATGTTACAAAGGGAAGTTATGAGGAAATATTTTTATAGCATGCCAAAGATACATAAAAATAGCTACAGACGGACCTGTTCAGCCTTACCCAACAGAAATAATGGTAATATAAATTCATGGGTAAGCATGAGGTTTAAGCATGTTGTGAGAGGCCTTGGGGCTTGGTTCCACTAGCGCGAACTGGAGCGGTTAGGTGCGGTTCTAACTGTGCGGTTTTCGGTGCGGTTTCGTCCACCCACAACCGCATACATTGGAAATGCATTGTGCGTTTCATTGTATGCAGTTGTGCGCGGATTGTGCGCCGGTTGCGATCGGGGCGGGAGGGTTTTTTACGCAGCAACATACCGAGTAGTTTAGTTAGAAGTAAGTTTCACCGCATGCCGCGCCGATGCACCAACACCGCGCCCAAACACGCGCACATTGAAATAGAATGGGCGCGGATTGGTGCGGATTGGAGCGGTTGTGCAGAGAACCGGGGCGCGGCGCTTTTGTCCGCATCCATGTTTACCTATGGGTGCGTCGGGCGTGGTCGGGCAGCGGTCAGGAGGACTTGGAAGACAGCAAGACCACTGAGAACAACTCCACCCTACTTCCTGAGTAGTAAAAGAATAAAAGAAAGTAAAATAAAGTTGTGTTGGTGAAGCTGTTGTGAAGTGACACAGACTTGCAGCCATTGTAAGTACTCCTTTATTTGTACATTTAGGCCCCCCAGGTACCCCAAATAGGGAATAGAAGAGTGTTACTGTGATGGGCAGTTAGTTTTGGCCATGCTGTTTAGTACAATCTGTGTAACGCATGTGTTTATTAAATAGAATAATATTATGTCCAGTACGTGTGATCATTCATGTATGTGACCAGAATAGGATAGTGTTCTGTTATAGCCGTCTGTATAAAAGTATGAAGTATGGGCAAAGTGGGGGAAACATGTTTGGGCCCACATCTCTCCAGGGCACCACACACATCATCAAGACTTCATCATCTGTAGAAGAGTCAGAGGCATCCATCTTGCTGTTTTCTATGAAAACAATACAGCATGAAGTGAAAATTCCAATAATGCAATTCAGCAGAAAGATTAGAAAAAAAAATCGCGCAAAACCGCATGCCCAACCGCGTGAAACCGCGGGCAACCGCGGGCCTCGCGGTTGGGTGCGGCTGCGGACAACCGCAGGCATCCGCTCGGCCGTGCTAGTGGAAACAAGCCCTAATCCTTACTTTTCTTTCTTCATTCGTTTTTATTTTTTTTTATTTTGTTATTATGGAAACAGTGTAATAAAACACTGTCTAAAAAAACCTCCTCTGTGGGCGGTTTAGGAATTCAGTTGTTGGAGTTGTGCAGGGCACATGAACTTTAATTGCTCCTTAGGACTACAAGAACCAGCACAGGCAGTAGAATGGATTAACAACATTGGGATTAACTGTTAAGGGTAGAATTTAATAAAATGTGTCTTATTTGTAGGCTTATCTGTTATCCCTTTGGAATATGTAAAATGTCCAGGAGAACTCTATATTAATATTATTTTTATTATCATTTATTTATATAGCGCCAGCATATTACACAGCACTGTACAATACATTAGAGTGGTGATACAACACAATATAATACACACAGGTTATGACATAGGAGGAGTAGAGGACCCTGCCCGATCAGGCATACAATACTATGCTCTTCCATATAAAATTTCTCACGATGTTCTTGAAAGACAGGTTTTCCTGATATGTTATATCACAACCTGGGCTGCAAAAACATCTCTCTTTGCAAAAGCTCTAGCAATGTGAACAGTCTAAATCAGGGGTGAGCAAACTAAGTCCCAGGGGTCGGATCCAGCCCGTTTAGCATTCTTTTCCGGCCACTTTGCCACTTTGATGAAAAGTGTCCAAACGTTGCCTTGTGGACGATGCAGTAGTGTAATCATGTGATGACACTGTGGGCGCATCCTCATGGTGACAACAAGAAGTCTCTAGGAATTATCTCTACTTATTGCAATGAATGAGCATTTTTTTGTAAGTGCAGGAAACGTAAAAAGATAACATAGTCCCTGTCACACGTCGCATCATTAGTGATGCCAGTGTTCTATTAAGATGTGCCTCCCCGTCGACCTAAGCCCCCCCCCCTGCTACTACGCATGTGCGTGCATAGTGATCTAGACAGTAGTAGGGAGTAGAGAGGTATCCGTCAAGATCAGCCGTCCTCCCGGGTCCCCTGTCCATAGCAGAATGAACTACACTAACAGTTGATTCTGCTATGGACAGTTTCACTACACATAGAGGGGGGACTTATCTTGACGGGTCCCCTGTCATCTATTACACATCTTAAAAATAGATGGGATAGCAGCATATGTAGTGAGTGAATTGCTCCCCCTGGTGGATTGTGTAAAGTAGATCCAGTGGCCAGGGAGGCTCATTTCGACAGGAGGCTCAATTCAACGGGACACTGGCAATGCATGAAATTGGCACACCAATGCCATTACAGGCGCTCGTTCCATTCCCTTTTATTAAACTTTAGAAGCCAATGTGGCCTACAAGTCAAAACGTTTGCCCACCCTTGGTCTAAATGAATTCAATGGCTTGATTTACTACAGAAAATTGCAGCAAGTGTAAGAATTCTAGTGTAAGAATAATATCACAATGGGACGCAATGATTCTCCCAACCTTAGCTTAGCTTATTGTTTTCCACGGTTCAAAATAAACTTCAATCATAAGAAGTAATAATAAAAAGGTAACTACCCTTTTAGGCAGTTGCCACCAGAACAAATGTCCTCTCACTTTCAGTTTTTGGAACAGAGGCGAATCTTCACAACAGGGACACGGAAAACATCAGTTTCTTAGAACATACTGGTAGAATAAAAGACACCATGCCTAATGCCTGCCATACACCCACAGACGTGTGCCGACAGACGAGCTCCGATGAGCTCTGGAATGCAGCGTGATGACATTCCCGGGCTGACTTAATCGGCGGGCACCCTTTGTGTGCCGGCCATTACCTTCAATGAAGACGGCCGGTCTTCATTAAAGTTAATGGCATCGGCGGGCATCGGCCAGAGAACATCGGACATGTCCGTTCTCTGGCCGGTCGAGCTGTGGGGCGACAGGCATCTGTCGCCCCATGTGGGCACAAGCCAATTGGCGCCCAATTTTGCCGCCGACCGACAGCGCGAGCGCACATGGCTGTCGGTTAGCGGCCGTCAGGCTTAAGTTTGTCTTTCATTGTTCTTCTTTGACTTCTGTAGAGTGCAGTGAACCAGGAACTAAATTCATTATACACTGTATACTTTTCTGTAGTATATAATAGTGCTATGAAAATTAATTGTTATATGATAGTTCTATACAAATAAAGGAAGTTAGAAAGTATTTGCAGTTTACATCATAAATCCTTTTTTACTTCTTAGATAAAGAAGGTCACAAAATTTTAGCTAGATGACTTTGTGAGAGAATTTCAAAGCCATTGAACAAGGTATCATCACCGCAATTGTTTCAGATGCGGTATTGTTCTAGCACATGTAGGTTTTTCATTGGTTAGGTTCAAATTAATTTATCAACATTCCATTCAAAATCAAAAGAAAATCACAAAGAAAATGTTATCTGAAATCTAGCTGAAGAACAGTATTATTTCACATGGTTCAATTACCCTATTCATATTTTAGTTGTAATGTTGGTGAAGGGTAAAAGGGATGTCCAAGCATTAGCTAAATTCAACCCTAAAAAGCTTGGTTGGGGTGCCTGTCAACCCTCCCAAGCAGTCCTATTCTTTCATGTTTTCAGTGCCAAAAGTGGTACAAAAATAATCTGTGTACATTTTTGCTGCTTTGGCAACCCCCCTGCAAGTCATCAATGACATCAGGGATGTGAGCACTTGGGATAATACAGGTGCAGCAGCCCACCCAAGTCACTGGTGTCACTGATGGCATCTGGGACATCGGCACCACCTATGCCTGTATTTTCTGACAGGTACTATGCATTCCAGACAGAGAAATGAAATGAGATTATTACAACAACATCTTCCAAATCAATGTTTCCTCCCTTTTCCTTTGTCCAAGACAAGCCAGGGCCCCCAAAACCAACTCCTACCCGCATGCACTCATTAAAATAAATAGTTACCGGTAGGGACATCACAGTGCTCCTGCCCCGGGGTAATGTGTCCCCTCCTAACATGCATGCACACAAACCTTCTTTATGTCCCCAGCAATTGTGGGGATGATACCATGTTCAGGGGCTTTGGAATTAAAAATCCCTGCGAGTAATTGCCGTAATAAATTTGGAAGATCTGCAATGACTGCCTGGGGCAAGAAAGAGAGTCCGCATAACACTCATGTTCACACATTACTCATCAGAGCTCTATTCACATTTTTCGAATGCCACCTCCCTTAACTGATCAACATCGCTTTTATGCCATTTCACTGAATCTTTAAAAAACAAAATGACTTACCCTTTCTCGGTCAAAAATTTTTTTTTGCTCATTGCTTTCATGAAAATAAACTTTAAACCCTAAAACATAAAATATTTAAAATTTATTTTTTTTCTTTATTTTAAATCATATAGAATAATATGGCTTCATTTCCTTTAAACCTTTGTTATATCTGTTATATAATTATATCTATAAATTCTTTGTTTTACAAGTAAACATGTAACATATGTTATTAAAACCATTAAAAACAATTGAGAGATAAGAAAGAAGATTTGTTTTTTTTCTTTTGATCATTTCACAATAGGACAGTAATTTACATGTTTATAAGTTTTAGGTTGAGCTATTGATGTCTGTGAACATCATGTAGAACAGCTTTACATGAAGCTGTTGGTGTTCCTCAATAATGACAAATCTTAATGATTACAGTAACATCACTGAAAAATGTAGTCGTTCTTCTGACAATTTCTGATTTACCTGATAAGACTAGCCTTTCTCTATAATATTCCACAATTTTAGAAATTTTTTGAAAGTGAACATAGCATTTCTTGTGTCAAGACAGTCCTGGAGCTAAGTTATAGAATAAGCAGAAGGCCTACATGACAGGGATGAGAAGGGGACAGCAGGACCAGGGTGAAGTGTTGGTTAGTGAAAACATGTTGTGTAGGGTGGAGTTGTTTATGTTACCTGATTGTCGGACAGCACAGAATAGGAGGGGACGCAGATAGGCAATTGGGGTTGTGACCCAGATTCTTCAGAGGAGAAAAGATTCCTGGCCACCCTCCCTTAGGTAAAGGATAAGGGGAGACATGAAAACGGTTAATTATTGTAATCATTTTTGCAGTTTCTCTTTCAGATATCATAGCATAGATGGCGGGTTTCCGGGTCTTCAAAGGTGGACAAGTAAGAAGGTTAGTGGAAAGACTCGGAACCAGCAAGGTTGTATGTTATTAAAATGTTATTAATATGTTTTATGTTATTGCATTATTAAAAGGCGCTATGGCCATTTAAATCCAACCAAAGTGTACAGTGTATCATAAAGAAATATTTAGGTTATGGTTGGGGGGATTTGGTGGGGCCAGCGTCTGGGTTAGGACATAGGTCAATCTGAGCTATCCAGGTCATGTCAAGCCTCAGCAGTCAGCATACTAAAGTGTAATTGTAAAACTCTCAGCTATTTATTCTCTCTCACATAGTTCAGCATACTCCATATGATTATACTTTTCCAGGGGGTCAGCACTAGTGTTGATCACAAATATTCGAATCACAATTTTTATAGCGAATATCGCCACTTCGAAAACTTGCGAAGATCTTGATTTTTTTACATCAGTACCCAGAGCGTGCATTGCATTCCCGATATGTGCAAGTGCCGATATGTGCATTCCTGATATGTGCAAGGGCCGATATGTGCATTCCCGATATGTGCAAGCGCCGATATGTGCATTCCCGATATGTGCATTCCCGATATGTGCATTTCCGATATGTGCATTCCCGATATGTGCAAGCGCCGATATGTGCATTCCCGATATGCACAAGGAAGGTAATAAATAAGTAGTTCTCATGTGATAGTGTTGATTGTAAAAATATGCAAATACTTGCACTTTTTTTGAGAAAATCTTTTACACAATGAATGTAATAATGACTGGAGATCACAAATTCTCGAATTTAAGATTTTTTTGAGAATATTAGGCGAAAAATTTGCGATATTTTGTGAATATGAATATTGCCTGTGCTGCTCATCACTAGTCAGCACCATCACTTTTCAGGCAGGGCTACTCTCTCAATAAAGATCCTGACTCAGAGGTTACAGAATCATGTAAATCCTTCTATCTTCGGTTGTTATCTGTACACACATGCTTAACATAGGTCAGACTCTTCTTTAGCCTTATATCTTATGACTTTCTACAATTTTACACTTGTAACCTTATCTGATTCTTAAATGGGGGTGAGATGAATGGCATAGCTTTTACTGGCATTCATGTGATGTGTAAGCTTCTTATTAATTCATAATTTACCATATATGTGACTAGCAATGAACAGCAATGACCCTACCGTGGATTCCTTCTTCTCTTGTACGCATAAACTTCACAAAATGAAGAGATATGTTTTCTTCAATGGTGATACCATTTATGGGCTATTTATAATGCTGAATTAGATTTTCAGTTTTTAAGAAAGTTAGTTAGGTGCAGACATCCGTATGTAATGGAATGTAGATAGTTTGTATTGTGTTTACTGGTTCTTACACATAAAGGCTCCTGGAAGTGATATGTATCATTCATTGTAGGCAAGCTTGCGCAATAAACAAACCAAGAAAACAAGTCATTATAAGGTTACAGGTAAAAGGAAAAAAAGGGTTGAAAAACAACATGTACATGTGACATTAACTTTTAATATTTAACATTTGCATGTCATTCACACTACTAAACAAAAAGTTTCAAAGGTTGTAAAAGTTTTCTTTAATAGTGTTAATGTTTTTCTCCTGGAAGTTAAGGTAGATGCAATGATTGTATAATTATCTAAGTGTTTTATATTAACCATTCAAATATGTCTGCCAAAGGGAAAACATTGGAGGGGGGGGGGGGGCAGTTAAACAGTCTTTTTGTCATCTATGCCTAATTCCAATGTAATAGATGTCCCCTATAGTTCCTATATCTAAATGTAAATATATACTTTGCATACTTGGTATTCAAATGGAAACTCAAAAAGTTTTCCTTTTCTTTTATTTCTGGTAATAATGGTGATGACAAAAATGAGAAACTGTAAATTTCCCTAAAGTAGACACTTTCAAAAGTTCACTGTCTTTTACCAAAACTAACTGGTGTCTCTTCACTGTATAGGTGCTATTAAACATCTATGGAGCAGGTAGTTAGATTCACCCCATATACCGCCATCAATTTAACAATGATTGGCCATTCTCAGTGATAAATGAACATTTTAAGTAAATTGTCACGGTCTATTGGCTGTTGCCAAGTAAGCATGTGTTGCTGCAAAAGTTAGCAACTAAAAAGATTGGGGCGTTGTACTATTTAAGCCATTAAATAGTTGGCTAAGAGGCACCACTCCTAAACACTAGCTGTATTTCCCTCTGAGTTTGGGTTCACTAAAGTTTAAAAAGGATATACTAAAACTTTGTTGGTCACCATTTAGAAGCTGACTTTTTTGGCATGGACTTCTGTTCTTGCATATTAAAATTATGTTTTTTTAGCAGTTTTGCTGGGGAAAAAAGACCAAGGATAAGGGACAGAGGGATATTATATGCACACGTTTTCAAATTCCTTACAGAAAAGCAAAAGCCAAGGTTTACTACTATGGCTACATACAATTTACATATATACAGTTTGTTAATGCATAACATTAACACAATCAACCTATGTATTTTTGAAATGCAGTGAAATAATATGTAGGAGCTGTAGCACTGACACCCGTAGGTGCTGCTGTGTGAAATGGGACCTGGGTAGTAGTAATTGTCTCGGAGACAGAAGTATGCTTTAGAACTGAAGAAACTTTAATCACCGACTGCACAGTACAAGTGAAATAGCACTTTGGAGGAGAGAGGTTTAGGGTAGGCAGGATGCAGACACAAGACAGGGTCTGGCTTCTTCTGTGACACCAATCTCCTCACAACACTCGAGCAGGTCTCACTATCCTGTGACACCAATTCAGCCTCGCTGACACTTGCTTCTCATGGAATCTCTGATGGCCCAGCCCTTTCAACAGTAGCAGCTCTGACCAATTAAGCACCTTGCAGATTCCTCTTTGTATTCTCTCACAATACTTCTTCTATTAGCACTTGAATAAATGAACAGGCCTCTCTGTATTCTCTCACAATACTTCTTCAAGGAGCAGACCTCATGGTACTCTCTCTCTCAGAATACTTCTTCTTCTGTGAACTCTAGTATGAACGGGCATCAATG
>CM070032.1:85040912-85058664 GCA_036250615.1 Ptychadena robeensis | reverse complement strand
TGGCACTTCAGGTGCCATTAATGAAAACATAGATTCCTGGTGGTAGGTCCGCTTTAAGGAGATGAAAGGGATTTCAGATGACAAAGTGATGCCTCTTGTTGGAGGTAGAGTGGAGGCTGGCACAGGTGAGTAGAGAAAGAGCCCCTAACCTGTAGAGGAAAGAGTGTGGACCATGCAGGTGGTTCAGAGGCAGAACAGCCTGAAGAGTCTTGGGAAACCCCTGTTCTGAGATCCATAATATCGTCTGTGGACCGGCCCCTTGTTAGCGGTGAGGCGCGCAGAGTTGGATAGAGACCCCAGAAGTTGGGACCAAAAATCCTCTGCGCCAGTGACTTCCTGCTTTGTTTGTTAACAAATTAGGAACAAAAGAAAAGGAAGTTCCCCTCTGGTGGAACTTTAATTGGAATGTTTTGATCTCTGTCCACTTCCAGAACTTATTTTTAAAACAATAACCTTTATTTTATAAATGATATCAAAAGAAAAAATCATACACAACGAAAACAAGCTAAAAAGCACAGAAATATACAAAAAAGAGAAAGGTCTTTTGCCCACTGCTGGTGACCAATTGGTCTTACAACCAGCAAATGGGTAGTTATTAGGACATGTATTTTGGTTGATACAGAGTTGGAAAATGCCTCAATATTTATGGAGCTCCGATGTGGGTTTACAGTATGCAGTGCTTGAGCGACATGTTTCGCCAAATATGGCTTCCTCAGGCTATGCACTTTACTAGATAACCTCGGAAGTGATTTTAGTGTAAATTAAGATTGTCCAATCCTGGTGTACTTAGCAGGGGAAAGACCGCCAAAGGAGAAAGACCCCCTATCACTTTTAAATGTTCCAACCGGTAGAAAGTTGATTCCCACAATGTGGGACCAGGGCATCTTTTGTTTGAGAGAAACGCTCTAGGAATGGTGGGAGCCCGTCACGTAGTTTGTAAGGGTTGAAGCCGCTTTCAAAGTGAAGGAACATTGGTTTGGCAGCCCTCTGTTCGGTTGTCAGTAAAAAGTGAGACCAAGTCACATTGTGGGAATCAACTTTCTACCGGTTGGAACATTTAAAAAGTGATAGGGGGCCTTTCTCCTTTGGCGGTCTTTCCCCTGCTCAGTACACCAGGATTGGACAATCTTAATTTACACTAAAATCACTTCCGAGGTTATCCAGTAAAGTGCATAGCCTGAGGAAGCCATATTTGGCGAAACATGTCGCTCAAGCACTGCATACTGTAAACCCACATCGGAGCTCCATAAATATTGAGGCATTGTCCAACTCTGTATCAACCAAAGTACATGTCCTAATAACTACCCATTTGCTGGTTGTAAGACCAATTGGTCACCAGCAGTGGGCAAAAGACCTTTCTCTTTTTTGTATATTTCTGTGCTTTTTAGCTTGTTTTCGTTGTGTATGATTTTTTCTTTTGATATCATTTATAAAATAAAGGTTATTGTTTTAAAAATAAGTTCTGGAAGTGGACAGAGATCAAAACATTCCAATCAAAGTCGACCAGAGGGGAACTTCCTTTTCTTTTGTTCTAAGTACTCTGGGATGGGAATGTTTTTGATGAACTAAAAATACAGGTTCAAACCAAACAATCCTTTGCATTGTTAACAAACTAGCTTCAGCATTATTAATATCAATAAAAGTTGAACTGTTTAATCAAGATTGTTATTGAGCATGGAATTGGGTGGCTTTTACAGGCTCTTGGTCTGACCCCTCTGTCAAATTTTAGAACCCATTGTGGCCCATGAGTCAAACTTACCCTTGACCTATACCAATGCAATAGATAGTGGAGAAATACTAAAGAAAAGTCCTTTCCCTGCTAAGCCCAAATCTATAGAAAAACACTTAAAGCTGGCCACACGGGTAGATTCCTGTGCAATCGACTGGCGATTAATTACAGTGTGGTGAAGTCACCACTCTGTGATTGATCGCGGGTCAATCGTACAGTAATCAATGTGCACTACATGGGCACATCAATTACCGTACAATGGGGACCCGGTTTCCCGGTCCCCCTGCTAGCCCATCTGCAGCCAGACCCCCCCCCCCCCCCCTCTCTTCTGGCAGAGCTGGCTGAGTCCGTGCTGGCCACGCCCCCTTCACACATACACAGAGCCGTAGCTGAACACACAGCTTGTGTGTGCGGCTTAGCTACTCTGTGTCTCTGGCTCAGCTGTCATCCAATTACATTGAGCTGTCAGCGCTGTCCCCTATTCAATGTAATGGATTTCGACCAAGGTTTTCCAACATGTTGGAAACCTGTTTGGTCAAGTTCCTTTAAGCAGGATCCATTGATCCTGCTCGAAGGAACCGTGGATGGCTTTTAGATGAAGTGACAGATTAGAGGAGAATGGGGAGCCGTGAGCGCACACACCGCCCGATGTTCCTCTAATCTGTTACTTTTCATCGAGCCGTGTGTGGCTAGCTTAAGACACCACTGAAATAAACATGGAGGTTGTAATTGCTGAGCATAGTTTCTATGCAATCTGCTGATTTATTGGCTTCCCTACTCTAAACTCCTAAAACATCCTACAGAAATAAATGAATCTAAAGGCCCCCAAACACCTTACAATCTCACCATACAATGTCTGTACAATCAACTTTTGTTCTATCAAAACCATGTGATATGAGGACCTTTCTAAACCTTCCAATCACTATATTCTATCAAGGAGGCCACTATACTACACAGTATAGTTGGTAGTTCTGAAGGAAATTGTATGGAGGTGTATGGGGGGCTTTAGTCATATTGAATTGTCTGAATATTGATTAAATATTGATAGGGAAAGGCCATGCGTCCTTGTGGTGGGGAGCACTTAATAAGAACCAGCATCTAATCAGAGCATGTCCCAAATTTTACTAAAACAATACAACATACACCAATTGGCTGCTGTTTGTCAAGTAGCGCACCTCCTTGCCCCTTTCAACAACTTAATGGGCACCTTTATTTAGATTAAAGACTTGTCTTATTTACTACGGGTGACAAAGTGTCAAAAAACAACGGATCACAGTGCCCCGAAACACAGAAATGATACACCTGTGAAGACAGGATCATTGTCAACAATGAACCACATCTGTCAGGCATTTAAAAACTCTGCGCTCCACATAAGTAAAACGCAGAGATTGTGAAACAGTGGAGAGCAGGGTACAGACGGCTCGATATTGGAGCCGTCCGATGTTCCCTGCAGCAGTGTGATGACATCATCACGCTGCTGTCAGATATCGGCTGGCTTTGCCTGGAGACCAGCAGTCTCTAGGCAAAGCATTGGACATCAGCTGTATTTACGGTCATGTCCGATATGGCTGTTTTCGAGCAGGATGGATTTGTCCCGCTCGAAAACAGTGGTGGGCGCATATTATGTAGGCCAGATAGATTCCATGAGCTTGAAGCGGCCATCGATTTGGCCCATATCTGAGCGTCTGTACCCTGCTTTAGCCTCAGGGTGATGTATGATTTCATTAAACACAGTGATATGTTGAAGCTTCGTTATTACAGATGCTGATTTTCATAATTCTTTCCATGAATCAGAGCTACACGTGGACCACCTCATTAGTCTAGAATAACCACACACTTCCCTAGTGAACCTCATGTGATGTTACTATGAAAATTATCAATGGAACTTCACGATCACATGCTGGAGTGAAGTCTTTAGACAAGAGTTTGCTGCATCATTCCGTCAAGCCCCCACTTAAGCCATAACATAAAATCTGCTTTGGCTGGATCCATCACTTCCTTCCTTTTATCATATTCTTTGTAAAACAGATTCAAGGTCTGAGAGCATTATGGAAACCCTCTCTTATTATTAGAATTCATGGCAGGAGCCCGTTGTTATGTCTTCTACAAGTAAAGAATCTGGATGGTGTATAAGAGTATGACAGATGAACAAAGAAACCCAGAGCCATAATAAAGAAACCCCAAGGACTGAAGGCCCTGTGTAATGTAATATAAGGTTGGAAGATAAAACGGTGGAAGATAAAATGAATTGCATGTATCTGTGGAAAAGTTTTTACCCATTTATGGTAGAATGCGTTGTCGCTCTAAAGGTACATAATAATGCATGCAAAGTGCAGTAATATGCAGTATAGCAAGTTTCCATTTTCATAGTTAACTTGGGCCAAACACCCAGAAGGTTAAAAAAATGCATGCCTTTAAAAACACATATTGTGTGAAAGGGCACCCCCTGTGCACAGCATATTCACGTACACCGCTTACAACAACTTTCTGCTAGCACCTAGCAACCCCCCTTGCTCAACATTTTTTCTACTAGCACCCTGGTTGGCAGGGGGCCTAGGCAAGAATTTTGCATATGGCATCTCCAATTGCACGGAACGCCACTGAATACACCTATGTTAGAAGAACTAAGAAGCTAAGACCATATTAGGAAGTAGCCAGATACAATACATATACATTACATACATTACATGTATCTAAAAGAATTCACGTTATATAACACTAAACCCATCTGGTTCTAATAGAAGGAAGGAAGATTACATAAGCTTACATATATATATGCAGAGAGCAACTAGTTTAACTCCTTCAATTTTATTTAAATTTTTAGACTTCCCAAGTTTGTGATGATTTAACTTTCAGCAATACCAGTAGGAGGACTTAGAGCTTGGGAGCCGAGGATAGTGCTGGGAGCACATGGTAAGCTAAGTTAGTAAGACTTAGGTAAAATAAATAAGTGCGGTTTGGTCACTCTGTCTCTAAAAGGTTTGCAATCATTGCCCTAGACCTCAGGTGCCCAACCAGTGGCCCGGGGGCCACATGCGGCCCTTTGGGTGTTGTTTGGTGGCCCCCCTTGGTCCTCCACTTGCGGCCCCCATAACCTGTTCTTCTTAGAGCGATAAGAGAAGAAGAGGGAATCGCTGAGTCTCCAGCTGAGCACGATAATTGGCATACGTGAAAGATAATAAGGGACCCAGACAGCGCCTGAGTGCCTACGCCTGAGTGCCTATGCTGACCCGGCTTTACTAATCAACTTTGGCGGTCCTACGTGTTATGTGCGGCCCCTTAATGATGCCGAGGGCCGCACTTGTGGCCCTCCATATCACCTCAGTTTCCCACCACTGCCCTAGACATTATTGAGCATCTAACTCACCTCCAGGTGTTTAAATTATCCCCAATACGAGAGTTAATAATCCATTTCACCAAGTTAAAATTTTATTTATATATAGTTAGTTTAATGTTGCAATAACATGTTTATATAGACAATAGGTTTTAAACTAATTTTGGGCCAGTTTTCTATAAAAGGAAATAAACCAGTGTCCATTGATATTATACTCAGGAGTATTAACTATCATAGAGATAGTGGAAAAGAAATCTCCCTCACATCTCTCATATAGGGAAGACATATGAATCACTGAAAAAGCAGTGCATCTGAAAGAACACATGAGGTCGCCCTTACGCAGCTTGTTATCTAACAATGTACGCTCTATCCTATGCATTCTCGATGGCATTTCCACGGATGACGAATTGCTAGGGTTCTGACGTATAAATACCGTTCGAGCTGCAGTGTCCGCAGTGTCATGATGCGGCGGCCATGTTTGTGGAGATCAGAAGATCCCTATTTATGTACATTCAGAGTCTTGTAACATGGCTCCTGTGCGGAGACAAAACACATTGGTGCTCTTGTAGCTGCAGCTAAATGTATGAGATTGTGTAGATGTCAGTGTGAGCGGACTGTGTGTGTTGGACGCTGCTCTGTAGTCTAATGAACGCGATGAGGGTGCTGATCGGTGAGGTTCTGGGGTCACTGTTACCATTTGTTTGTTAGAACTTTATAGTTGTACGTAACTTTAATTTCAGACATGTGATCAGCTCCTATGTAATATGTTATGTAATATCAGATTATTTCACACCTTGTTTAGGTAAAAGTTATTAGTTGGAACACAATAGATGATCAGCCCCTTGTAACTAATATTTGCATTAAAGTTTTGACCTGTCTGATCCCATCTATATATATGTTCTAAGCTATTGCATAATGTTAAGTAAAATAAATATGTAAATTTCAGGCTTTTTTTTATGTTATCATGAACATAATTTTTGAAGTTTTTTTTAAGTTTGTAAGTGATCAAGTTCGTTGTTGTTTGCGGGTTTCCCTCTATTCCTCTATTAGGCAGCATTCACACATACACTTTCTGGGCAACTGACAGTGGGCAGCAGCCCTAACACTATATGTGCTGCAGTGTATTTACCGTGACGCAGCGGGTTTCTGTTTACGCTAGTCACATGGGTTTCTATAGGAAACCTGTGTACCATTTACACTGTGATGCCCTGCCGCACACCTATTCGTACAATCAAGCGCATGCTGTGATGCAGGGTTTATTTACCTGCAAAGGAACTGTTTGCATTAGCGCAGAGTGTAGACAACAACAATCTCCGCATGTAGTGTGAAAGGACAATTGTGTGTTCCTGACAAATACAATGGACAAAAAAAATCAGATTTTAGTTCTAATCCCTTAAATAAATGATATTACAATATTGCCTGTAGCTGTACATGTGTTGCTGCCATATTATATTGCCTCCACCCATACAGTTGTGTATACGGCTAGTATGATGCTGGGCACAACTACACCTATGCCTGCAGCTATAGTACTCATATTTTTGTAGGCTGAGGTTTTGATGTGAAATGACCATGTGGTTGGAAGTCACTCATATTAGAAGCAGAAAGCAACCATGCCTATGGATTAATAATTCTTGTGCTTGTGAAACCCATACGTCCTGGATGAGTGTTATTGTGCATTAAGCTTCATTATGCAGCTTTTCCATTTCCTCTCGTGACCTGTTAATCCGAATGCATGCTATAACGGGTTAGTGCCTGCTTTTCTCCCCCTTCAAATCAAAGGTTAGGGAAAGCTTAGAGAGGTCAGAATCATCAGTGAAGGACGTTACAAAGATCAGAAGAAACAGATTGGTAGTGAGTATATGTGAAAGCATTCTGCAGTTGCCCCTTTTTAAACAGTCCTATAAACATGAGCAACATCTGATCATATTTTATGTCCTTCCCAAGTGCTCATGTTTTTTCTTCAAGGACTAGTAGAGCCATTTTTTTGGAGGGTTTTCAGAAATCCAGGTAGAGTATTTTGTTTTCAAGTGCCTAACAAAGAGTATCTTACAGCCATAGAGTATCTGAAAGGTTTCAGGGTGTCCAGGAAAAAAAAAAAGGGCTTATGCAAGGTGCCCGTTTAGGTTGATTTGGTTTATTGGTAATTAAAATAACATCAATGTGTGTTATGGCATCCTGGCTACTTTTGGAGACCCCACAGAATTTCCTTCTAGGAACCCGAGACCACCATGTTTTAAAAAGTCATCCTGCACAGGACGCCACAAAACACATCAACGTTATTTTAATTACCAATAAACTGAATCAACCTAAACGGGCACCTTGCATGAGACTTTTTTTTTACCTGGGAAACCCCAAACCTTTCAGATGCTATTTGCTACTGAGAATAGCACAATAACCGTGTTTGCACTACCCCAGGTCACCCAGAGGCAGGCAAAAGCAACTAAAACAAATATACCTAGTAAAGCGGAACAACACACACATTTTCTTTGCTTAACACGGTTGTTGAGTATAACAAAACTCTGCAGTGCCAACAACCAAGATGGTAAGTAGCAACTGCCTCTTCTACCAACAATACTCCTACCTACTCGAGTTAAGAAAAAGAAGCATGCGCATATATATATAAAATATTTTCTCTTTTATCACATCCTCTGAGCCACCATCCAAACAACTGGCAACTCGGGCAACAGACAGATTCATGAAGCCAATTGTGGGATTATGTAACTAGAACATGGTGATTTCTTATTTTTACATGACACCTGGTGACTCGGTTAAGGTATTTTATTTTCTGGATAAAAATACTGTTATATGGCTATGAACCATTGGCAATCAGGTTGAATATGATAGGCATAGGCTAGAGCTCCTCTACAATTTGCAAAAACGCAGAGAAATCGTTGTGGTTGTATCTTCTGTTCCCATCGCGGGTATGCACCCATGTGAAATGAATGGAATGCTTACAGAAGACGGGGCCACTATGTTTTGCTGGGTTTTGGCAAAACATAGTGGCGCAGACCCATGCACTTGTATAGGTGGTCACTGCCTAAGGGCTTGTTTCCACTGGTGCGTTTTTGCGCATTTGCAACCACGCGGCTGCAACCGCATCTATTGGAAACATCAATATAGTTTCCACTGGTGCGTTTGTGCGCGTTCGAATGTGGATGCGGTTTAGGGTGCTGTTGTGAACGCTACCTACAGCGTTTTGAAATGCATCCACATCGCAAAAACGCATCCATAGGAAAGCATTGGATGTGGGCAAAAACGCATGGCATGCTGTTATAGAGTGAATGCGGATTCTGGACGCGTTTGAGAAAAAATCACGGCCAAAAAATGCGCGGTTACAACCGCACGAAAACGCACCAGTGGGAACAAGCCCTTATATTCCTCAGGCTGTTTTTCAATTACTTAATAGGTGTTTTGTTGTCACTAATTAATTTCAGATTTTCTGAGTTTTTCTAAAGAATGCCCTTTTGTCTACATAGGGGGTGGCAGTGGGTTCGTTGGACAATCACTGTCGCAGTTGTTAAGGCAGAGAGGTCATAAAGTTACCATTATTTCCAGAAAGCCTGGAGAACAGAGGATAACATGGGTGAGTAGTTTCATGACCAGAAACTATTGTCTTTCTTTTCCATACCCCTTGTCAACGTGATTCTAGGATAATGTCATACTGAGGGCATAATATACAGTTTGTAATAATGAGAATTTAAAAACTATATTCGACCTCTTCCATGACAGTCAATGGTAGTGCTCGGCAGAAGGAGAAAGTAAGGTTTGATGTAGGGCATTAGACCAGACATATATACCAAATACTACAACTTCATACTAGGTGGCATGCCATGACCTACTCTCAGTTCTAGTTACTTGAGACCAGTGGTTCTCGACCTGTGGGTCAGGGGGTCAAATTACCTTTTCACAGGGGTTGTCTAGTTCGCTGAAAGAGCCTAAACCTGTTCAGGTTCCCTGACACTGTTTGATTATGAAACCAGCTTCTTCAAGGTTTTGACTTCTAAAAGACTTACTGTATGCTAGAGCACTGTTATGTGTACATAGTAAAGAAATGCAAGCAGACTACATTTCGCTACAGTGGGCGAAAAAAATGTGCCGTATATCTGGTAGACAGAAGATTGAAAATCATTCACCTTAAGGGCTTGTGCCCACATTGGCAACTGGGCGTGTTTTTTTGTTCAATGCGACCGACCCGAATCAAGCTCATAGAGAATGAATGGACATGGTTAAAAATTGTGTCCACGCGTGATTTTTATGTCTATGGGCATGGTTGGCCGCAGCCGCTAGCAGGAGCCCATGTTTCAGACAGCGGCCAGCCCTAACATCTATTGTCAACAAGCCCTAACATCTATTGTCAAGCAGAGTGATAATTGATAGATTACATTTTCATATATGTAAAAGACTTAGAAAGTTCCTTTTATAGTTATGTGAACAGAAAAGGAAAAGAGAAGAGATAAGTTTCTCCGGCCACTAAGAATTTGGCACACACCAGTTGCAGCACTAGTCATTAGTGATGAGCAGCATAGGCAATATTTGTATTTTCAAAATATCGCAAATGTTTTGCCTAATATTTGCAGTAAATTTGACAATTCGTAATCTCCAATAATTTTTACCTTTATTGCCAATATCGGCACTTGTACACGTACATATTGCGAGTGCAATGTGTGTCACGGCGACATCTAGTGGCAGAATGTGATAATAACAGCTACAGTGTAATCACCACATGGGACAACGCTCATTTATTTCAGTAATTCATTGAGAAAATTGGCACTTGTAGATGCAAATATTGCAATTGCAAGGCATTGTACTTTCCCCAGAATCTTGAATATTCAAGATTATGAATATATAGCACTATATTCTAAATCTTTGCAAATTCTCAAAGTGCCCATATTCAAAATAAAAACTCACAATTTAAAAATTCCTTCACTACTAGTGTAGGAATATTCAACACTAATAATACTAGTCATATCTGAAAGAACAGTAAGTGGGCCAGGGAGGCTTCCATCTATTTGCACAACACAAGAGCAGGTAGAGTTCTACAGATCAAGTTGAGGGCCACTAGGGCTGGACAATAATTCAATATCAATATATATCGCGATATAATTATATATCAAAATATCAGAAATGTATAGCGAAATATCGGAAATGTGTTTACAAATTGTAGCATTTTTTACTGAATGATGTTCAGTCAGGGGCGGTCCTACGGAGATAGTCTCCCTGGGCGTGCACTCCCTCTGACGCACCCCCCTCCCCCTGAGGGAGATCACGCTGCCGTCCCATCGAGATGTGCATTCGCAGTGATCTAGTAACTCCTTCTCTATGCTTTGCTGCAGCTATGCACAGGGAGGCACAAAGAACAGGGGACCCATCAAGTGTCTGTCTGCCTGCCAGTGCCAGTGTCGCATTCTGACACTCTGCTATGGACAGGGGACACAGATGGGGGAGGCTGATCCCGACATGTCTCCTGTCCATAGAATGAACTCTCAGTGACACTGTGGGGGGGGCTCCCACATACAAGGATATGGGTGCACTGACCTCCTGGTGCTATTCCATTGTGTGTGTCCTTTGCACGTTTTTCCTGAGGCTTTTTAATATTGTCCATATCGATATCGGAATTATATTGTATCGACCAAAATTAAGAAATATATCGTGATATAAATTCTTGCCACATCGTCCAGCCCTAAGGGCCACATACTTCTTTTGAATGTGCATTCAGTATGTTCTTGTCCTATTTACGCTACATTAACTTTAGGAAAAGTGCGGTCAGGTACTTGGGCATCCTACAGAGTAGTAGGAAAGACTGATTTCTGATTCTTGTGTGTACTCTTGTGACTTGACAGGTTGATATCAGTAAAAAGGGTCTGCCACCATGTGATGCAGTCGTTAACCTTGCTGGAGAAAATGTTCTGAATCCCCTAAGAAGGTGAGAGATGGTCAATGAATATGACATATTGCTTTTACATATTGATAAATGTTGACTTTCGATGGCATTCTCTAGCAGAGTAAAATGGAGCAAGGAAAGTGAATCTAGCTTATAATGGTCACAGCATGTATACTAACCATGGAAAAGGACACAGATGTATCTACATTCCAGTTAGATCAGTGGTTCTCAGCGTCTTTAGATCCGCGACCCCGGAAGTGATGTCGCAAAGTGTCACTTCCTGTATTTGGAACGCGGAAGTGCCAGAGTGGAATGTCACTTTCGCATTCCAAATTCCGGAAGGGACACTCCGGGACATAAATTCCAGGAAGTATAATGTCCCCTCACTCCTATTTTCTCTCCTTGCTTGTGCAAATGATGTGCAGGGTGGGAAGTTAGGAGGAAGAGAATGCCACAGCTTAGAATGGCAGGGGCGTTACTCTCCCTCCTAACTTCCTACCCCGCTTGTGGCCAGTTAGCAGCAGCTCTGATGCTTTGAGGCAGCGTGCTGAGCCCTGTGAAATGGTCGTTCGACCCAGAGGGGGTGCCAACCAGCAGGTTAAGTAAGAACAACATATACATATATAAACAATAACCAGTCTTGCAATGGGTGTTTTCTTCTTTCTACCAGGTGGACTGAGCAGTTTAAACAGGAAGTTATTTCAAGTAGGATTGAGACTACACGTACCCTCAGTGACGCTATTGCCAAGGCAGAGAGTCCACCGCGCTCTTGGGTCGTAGTCACTGGAGTGGGTAAATGAATCTGTTTTTATTTCGATCAATAAGGCACTTAACTATTTGGCCCACTCCTATGTACTCCGTACTATCAAATACAATAGTCTTCTCTTTTGCCATATTGTGTATGAAACTTAGAAATGAAAGAAACTGTTTCTTTTTTTTCTGTACTAGACATATCACTGCTGATCAATCAATATGGGGTCACATTTTTTCCCCAGAGGTGACTCAAAGCTGTTTACTTTTACTGTATATTCTACACTGTGTCTGTATAATGGTCATAATGTCTTCTTCATTAAGTTATTAGAGCTGAAGCTTCTAATCTGATCTTAAGGTACCCATACACGTTGCGATTTTTCGTGCGATTTTAGCCCTTCCGACCGATCCGGTCGGTCGGGTAGGTCGATCGTTCGGGATTCCTAACATGCAAATGTAGTCCGACCGATGCTGTTTTTAGAAAAATCGGCCGAAAAGTCGGTCGGGTCCTGAATAAGGATGCCTGTAATTTTTGGAAGGTCGGCCACTCTTAAAAGATTCCCAATCCAACCAGCCGATTGGTTGAATAATCGGGTGAAAAATCGGGCATCCGACCGACTTTTAAAAATAGCACTAAAGCAAAAATCGGGCATCGAAATCGAATATCGCATCGGTCCCCGAAAAAATCGCAACGTGTATGGGTACCTTTAGAGAAGATGTGGCAAAACGATTCTGTGCTTTATTTACAGGATATTATCCTCCCAGTCCAACAAAGCAGTATACAGAGGATAGCCCTGGGGGAGATGCAGACTTTCTGTCCTGTCTAGTCAGGGACTGGGAGGATGTAGCACAACTGCCTCTGACTAATGGCAAATCTGTCACACAACTGACCAAAGTTCGATCGGGTAAGTTAAAACAATAAAGGTAAGCTTAAGAATATAATTAGATATGTGTTTTATTCTGAACAACTTGCTTCTATTTGGCTTGACCCCCTAGCGTTCGAGACGAACACAGCTCGTCCAGAGTTTATTAACAAAACAAACTCTGCCCAAGCTGGGAACATAAAAGTTTACCTATGGTCCTGAAAGTGGCAGCGATTCTCCATCCAGTCACACCTTCTGATCAGTTTTGGTACCGCTCCTTTTGTGATGCTGAGAGGGCAAGGGAAGGCCTGCACCATAGGCCCGTTGAAAAGGGCGCGGTACAGGCTGAGTGCTAGGAAGTTTAAATGTAACATTAGCATCAAGGGTCAACTTTTGCATGAGCAATCTTGGATTCGCAATTTTAAAAATGATAGTCAGTCTAAAGCCCCCCATACACCTTTAGATCACTCCATACAATTTCCTTTAGATCTACCAACAACTATGTAGTATAATGGCCTTCCTGATAGAATACATAGTGATTGGAAGGTTAAGAAAGGTCCTCATATTACATGGTTTTGGTAGAACAAATGTTGATTTTACAGAAATTGTATGAAAAGATTGTAAGGTGTATGGGGGCCTTTACATTGGTCAATTGGAACACCACACTGTGATTGATTTTAAGCTGACTGATTCCTTAAGCTGGTCATACACCTTGAGATCTCTCTGTCAGATATCCTTTAGATCTACCAACAACTATGTAGTATAGGGTCCTCTGTGATTGAACACAGGGAGACTTGATGGTTTTGAAAGTCCCTCATATTACATGGTTATGGTAAAACAAAAAGAGATCTAAAGGTTTTAAGAAACGGGGATTTGTCTAAATTGGTGAATTACAGAAAATGGTATACATATGTTCTGTACTTTTTATTTTACTGAGGCTCATTGACACCAGTGTCGTATGCTGCTATCATGCCCCAGGAAATATGCTTTGTTTGCTTTTAGCCATATAGGATATTGCACCTGAAATGACTTCAGTCAGTGTTAGTGTGAGGATTATGGTAAAGTGTTACCCTTGGCCAATTTCTTGATCAACTTTTATACCTGCAGTTGCCATTTGGCCCGCCATGTGCATCCCCTCTGTGTCTTTTTCATGCTCGAAATACAGCAGGTTATGCCAGTTAATCACGGTTTAGAGGCAACAGAATCCTGTGCACACAGGAGTGCAGTACAGCTTGTTATCAGTAGATGACGCTGTTGCACCTCTCACATTATATCTTACTTTTGATTATAAGCTGAGATAAGTTTCTGTTTAAATCATTTTCATCCTATTAAATACTGTCTTTGAACCTAAAATAACAGATATTCATGGTTTTTGGTAATTATAAGTTATAATTTGTTTTCTTTAAACACAATTTACTTGGCTGTTGTTCTTATCTGCTTCTCTCGATACCAATTATTCACGGAGATTAGAAGTAAATGTTAAATAAATTAAGTTGTTAACTATTGCGCTCCTGCTAACTAGAAGGCAGACTGCAAATGAGCAGATTGAGTATTGCTTATTCATTTATTTTGTCTCCCTCAAGGTGTTGTGTTGGGACGCAGTGGCGGTGCCCTCCCCACTATGCTGTGGCCTTTCCGGTTGTGTCTTGGCGGTACTGTAGGTTCTGGAGGGCAGCCGTTCCCTTGGATTCACATTGATGATCTTTGCAGATTATTATGTCATGCAATTGAGCAAGAAGGGGTTGGTGGGGTTCTGAATGCAGTGTCCCCCTCTTCAGTCTCCGATACCAATGCTGATTTCACACGAGCCCTGAGTAAGGCGTTAGGACGTCCCGCCTTGTTCTTCACGCCAGGTTTTGCAGTGCAACTGCTGCTGGGAAATGACAGAGCTGTAATGCTGCTGGAAGGGCAGCGAGTTGTTCCAGACAGAACTCTCCAGAGTGGCTTTTCCTTTCTATATCCAGACCTTGACTCTGCACTTGCTGAACTCTTAAGATGAAAGATTGATTGGTAAAAACCAAAAAAAATGGACATTTTCATTTGTCTGTAAAATGAACATTCTGTATCATAGGGAACCATGTTTATTTATGAAATATTTAGCAAAAAAAGAAAGGTAAAGTGTGTAAATAAAGAGTGTAAAATCATTGCTTCTGTATTTTGGTTTGAGATATCCTTGTTATGATACATATTATATCTCCCTGCCTTTATTTTGAGGACTATTACCAAGGGTGCACATAAGTGGTACTCTGATACTCAAAAGGGGCCAAAAACTAGCTATGCGTATCTGCATTATTGTTACACAGCTCATATGCAAACTAACAACTTGGAGGCACTCCGTGTCTGGGCGGACGCAGCTAAATGTTACATGTATACAATTTATGTCACTTGGATAACTACAGGGAAATATGAATACCTATGAAAGGTTGCAGTTAGGGGTGTGAAATTGGGAATGTAAATTTATAATCCAAAAAAATGATTGGACTTTTAAAGGTGAGGGAGATCTGGGGGATGAAAGTCAGAGTAGGCATATGTAATTGTAAAATCTGACAAGAGAAAAGCACTGTGTGACAGCTGGAATATGACTATGAAAGGATGACTATTTGGACTGCAGGTAGAATTAAACGTGTCGTACTGTGAGAGTTACATTTGACCAAAAGCCAGCTGGTGACCTGTGGATGGAGACAGCTAATCGGAGGATCAATCAGGAACAGGGCGGTCCATCTGCAGCAGAATCTACCATGCAGAAGGCTGATGCAGAGGACAGTGAGAGAGACCGTGAGGTAGACCACCCTACATATGGTGTGAATATCAAACATCATCTCCTGGTACTCATCTGAGGAGCTCATTAAAAAAAGTTATGTGCACCCCTGGCTATTATCACAGTTGATTTGTTTCAATTACTGCCCAGTAATTGCCTGTGTAAAGACACACATAATTTCTTCTGGTGATAAATCACTGAAAACAAATTAGAGCTATTTTTTATTGGTGACACTCAGTTTACTAAAGCTGGACATACATGGGTCGATTTAGCGTTCGATTTCCTAGCAATCGATCGCCGTGCGTGTTCATGGTGATTTATTGGAAATCGAATGCTGCCCACCTGGAGCGATTAATCCCACTCCAAGAAAATGTCGACTGAACAGGGATCTGACATGTTGGCAAATCCATGTTTGACCAGGGATGGATTGCCAAAAGAATCATGTGCTTCTTTTGATGAACGATCGTTCGGCGATTAGTTGCATCCCACGCTGCAATAGATCATTTATCGATTGCACGGAAATTAACCCGTGTATGGGCAGCTTAAAGCATGGCATATCATATAAAATGTATTGTTTACATCCTATATTCTCCTGGCTGCATGAAACAATATCCTTGTTAAATACATGAACTCCAACAGAAAGCATCATAACAAGTGACAGGTCGCAGATGCTGTCTGTTGCTATGTCTTCCTACCAGTTATGTGATTGCTCCACTGGATAGAGGATTCAAGACCCAGTGATTTTATTCAATAATTTTAGTAACATGTTGATGAGAGGAGAAGGGAGGACCAGGAAAAGAAAATACATTCAGATTGAACCCAAGCAATAAATAGTTGATATCATAGTAAATACCTTGTATTTAATGCTTTCTTATTCTTTAACCCCCCTGCCGTTCCTGACCATCCCAGCTCGTCCAGCTCTGCCCTGTTAGAATTGCAGTGGACGAGCTGGGTTCGTCAGGCAGAGATTGGAGCTACAGGAGCGCAAACTCACTGCTCCGTGTGGTTCTGATCTAATGAGGCAGCTCCACGGATCACTCCCCCCCCCCCCCCCCCCCCCCCCCCCATGCTCTCCTATGTAACCTGGCACATCTGTATTGCCATCTAGTGGTTGCAGTGCTAATTTACCTGATAAAGTGATTTATTGAAATCTTCATTATCTGATATTGTGAGTTATTCACAAAGCATCTGAACATGTTATATTCAGGATGTCTACCAGACTCCTGCATGGACATACTTTGGGAAGTTACAGGCCTACAATGTAAACCACTTTTCCATTAAAGTCTATAGTGCGCTTTTGGTACAGAAATCTGTACCTCAGCAGTGCGCTAGGGAGGTTAAAAGAATATCTCCAGTGATAGTATGGCTGGTTAAGAGAGGGAGAGTTAGCTTTTTTTTCACATGTACTAAATGTACTTTTTGTAGTTATATGTTAACATGCATATTCTGTCTGCAACTCTAAGATCCTTATTTCAATAAATTATTTAGCTCCGAATGCTCCTTTAGTGTGACAGGATTATAATTAGTAATCACAAATCGTAGATAAGCATATGTCCACTCCCACATAAATTCAATATTTTACTTTGAGGTGGCACAGTTTCACGTTACCACTGTGATAACATGCCTACATCCCACATGTGGCGCAAAGGGAAAGGTCTCATGGTTTTTCCATTTTGTTGACTCACTGTTAATACTGGTTCAGCAAAGGCAGTTTATATTTACCACATTCTCTGAGGACTGCTTTCAATACACCATACAAACACTTACAATAAAACAAACAATGCTAAAGAAGTATTCCAGTAAGAAGAATGTGGTGTGGCAGCAAGGAGTAGGAGAGTGAGAAGGGTATAAAGGTGACCATTATGGAGAGGAGTGTGAAGAGTATGATGGGGCAGCATTATGCTGGTGAGAGCGGTATGAAGGGATGGTGGGCAGTATATGGAGGGAAGGAGTGTTAAGGGTATAATGGTGGCCAGAAGGTGAAGTAGAGTAGCATGAAGGGTAAGATGATTGGTAGTATGTGAAAGAAGAGGAAAGTGAAGTTAACGTAAAGTAGTGGAGAGTGAAGGGTAAGATGGTGGGTAGTATGTGGAGGAGAGGAGTGTCAAGGGTATGTTGCTGGGTAGAATGTGAAGAATAAGACTGTAAAAGCAGTAGCATGAAGGGTAAGATGATTGGTAGTATGTGAAAGAAGAGGAAAGTTAAGGATATGGCAGGTAACATATAGTAGTGGAGAGTGACGGGTAAGATGGTGGGTAGTATGTGGAGTAGAGGAGGGTGAAGAGTAGGATGGCGGGAAGTATGTGGAGGAGAGGACCTTGAAGGGTAAGATGGTGGGTATTGTGTGAAGTAGAGAAATGTGAAGGGTAAGATGGCTGGTAGTATGGGGAGGAGACGAGTGTGACAGGGATGATTGCGGGTAGTATGTGAAGAAGAG
>CM070032.1:85011846-85040812 GCA_036250615.1 Ptychadena robeensis | reverse complement strand
TGGCAGGTAGTATGGGGAGGAGACGAGTGTGACAGGGATGATTGCGGGTAGTATGTGAAGTAGAGGACTGTGTAAAGCAAGATGGCGGGTAGCATGTGGAGGAGACAAGTGTGAAGGGTATGATGGTGTGTAGTATGTGAAGTAAAGAAAATGTGTAAAGCAAGATAGCGGGCAGTATGTGGAGGAGAGGAGTGTGAAAGGTATGAAGGTGTGTAGAATTTGGAGGAGCGTGTAGGCTATGAGGGTGAGTAGTGTGTGGAGAGGACTTCGAAGGGGATGAGGGTGGGAAGTGTGTGTGTGAGGGGTGGGATGGTGATAAGTATGTGAAGTGGGTAGTATGTGGAGGAAAGGGTCGTGCAGGGTATAATGGCAGGTAGTATTTGGAGGAGAGGATCATAAGGGGAATGATTGTGGGTATTACGTATAGTAGAGGAATGTGAAGGGTAAGAATGTAAATAGTATGTTGCTGAAAAGAGTGTGAAGGGTGTGATGGCATTAGTATGTGGTGGAGGGGAGCTTAGAGGGTTAATGGTGGGAACTTTTTCAAAACACACCTACAGTAGCATTACAAATGTTCTATGCTGCTTCTTATCACACATGATTAGCAGAGCATTATTTACAAATGGGTGATCCTATATGTATGTTACATTTTTACCACAAGCGTAAATACTCTGTATGTGCACCTTCTATGTGTATGTGCTGAAGGTTATGTCAGCAGGCAGCCATGTGTAGATTGTCAATTTTCTCTTCTTAATTCCTCTTGAGCCTAAAGGATTTTATGTTTGCAGGTTTCAAAGTTTCCCATTACCTTTGTGACATTTTCCCTCTGTTCCTATACTTTCATTCACTGTGACATTGGCCATACACGGGTGATTTCGTGTTTGATTCCCAGCATGGCGATCATTCAGCGAACAATCGTTCAGGAATCCAACGCTGCCCACCTGAAGGAATCCAACAAGTTGGTAAGTCCCTGTTCAATCGCCATTACTTTGGATGGTGATTAAATCATGTGAATCGTCCCGTGTATTGCCAGCTTACCAGGTGAACAGACTGGAAGGACACTATGAAGGTAGCCATACACGGGCCGATTTGTCACCGATCAATTGCTGATCGATTCCTGATCCGATCTGTCCAGGCGATCGGGAATCTGCAATTGATCGGATCGGGAATAGATGCAACACCAGCTTGGGAATCCGATTTGTGGTCGATTTGGACATGAGCCGATCTCCAAAATGGCCGATTCCACAAAATCCATCATTTGGAAAGGCTCCTGCATAGGGCTGTGGGTCCACCAACGTACTCCGATTGCAAAACGATCAACCAAAAAAAACAGAACATGTTGGTTCATTGTCCGATCCGATTTTTAGTCGATTCCGATTTGGTCGATCGTTCAGGGTGGGCAGAACTCTATTGATCGTTGATCGTTCGAGCTTGTGAATGCGCGCTGTGATTGATCAGTCAAAAATCTGAATCGACCGGTGTATGGCTACCTTAAGGGCTTTTAACACCTCGCTGTGCTATCCACATTTTAAGAAGAAAAACGTTTTGTCCAAACGTTTTAAGAGTTATTTTAGGTAGAAAGTTGGAGCTTTGATATGTTTAGTTTGCTTACAGAACTTTTAGAACTTTGAATTCTCAGGGTCTCATGTTGGCTATTGAGTATGAACTTCCAGTTTATTGCTTCTGGCACACAGAGCGCTCACCGAGCTAATAAAGCGAGATCCATTTTGAGTATTTTCGATGTTCTGTCTAATTACCCCTGGCCCAGTACAATGCTCCTGTAATTGACCCTGCTATTATCTGATGAGCTGGACAGACATTTACACTATTAAAGCATGTTCATAAATGAGCAGAGGGATCTCTGGTGAGCACAGTGTTAATGTGCAGTGTGGCTATGAGATGGGCTAATTTAACAATGATTAGAGGAAGGTATCCAATTCCTTCTCCTGGGCCCTTTCTATAGAAGATAATGGGGAAGAAAGGTTCTCAGTAAATTGCGTGTGTCATCATTACCTGAGATAGAGTCTGATTGCATGTGTGCCAGGGCAGAATTTAGAAATAAAGCTGCTGGGGATGAGAGGGTTACACCATTGTGATTTATTTATAATAGACAAAATCATACTGTTAATAGCTGAATTCCTTTTTACTTTGCTTGGTTCTGTTTTATCATCAATATGCTAATAAAACCCTTCCACTTTCGTTACTTACCTTCTTTAACCTCCCTGGCGTTACAACGGTTTCACTGCATTTTTTCTGTCGCAAAGCGGCGCCATACGGGAGATAGTGGTACACTACTCTGCGGTGATTCCCTGGCCTCCCCCTTCACCAGCGTCTCATTGAGTGTGGGGACGTCCCTCCATTAACATGATCACTGACGCGGCACCGGAAGGGATAAGCGATTCTGCATCGCTGCAGGTTTGCTTATCCCTTCCGGCACTGCGAATTCAGCGGGTTTGCCCGATCCCAGTGCTGGCACAGTTTGTTTTAAGAACAAACTGAACGTACTGGGTTCGGGCATACCGCCCAGGAGGTTAAGGCCCAGTGACATCATCACATGTCTTATTTCTAGTGACATCATCACTTCTTTGCGTCACTGCGCTCTTTCCATTGCAGGTAGATCATGGCTGGTGGGAGGAGCCAGCAGGGTGCTTGCCAAAAACCTCACAACAGTCTCTGCCCGCCTCTCTAATGATGTCAACCCAATACAAGCAGTAGGCTGGATCCTGGGAGGAGCTATGAAAACATCAAAATATTTTGATGGAAGTCAGGAAAAGTGGGAGTTCCAAGACACTAGGTAAAGGTGGGTACCATGAGATAAATGAAAGCCATTAAATAATGGGGAGAGTCAGGAGTGGTATGGCTGAGGAAAAAGGCTAGATGATGCTGGATGTATGTAATGAGGAGGTGTTGGGTAGTAAACACAGGAACCACATCGCAATACCTTTTTTAAATGAACTTTACTGAGTGATCGGGCAAAGCGGGGAAACAATCCCAACAGTGATATACCAGGAGAAAATATATTCAGTCCGTGCTGCTCCTCATACGAGCAAGCCGTCTATTCTGTAACAGTCTCTGAACAGGCAAGAGAGAATACCTGCAAAGGTTGAAGGGCTCAATCCCTACATGTCAGTGCTCCGGAAAGCTCCTCCACCCATCCAGCCCTTCATTTGGGTTTACTCTTTGCAGCATGGGCCTTTACCCACCCCACTGTGTCTGGAAACTTTACTTGCCCCTGACCTCTCACCATTACCCCCTGCAGGGGAGGCCAGGGAATTACAGCAGAGTAGTGTACCACTATCTCCCATATGGCGCCGCTTCGCGACAGAAAAAATGCTGTGAAACCGTCATAACGCCAGGGAGGTTAAAGAAGGTAAGTAATGAAAGTGGAAGGGTTTTATTAGCATATTGATGAAGGGATAAAACAGAACCAAGCAAAGTAAAAAGGAATTCAGCTATTAGCAGTATGATTTAGATTTTGTCTAACTAAATAAATAAATCTCAATGGTGTAACCCTCTCATCCCCAGCAGCTTTTATTTCTAAATTCTGCCCTGGCACACATGCAATCAGACTCTATCTTAGTTTAGGTAATGATGACACACGCAATAATAGAGAGGAATGTAAAAAAAAAACCTCAAAAACGTACCTGTAATGACCATTTTAACAAGATAACCCTCACCTTTCTGGATCGCTGAAGGCAACACATGAAACTGGGGGTGCAATATCTTGGGTGGCCACTGGGGGGGCGTTCAGTGATCTTCTATGGGAATTTTCAAAGCAGATTACTGAGAAATCTAAGCTTCCTGTGATGTGCTGCCTATTTCTGCATAAAATGAACCAGGAAGTGAGAAGAGCTGTGGGATTATCTTTTTTCACTGCATATCTTTTTTTCACTGTATTCCTCCCTATTATTGTCACTTCTTGTGCCATTCATGAAAACATTTCTGGTGGTAGGTCCGCTTTAAGATCTACCAACAACTATGTAGTATACGGTCCACTGCGATTGAACACAGCTAGACTTGATGGTTTAGAACAGTGGTGGGCAACTGAGTTGATATGGAGAGCCACAAGTGTGGCCCTCGGCATCAAAAAAAAGGGCCGCACATAACATTTTCAATCTCTACTGACTTGTATAAGCATTTTTTATTGCTTATTGCAGGCATAGCTAGAAGATATTATGTTTCGTTTTTTAAATAACAAAATTTGTTTTAAATGATACTGCATTAGGGAACACTGTAGTATGGTAATGCAAATTTTGTGTCATGTATTTCAAAGGTTATGTGCTTCAAAGCCATTGATTATATTGATGGGGCAACTAACCTTCGATTAGGCGAGTTCCTATGCCCTATGCATTAATAGTTAGGTTTCGGAGGCCTCAATTGGAAGACTGAGGGAGGCCGCCAAATAACCCCCAAAGGGCCGCAGGTTGGGCACCTGGGGTTTAGAAAGTCTCTCATATTACATGGTTTTGGTAAAACAAAAGGAGATCTAAATGAAATCAAAAGGTGTACGGGGGCTTTTAAGGTGGGTTTACACGTGTAGATTTTTTCTTCAAACAACTGCCAATTCAATTTTTTGTTTGATGTCGTTGTGGAACATTGTTTATTCATTTATTGAATGTAACATTAGATTTTTTGTTTGTCCATCCCGATATCGAATGAAAATACATTTGAAATGACAAAGACAGATAAAAATTCACCAACATGTTCGATGACCTTTTGAGCAATTTTTTGTTCGAGGTCAGACAAAATGTATCCATCGAACAAATTGGCCATTCTAGATTTTTGTTCAATCTATCTGTGTAAGTAGCTGAAGTAGCTTATAAAGGCACTCCCATGTTACAATGTTTTTCTAAATGAAACATGCAGAAATATTAACAGATGAATCATTTGACAAACAAAGCCAAGACTGAGTAATATTAATTAAATAATACTCAAAGTTTCCAACTCATTATGAACAAACACTTTAATCCACTGTTGCATATGCATTTTATAATTGGGTGTATCATTCTGTTCTGTAGTACAAATAGTAACATAATAATAAATGGTTCTTATATGGAACTTTTTACCTGCCATTTCTCTCTCTCGCTCTAGATGTACTTGATCCTTATATTCAAACTCTCCCTCCCACCAATTCAACACTCCTTGTTCAGACTGGAGAATGACCATTCACCTCTATTACCTAATATGGACACAGGAGACTAATATAACTCTGATCAGATTAGTACGATTCTTTTCTAAATGGTTCCTTGGTGTTTCTCAGTTCCTTCCTTAGGATCCTGCGGTGCGGTGCCATATACTCGATAGGCTTGAGTCCTGATATCTTGGTAATGCTAACCCCTTGAAGTATAACGAAACGTAAGTTGGGGTTTTGGAACCTGTAGAGCGATGTTTAACCCTTTGGACATTTATAAACAATAAATGTTTTGCAATTTTATTTAGATCTAATTCTTCAAAAAAAAATCTATATGATTTGGGATGTCGGTCACTTTATCTTGCCGTGGTATATATTGTTACATATCTCCCACCAATTTAAGTTAAAGCATGTCTGTACTGTGAAAAAAACAACAATACTTAACAGCAGTCTTGATCGAGCAAAACAATCTGCAATTCTCAAAAAGATATATTAAAGCCTAGATCACCTAGATACACCTTTAGATCACTCCATACAATTTCCATTAGATCTACCAACAACTATATAGTATAGTGGCCTCCCTGATAGAATACATAGTGATTGGAAGGATTAGAAAGGTCTTTATATTACATGGTTTGGTAAAAGAAAAGTGGATTGTACAGAAATTGTATGGGAAAATTGTAAAGGGGCTTTACCTTCCTAATCCTTTCTGGCTCAAGTCCTCCAAGATGGTGGAGCGGGACTCTTCCTGTCTTGCTACCTGCACCAATCTGAGTCTACGTCCAGCAACACTCCATCCCTCCAGCGACACCACAGAGGGCTGCCGAACGGAAGGAGACTTGGCAAGGTAGATGTCACTATTAGGTCTACCATCCCAAGTCCACTTGCACCCAAAGCAACAGTGCAGTATTTTTTTTAACCCCCGCCCTATTATTGGCAATTATGGTGTCGGTAATCGAAATTGTATTATTCAATAAATTTAATAATAAAAATAGAAAGCTTTACCTGCTTCTCCAGACTTTGCATACACATACTCTCTAGCACAGTAGACTCCTTTTCATGCAGCAAAGTGAGAAATGCTTCGGCAATAAGTATAATGCACAGAGCTACCTCTTTACAGCACCTTCCTTGGCTATCAATTTACAGCATGTCACATTTGAGGGAGTTTTTATTAATAATAACATTTATTTTGCACATCACATTATACATCTCTTTACAGACAACATATCATACCATCATATGAGCGCACAGTCTAATACCCCTAACAAAGTCATGTAACCAACAATGTCACACATCACAGGGTAATGACAATTTTTACAGGAAGCCAATATACCTACCAGTAAGTCTTTAGAGGGCTGTAGTTTATATAAAAAAATGCATCTTTCAGTCATGTGGTTAAGACTATTTAGATAAAATAACAAAGTAAAAATAGTTTTACTGTAGGCAGCAAATAAAAAAAAGTGCTGTTTTAGCTTGTCAATTCCAGAAATTAAAACAGTGGCTAAGCCTAATAAAAGGGATCCCAGACACATGAAGCATGTAAAATTCAACATATACGCCTTGTATATAAAAAATATTGTTTTAATAATACAATCTGTAAATGATTGTATTTAAATATTGAATACTCTAAAAGACCTCGTGTTGAACATTTAACAGTGCACATAGACTCCAGCTCCGAGGTTTATGCACTCTCTCTGTACATGTACAGTATTTCTGTGTTCTGCAGCGTCACTTCAAAACTTGAGGTTAATTATGAGTTCAGAGAGCTTGTTGAGATCTTCTAGACTTGGCTGCCTGTGAAGAACAAAGTCCACTTTTGTATGTTGATGGGGAAAGATATTTAGAAGCTCATTTCTGAGTCTTTCTGTGTCTCTGTATGAGTGGAATTCTAGCTCATTCTTCCCCTTATGTCCCCCTGGCCTTCTGTCTCGGAGGTTGAGGACCTCTGTCTGGGCCAATTGCTTTGGTGGACTTTGGGACACGTGAGGAGATCTTTTACCGGCATATGAGTGACCTTTTGATTTGATCCTATGGGGAAAGAAGAGAGTGTTAAGGATAATTTTAAAAAAAGGCAGATGCCTTGAAGGATTTTATTCAATAAGACTTACTTTGGTAGTGAGTTCCTGGTCAGGAACTTATCAAGTGGTGGCCCATTTCTCCCCAGTGGGTCATCTGGTACCATGAATATGTCACCAACAAATGTGAATTGCAGCACCCTGTAATATTCCCCAATGACAAGAAAAGAAGCATTGCAGTTATAAAATATAAACCATGTTCAACAAATATGTACTGTCATTTATACATGTATGTACCTATGCTTAATGATATTTTGCCAAGCTTGAGATTCTGTAAATATGTCCCGTAATTGATCATTTGTGACTATTACACCATCTGTCTTCTCAGCCAGCTGCAGCAAAAACCTGTAATGAGTTAGACAAAATGTTACTGGAGAAGGAGTCTGAGATCAAATCAATCGTAAAAATTCTAAAATACACGAGGCAGTGTGCAGGTTACTCTCGCCATATTCCTGCATCTCTGCATTACAGCTGCTGTGGCCCATTAACCCTCTGGCCACTGCATTTGGCACTTTGGACTGGGTTCACACCTATCTTTTTTTTACCTGCCTTGACATGTTTTTTTCATGTGAACAGACTCATTTGATATAATGTGCTTATGTGTGCAACTCTTTTACAGTAGCCTTGTTGCATTAATGCAACCTGTGTTTCACCTGTATAATTTATAGCAGTGGTTCTCAACCTGTGGGTCAGGAGTTCACTGGAAGCATCAAAGCTTTTCTGAACAAGCAGCAGCACTGATGCTTACAAGCTGGAGATGGAGGTTAGGAGGGAGAGTAACGCCGCCTATAGTGGGGCAAAAAAAGCATTTAGTCAGCAACAAATTGTGCAAGTTCTCCCACTTAAAAAGATGAGAGAGGCGTGTACTTTCATCATATGTCACCTCAACAATGAGAGACAAAATGGGGGGAAAGAATCCAGGAAATCACATTGTCTGATTTTTAAAAGAATTTATTATGGTGGAAAATAAGTATTTGGTCAATATGAAAAGTTCATCTCAATACTATGTTCTATACCCTTTGTTGGCAATGACAGAGGTCAAATGTTTTCTGTAAGTCTTTACAAGGTTTTCACACACTGTTGCTGTTTTCACAAATCAACTGTGGGAGCAATAACTAGAAAATGGAAGACATACAAGACCACTGATAATCTACCTCGATTTGGGGCTCTACGCAAGATCTCACACCATGGGGTGAAAATTATTACGGTGATCAAAAATCCCAGAACCACACGGGGGACCTAGTAAAGGACTTGCAGAGAGCTGGGACCAAAGTAACAAAGCCTACAGTCAGTAACACACTACACTGCCAGGGACTTAAATCCTGCAGTACCAGACGTGTCCCCCTGCTGAAGCCAGTACATGTCCGGGCCCGTCTGAAGTTTGCTAGAGAGCATTTGGATGATCCAGAAGAGGATTGAGAGAATGTCATATGGTCAGATGAAAGCAAATTAGAAAACTCAACTTGTCGTGTTTGGAGTAGAAAGAATGCCAAGTTGCATCCAAAGAACACCATACCTACTGTGAAGCATAGGGGTGGAAACATCATGCTTTGGGGCTGTTTTTCTGCAAAGGGACCAGGACGATTGATCTGTGTAAAGGAAAACATTTATGGGGCCATGTATTGTGATATTTGAGTGAAAACCTCCTTCCATCAGCATGGCCATTAAAGATGAAACATGGCTGGGTTTTTTGGCATGACAATGATCCCAAACACAATGCCTGGCCAACAAAGGAGTGGCTTTGTAAGAAGCTTTTCAAGGTCCTGGAGTGGCCTAGCCAGTCTCCAGATCTCAACCCCATAGAAAACATTTGGAGGGAGTTGAAAGTCAGTGTTGCCCAACGACAACCCCCAAACATCACTGCTCTAGAGAAGATCTGCATGGAGGAATGGGCCAAAATACCAACAGTGTGTGACAACCTTGTGAAGACTTACGGAAACCTTTGACCTTTGTTATTGCCAACATAGGGGATATAACAAATATCATAAATAATCATAATTTGCAAATACATTCTTTAAAAATCAGACAATGTGATTGTCTTTCTGTCATAGTTGAGGTGTATGATGAAATTACAGGCCTCACTCATCTTTTTAAGTGGGAGAACTTGCACAATTGGTGGCTGACTAAATAATTTTCCCCCACTGTACCTCCCGACTATGGGGTAATACTCTCCATTGTCACTGACAGTATAGGGGGGTGTTTCACCTGGACGGGCCCTGTACATTCAGCTATGGAGATTATGTTGTACTGCTGCTATCGGATGTACTTTTACTATGTGTAATACATGGCCTCACCCTCTGTTTCATTATACTATGGTGCAGGGGTGGGGGGCTCATCTCCACATGTTCCCCTGTCCATAGTATACTGAACTGTCAATGACACAGAGAGTGGGGGGGGGGGGGGGGGGGGTGTAGGCTCATCTCGACTGGAGCGAACTGCTCCCCCTGGTGGCTGATAGGAAGTCATTGTATAAAGTAGATCTGGCAGGCAGGCTCATTTCGACGGGGTACTCAATTTGATGGGACACCAGAGGTGACATTGCAGAGTGTCAGTTCCGGTATGAGGAATGTGGAAGTGACACTCTGCACTGGCAGTGCCGCGCTCCAAGTACAGTAAATGACTCTTTGTGACCTCACTTCTGGGGGTCACAGATATAGAAAGGTTGAGAACCACTGATCTATGGGGTCAAGGCTGATTTCTTTGCACTTAACAAATGTTCTCATTTCATTAGATAACAAACAATTCAGTTGATTTGGCAAACTTAAGCCAACCCCACAATGATAATTTAAAATATGGCTTAATGCTGTAAAACAGGAATAATGGGAGTCGCCTAGTAATTTCCAGTGTGATAAAAGACAGAATCATCTCAGATAAATGGTAATAATTAACCTTCATAGATGACTTGCCTTCCACATCAATAAATCACCACATGTTCTGACTATTTCCATTAAACAACAGAAACTGTTTACTTTAGAGACAGATGAGAGGAAAATGATGCTACACAGTATTTATTTAGGATTTTCACATTAATGTGACTTTTACCTATCATCGTAAGAGGTTATTCTTTTTCCCTCCACAGTTCTTGAAGGGGTGAAAGACAGGAGTCCTAGATCATTAAGCTCTGCCAGGAAGTGTTGCTCTATTTGAAAAAAATAACAAGCTGGATATTTAGGCTATACATGATCACTGTATATTACTTACATTATAAGACCCATAGATTTAATATAATAAGATTACTGTACACTTCGACCCATTATTTTAGTGATAAGCCGTATCTAAACTAGATTAGCAAAAAGTATTGGGATGCATGAACTTTAATGACACCCCCATTTTTTGGCCATAGGCTTGGAAATGAAGGTGACCCACCCATCAGCAAGGTTTAGGAGTCTGCTTGTGGGAATATTTTATCATTCATCCAGAAGAGTATTTGTTAGACCAGGCACTGATGTTAGACAAGAAGGCCTGGTGCACTCTAATTCATCCCAAAAGTGTTCAGGTTGAGGTCAAGGCTCTGTGCAGGCAGGCAGAGAAGTGTGATTTGTCACTCTAAAACAGTGTTTTTCAACCCTTTTTGGGCAAAGGCACACTTGTTTCATGAAATCGGAGGGCACCGACGATATGCATAATAACGGCGCACTTCCGGTCCCCGCCGGAAGTACGTCATCAGCAGGTGCCCCGCTGGAACGCAGAAGCGTACCAGCAGAGCAAAAACACTGCCCCGCTTAAGCAACCGCTTAGCCCTCCTATCTAGTATAGTATAAGACTTATACTATAAGAGGCAGCTAGATAGGAGGGCCGAGGGTGGGGTCAAAAACCCACGGCACACCAGGCAACATCCCACGGAACAGTGTGCCGCGGAACAGAGGTTGAAAAACACTGCTCTAGAGAACACATGTCCACTGTTCTACAGTTCTCCCTCGCCCCATCAGACTTGCTCCTACCTTTGCCACCTTCAAAAAAGCTCTAAAAACCCACCTCTTCAGCCTCTACTACCCATCTTCTTCCTAACATCACCACCATGCCAGTCCCATCCCCCCCACCTATTGTATACCTTGTTCCCCAACCTATTAGATTGTAAGCCCGTCCGGGCAGGGTCCTCTACTCCTCCTGTGTCATTACCTGTACCTGTGTGTTATACTGTGTTGTATCTCCACTCTAATGTATTGTACAGCGCTGCGTAATATGCTGGCGCTATATAAATAAATGCTAATAATAATAATAATGGTGGTGTGCTTCAATCCACTGCATCCAAAGCTTTGAATTGTACGTTGTAATGAAAAGCTAGGAAGCAATTGCTAAGCCTGGAAACCCATTTCATGAATCTCTCTATGCACTCTTTTTGGGTTAATCTGAAAGTTACATGACATTTGAAGATCTGTAAATGTCATCTTTGCATCTTTTTTATGTGGCCAATCACGTTGCTATTGTCTTCACTACTTCCACATTGTTATTATACCTCTGGACTCCACTGGGCTCCTGTGCGTTACCCATTTTTTCACAAAAGTAGTCTGCATGCCTAGGTGCTTAATTGTATACCCTTGTGACCATGAAAGTGATTGGAATATCACTTCAATGATTTATTGCGGTTATCCCAATACTTTAAGCAATATAGTTTATAAAAGGTATGGTAATTTACCTGTATTTACAATGTATGTAAAATATTCTACATTGATTCTAAACTGTTTAATCTATGATTTTGATACACCAAACCATACCAAAGTCTACTTTACTTCCCCCTAATTTAAGAGTTACCGTATTTTTCACCCTATACACTGCTCTGGCTGATAAGAAGTTTAGGATATATATCCAAATAGCCTTTCAGCCACGCTGGTTGTGCATTCACCATATTAGACGCATACACTACCCCCAAATTTTTAAGCCTATATTAATTCAGGCACAATACAAACACCATACAGTATATGTACACCAGAGATTATTTAGCTTTAACCTGTTTTCTTTGGGCTAGATCTCATTCTGGTTTCGTAAAAGTTGTGTGCGAGTTCACTGTATTCTACAACATCTGGCTGTTATACGACAATTGGATAGTATGTCACGGTTTGCCAAAAGATGGCAGTAAAGCATAAATTACAGTGAGAGCCCTGCATGTATGGCATGTATAATGTCGGCCTAACCAACAGTTCCCATCCAAATATACTGATGTTCAACATAATATTTGATTCCCAGCCATGACTGACTGACAGACTGGCATGTCTGACTTCACTGACAGCCACTCAAACTGGCAATTAGATTTAGCTAGAATAGATTTGTTCTATTTAATGTGTATTTATATAATTTGCTCACTAGCATGGTATAGTTTAAATAAATCTAAACAGAATAGGAGATTGGGGATCCATGTTTTCTTATGTTTAGAGTTGATGTGTGTACACATTTGTGTGTAAATGCCTTAAGCAGGGTACAGACGTCTTGATATTTGAGCCATCCGATGTTCCCTGCAGCAGCGTGATGACGTCATCACGCTGCTGTCAGATATCGGCAGAGCTGGGGAGACAGCTCTGCTCTCTACCCAGCTACCCACCTCCACCGTGGTTTATGGCCATGTCCGATATCCCATTTTTTTAGCTGGTTTTTTAGCAGTTCCCGGCTTTGATCCAGTTTGAAAACAGGGATGGCCGCATTAGATATGGGTCAGATAGATGGCGCTCGAAGCGGTCATCGACCTGGCCCATACCTATGTGTGTTCCCACGTATCGCCCCCATAAAAAAATGGCCCTTGATTGTGCCCAGAGTCAATGGACATCATTTTGTATCCACATGCGATCAAAAATCACGTCCATTCATGTCGGTCGGGCCCAATCGCGTCCGCGCCCGAAATGGAAACATAGCCTTAGTCAACCACATTAAACAGGTGTTCTGGGTCTCACATGGCTCTGTTGCACCTTAGGGTCCTCTGAGGTGTAAGAAGGTGTTTATAAAGACCTGATTACCATTCAAGAACAGAAAGAAATCATCCCTAAAAGTGAAGATAGCAATACCAAGGCTGAACTTTACTTTGATAATAGCCCAAGATTTTTTTGGGAACATTTCAAGAGCCCAGGCTTTTTTTTTCGTAGAATTGTTGCAAGCTTAGACCTGCAAGGAAGCTGAATTCAGCAACATGGACAGACACGTATTCCTTGCTTTCTTTTCAGGGATGGCATCTATTTATTTTGGAAATGAAGCCAGACTCCAGCTGTTCTTGAGTAAATTATCACCACACTGCCATGCATCTTCGCAGCGAAATGTAAATTAAAATCCTTATTGATATAACCACATGCTGTAATCTTTCTGAAAGTGTGCGAGGCCCTTAGTAGATAGTCTGGCTCCTTAAAAAAAGTTATGTAGAACAGGCATATCAACATTTATATTAAAACGTGGTTAACTGAATTATGATCACATCTGTTAAGGTACACATACAGCATAGGTGGGCAACTGATTTGATATGGAGGGCTACAAGTGTGGTCCTTGGCATCACTAAGGGGCCGCACATAACATTTCCCATCTGTACTGACGTGTATACAGCAGGCATAGCTATAAAGCATAGTTTTACATTTTTCAATAACAAAACTTGTTTTATATATATTTAAAGGTTATGTGCCTCATAGATATCATCAAAAAATTTTGTGCCCCTATTCTGAGATTATGTGCTGCAATATATATTATACAATCATCTTCCATTTCTTGGTGGAATAGTGGGAACATAGGCGCTCACCTGTCCACCGATCCCCCACGGACTTGCTTAGACACCCTTGTGTGCTCAATTGGAGCCTGAGCGAATCCCTCACCCCTCCTCCCACTCTAAGAATATCCCGGGCAAGGACATGTCAGCGTGGGATCAGCAAACGGGTAAGTTTCCCAAGCCCCATGTATTTAGTTTGGTTTCAGGGGCTGCAAGTGGAGGACCAAGGGGGGCTGCAGGTTGGGCACGTAGGGCATACAGCATAAGAAATTACCCTTTACATTTGTTCCTTAAATATACCTCCAGGAAATAGCAAACCAAGTAAAGGTGGGCCAAAGTTCATTTAATTGATGAACCCTTATGCCAGTGGTTCCCAAATTTGGGGGCGCAAAGGTATTCCAGGGCGGTGCAGGCCCTCATTCTTAACCTGTGTTTGAATAGGGAGGGGGCTCGATAATGTTCCTAAATAGAAAAGGGGAGCCCTGCAAGGAAAGTTTGGGAACCACTGCCTTATGCGGTCGTCGATTGAACGGAGAACTGATGTGCACCACTTCGCGCAATCGATCCAGTTAGATACTTCTGATGGAGTCCCCATTCAAAGTATTGGCATTTGAACAGGGATTTACCAACATGTAGGTTCCCAGTTTGATGGAGGGTGGCTGCCATAGATTCCTGAACAACGAAGGCACACGGTAATTGATTGCTCGGCAATCGATTGAAAAATCACGTGTATGCCCACCTTTAGAATCCCTTGAAGGCGGACTACTTTCACACTACATGATTTAAACAGGGTCACTGGCACCATCTTCCCATATTGCGAAGCCAGTTCCCCTTATTGTAAGGTTCGAATCATTACGAACAACATGAAGCAATCACAGCAGTGTGATGAACAGAACCCCTAAGCAAAAATGAAATTTAAAACTCCTATGTTTTGTCAAATGTGGCAAAACCACAGCGGTCGATTTCTTTGCACCTCCCCATTCATTTTCATTGCCATGTCATGGGAATGTGGAGCATCAAGCCTTTAGGTTACAATAACACTACTTGGATGGTGGTGGCTAGGAATAACTGCCACTGTTTATGGGTTTTGCAAAGAAGGGACTTTCCCTATTAGAACTGATCAATGTATAGGTTTAAATATTGATCAATAATGCCTTTATTTTCAAAAGGTTTATACTACATTATATCTAACGTCAGATCTATTGAGTGCATGGCCACCTTTAGTTGAAGGCATCTGCTGGTGACCTAGATTATTTCATAGATGGATCAGTAGGCAGGCATCATGTGATGGTTAGTTAACTTTGTGAAAGCACAGAATGACCAAACTAATTGTGTGTGCTGAAAGCAAAGTGACAGGTTACTATTGGGTAGCATTCTGTTCATCGATATATACCTCTAGCTTTAATGTCTCTCTTCATCCTCCACTGCGGCACAAACACAGTAATGTTGCGATGTCCTTTATCCCAGAAATATTGTACAGCCAGTGCAATGCCACGGCAGGAGAAAAAACTATGAAGCCCATGTCTGTAGTGAAAAATAAGAAACACTGATAAGTCAGGGAGGAATCAAATACATGTGCAAGACTTTTTGGACAGGTCACTGACATTATATGCAATGAGTGAAACAGTAACATAAGCCACACAAAGCCAAGCTCTGGTACTCAAAAGGGGCCAAAAACTAGCTCTGCGTATCTGCATTATTGTTACAAAGCTCATATGCGTACTAACAACTTGGAAGCACTTGGATATCTGCAGGGAAATATGAATAGCTATGAAAGGTTGCAGTTAGGGGTGTGAAATTGGGAATGTAAATGAATAATAATAAAAAAAAAAAAAATTGGACTTCTACGGGTGTTGGAGATCTGGGGGACGAAAGTCAGAGTAGGCATGTGTAAGGGTCAAATCTGACAGAGAAAAGTACTGTGTGACAGCTGGAATATGACTATGAAAGGGTGACATTTGGACTGCAGGTAGTCTCAGGGGTTAGTTACTAACCCAGAAAATCCCAGGGTTGTACTACTGAGGTATGAGATCTGGGGAATCAAACGTGTTGTACTGTGAAAGTTACACTTGACCCAAAGCCAGCTGGTGACCTGTGGATGGAGACAGCTAATCGGAGGCTCAATCAGGAACAGGGAGGTCCATCTGCAGCAGAATCTACCATGCAGGATCCCTAGCACGGTAAGTACACACGCTCCCTCCAACGAGATGTTCGCAGGGCAGAGCATAAGTGGCGAAAGTCTGGTCAAAGCACCGACTTGTTCCTCTACAAGACCAAACTCCAGCAATTCAATTCTGAGCTTACTGCTGCCAAACAAACCTACTTCTCCTCCCTCATATCCTCACAAGCATCCAACCCTCACTGCCTCTTCTCCACCTTCAACTCTCTCCTCAATCCTACACCTCCTCCTCCCACTGCCACCTTCTCTGCCCAAGACCTGGCCACATACTTTCAAGACAAAATTAAGCCATCTGAATAGATATTTCTGTCAACCGCACCTCCCCCCCTCCTCCAATCCCATCCTCCTGTACCTCTTCCCTCACCCCCATTCCTCCAATCCCATCCTCCTGTAACTCTACCCTCACCTCCACTCCTCCAATCCCATCCTCCTGTAACTTTACCCTCACCTCCATTCCTTCAATCCCATCCTCCTGTAACTTTACCCTCACCTCCATTCCTCCAATCCCATTCTCCTCTAACTCTTCTCTCACCTCACTTTCCCCTGTCAGTCTGGAGGAAGTCACCTCTCTGCTTCGCTCTTCTCCTTCCACCACCTGCCCACTTGACCCTATACCCGCTCATCTTCTTAAGACCCATTCTACCCCCCTCGCCCCGGCACTGACTGAACTTTTCAACATCTCCCTTTCCTCTGGTATCTTCCCATCATCCTTCAAACATGCCACAATCCTCCCCATACTGAAGAAGCCATCACTTGACCCCTCTCTTCCCTCTAACTACCGACCTATCTCTCTTCTGCTTCAAAACTCAAGCGCCTTGTTTACAAAAGACTCACGGACTATCTGACTGCGAATTCCCTCTTTGACCCCCTCCAATCCGGCTTCCGACCTTCTCATTCCACTGGGACAGCCATCACTAAAGTTGCCAACGACTTGCTCAATGCCAAGGCAACTATTCCCTACTTCTTCTCTTAGATCTCTCATCTGCCTTTGACACTGTTGACCACCCTCTTCTTCTACAGACCCTGCACTCTATTGGTATTCGTGACTCTGCACTCTCCTGGTTTTCCTCCTACCTGACCAACAGCTCTTTCCAAACCTCCTTCAATGACTCCTCTTCTACTCACACCCCCTTCCCTGTTGGCGTCCCACAAGGCTCAGTCCTTGGCCTGGTCCTTTTCTCCCTTAATACCTCCTCTCTTGGCAAACTCATCTCATCCTTTGGCCTGAAATACCATTTATATGCTGATGACACCCAAATCTTCCTATCCACCCCGGCCTTCACTCCCTCTGTCCTGGACAACATCTCTCAGTGCCTATCGGCCATCTCTTCATGGATGGCTGACAGATTCCTTAAACTCAACTTGAGCAAAACAGAACTCATCATCTTTCCCCCTGCACGGCGCAAACGTGCACGGTGTCCTGGTGCTTATTGCTTAACCAACCTTACTCATCTCACCCCAAATACCAGGGGCCAGGATTTGACCCCGCTTTCTTGACGCCATGACTTGATCTATATACATATTACCACGTTTCAATAGGCGAGGTTGGCAAGTGTCCACTGGTGCTTCTCGGTTCTGGGGAGGTCCTGCGTCTAGCACCACATATGTAATTTTCTTTTATTCCACACATCAACTTCAACCATCCGATCAGCTTCTACCCCTTGAGGAAGTCTAACGACAAAACGTACGTCGGGATGGCGTGTTCCACCGTTGGATGGTCTACATCCCCTTGTTCCATCTAATGAGGATGTCCATGTCTTATGCCTAAATTTAAGGCCTGTGGTTTATGCTGTTTGATGTGTACCATTTATTTTGTTTACTTTGGCATAGTTTTGTGCCACACCCATGTATATTACTGTGTTAATCCATTTATATCTGGGTTTGGTGCCTAGATATTGACGCATTAAATTGTCTGTTTTTACTTATTTGTCTACCTATTTGTTTACCTTGAAGCCGTTAAAGTCCCCTTGCCCCGGTAATTGCTACTGGGGAGATTCTGTTCTTTTCAATTTTCTCTATCTTTCCCCCTTCACCTTCCAAGCCTCCCCCCAACATCTCACTTACAGTAAATAACACCATCATCTCCCCCATTCCACAAGCTCGCTGCCTTGGTGTCACCTTCGACTCTGCACTCTCCTTTACTCCCTACATACAGAACATCTCTGCAACATCTCCAAAATCCGCCCCTTCCTCTCCCCAGAGACCACCAAAGTCCTGGTACACGCTCTCCTCATCTCTCGTCTGGACTACTGTAACATCATCCTCTCTGGTCTTCCTCTCACTAGACTTTCACCTCTTCAGTCCATCATGAATGGTGCGGCTAGACTAATTTACTCCTCTAACCGCTCCTCATCTGCTGCTCCTCTCTGCAAATCTCTACACTGGCTTCCAATTGTCCAGAGAATCAAATTCAAAGTCCTGTGCCTTGCTTTTAAATCACTCCACACCTCCTGTCCCACTTACATCTCCAACCTGGTACACAAATACACCTCTAACCGCCCCCTCCGCTCCTCCAGTGACCTTCTAATGACATCACTGCTAATAACCTCATCGCACTCATCGCTTCAGGGCTTTTCAAGGCCCGCATCTACTCTCTGGAACTCTCTCCCTCGTCCCATTAGACTTGCTCCTACCTTTGGCACTTTTAAAAAAGCCCTAAAAACCCACCTCTTCAATATGGCCTATCCATTTTCTCACCCCTAACATCACCACCATACCAGTCCCATCCCCCCCACCTATTGTATACTCTGTTCCCCAACCTATAAGATTGTAAGCCCGTCCGGGCAGGGTCCTCTACTCCTCCTGTGTCATACCTGCACCTGTGTGTTATTGTGTGTTTGTATCTCCACTCTAATGTACTGTACAGTGCTGCGTAATATGGTGGCGCTATATAAATAAATGATAATAATAATGCAGGAGGCTGATGCAGAGGACGGTGAGGAAGACCACATACATATGGGGTGAGTACCAAACACCACCTTCTGGTACTCATCTGATGAGCTCACTAAAAAAGTTATGTGCACCCCTGCCTATAGTCATATACAGTACAAGGAATATTACTTTAATATACTGTATAATTTAATGCTAACTCTTATAGAAACATAAGTAAAATGCTATGTTCCTCATAAGCTCTAAACACACACTAGTCATATAGACCCAATCTTTATAGGCTTTGACGGACAGATGAAGCATGCATCCTCCATCATTCAGATTTCATGGTTCGTGCATTTGACTAGATTCAGCTGCTTCTATATTTCTACAGACTTATTAGGCAGATCTAAAGTGAAATCTCGCTGACACTGTTCTTTTTTTTTTTTCTACAAAGTGTGAAGTAAATTTTAAAGCAGACTTGTAGACTACAAAAACTAGTATCACATATAGACCATAACATGATTGGTGCATACATGGCACATGTTCATTTGCTGGTTGAGTGCTTTGCGAGAGAGAGAGGCATTATGAGTCATGGAAAGGATGTGATATGAACATCAGAAAATGTGGGGAATACTAAAGACGCTGAAATCACCTCTTGGGGGATAAAAATAGAATGAACTTTCCCTAAATAAGAAGTTTCACATTTGTTAGGCAGCTGAGTATCACCAGTGATTATAGAAAGTTAAACATTTAAAATATATGAAAATATCCATAATCGCTGAGAAAATCAAGCTGAGCAGATTTTGTTTACTTTATATGTCATATCATATTGTGTTACCTTCAGTGCTAAATGATGGTATTTTCCACAAAGGAACAAATACAATCACATGGCCAAAGAATGCCAAAGTAATTATCAAAGCTAAACAGTCTTAAGCCCCCCATACATGTTTAGATTGTGACCCGATGTTTTGGGCGAACGTCATCATGATCTGTCAACCAGTCGAAACATCGGGTCACAATCGGCCCTTTGCGTGCCAGCGTTGTCCGTCAGGTCCCTCTAGCTGCTCGGGCTGTCAGCTAGCCGACAGCTGGGGAGGCCCGGCAGACAGCATCTAGGGATGTCGGCCATGAGAACAGTCTGCTGCCAGCCAAGCACAAAGGGAGAGGGAGGAGCTGCTAGCACCACCCCCCCTTCCCCCCTCACAACTAAGGCCCCCCATACACGTCTAGATTTTTCATCCAATCAACTTAATTCAATCAATTTTTTTGGTTGATTGATTGAAAATCTATGGCAGCCCACATGGTTAGATCAACCTAAACCAATTAAAATTGGGAAAAAAATTGATTGAAAAAGGATTGGACGTGTTGGAAAATTTTAATTGGTTGTATTGAGATGCATTCGATCCTAAAAAAAGTTGATCAAATATCTGTTACTACAGTTGGCAAACATACAATCAATCACCAATTTCCCTGACCCTAAAATATTGATCTTTTTAAGTTGATTGAACAGAAAATCTAGACGTGTATGGGGGGCTTTAGGGAGAGAAGCAAGGAGACAGGCAGTGTCCTCAGCCCTGACAAATCTCAGATCCCTTGGAGCTGAGGAGACATACCCACTGATTTGTTGGTCAGGATTAGAGATAATTGGAAATGTTTGCACATTTTCATTTAGCTAAAGTTGTGTGTCATTGTAAAACTCCTGAACATTGTATTATCACTAAAGGCCCCCATACACGCCCCGATTTTCCGTCCGATCAATTAAAAACAATAGATTTTTTTGCATTGGTCTTCCAAAAATCAGTCAATCCCACATGGTTAGACCGAGTAACTTCGATCGAACTTTTGGGAATAATCGGTCAGACTGTGATCGGACAATCGAATCTAAATTGTATTCGATCGGCTACTATTACTTATGACCCGACCAATTTAGGTCCAATCTAACTAATTATCATACTTTTACCTTTTGTTTCAAACATTTTGGTGTGTGTAAAATACTCTGCCAGGTTGTGCTAGGATGTATATATGTTGCAACATTCTCCTGTATTTCTCTTTTCACTTTTTTTCATTCATGTGAACTAAACTTAAGTTGAGACCCTGTTTCCCCTATGATTAGCCATCCCCATCAAAGGCACCCCCAGATGTTTTTCACAAAAATTGTAAATAAGCTCCCCAGAACAGACACCCACAGATGCCTGGCCCTAGCCAAAACTCCCATTCGGGTGGTACAATTGTGTGCCTCATGCCATAACCCTTCCACTTTCGACCAAACATAAAATCGGCCGACAATATCATCGATGGAAAATGTTCGATCGAAATAGGTAAAATCGGACAATAATTGGTTGCTTTATTTGGGGGTATAATGAAATACAGTCCGATCGATCAAAGATCCTGGTATCGGAAAACATCGACTGTTTTTAATTGATCGGACGGAAAATCGTGGCGTGTATGGGGGGCTTAACTACTGTAAAGAAAGGCTGTGGAAACTATATATTTTTAAGTTTTGCTATAGCACATGTAGTTTTTGCATAAATTAAGTAAAAAAAATCAAGCTGAATTTCTTAACCCACTTAGTATATGCAAAAAGCAATCCTTTTTTTTTTTTTTAAATGTTCCTACAACTCTTTTCTACATTTCTTTTGGTGATAATACCATGTTCAGGGGCATTGCATTCAACTCACAAATCAGCCAGTAAAAAAATCTCAACCATTTCTAGTCAGGGTCATTTGTTCATGTCACATTTCTGCTTCCTGTGTAGGCTAAAACAGGGTCCAAAAATCAGAGCAGTACTAAATACCATACCATTTTTCGGACTATATGACGCACATTTTTACAATTAAAATCAATGGTAAAGTGCCCCTGTGTCTTATTGTCCAAATATGTAAAAACCTTTTTTTTTTTAGTCCCAACCATCCTGGGAGCAATAGCTTTGCATCCTAGGAGGCAAAAATGTGTTCCATTCCCTCCAGCCAAGCCAAAAAGCCACTGCAAGAAGAGATCTTATCTTCAATTAGAACTAGCAGTACCCATTCTCTGAACACACTGACCAACTCATGGAGAGACTCATTTTACAATTAGATAGAATGAGTTGTATATTTACAAATATTTAACATTCTGCATTGCAATAAAAACATTTTGTAACAAAGACTCATATCTCCTCCTATATGTAAATAGCTGCTCATATGTGCCCGTGCCAGATTATAAAATGTGTCTCTTTATAAGTTGGTCAGTGTGTTCAGAGAATGGGTTACTGCTAGTGTATAAAAACATACTAAAGTTTCAGCTCTGCAAAATCTGCTGCAGTGAAAACCTCCCTCCTGGCACAGTATAAAGTGAATAGTGCATGGTCCAGTCCTGCCTACTTTGCTGGAATTCCATTGTGTTTGGAGTTGTGTGTCTTATAGTCCGGTGCTTCTTATAGTGTGAAAAATGCATTAATCCTCTGATAAAGGGAAGTGATAGAAGTGTCACCTCACCACCTCTCTCCAAATCCTCTACAGGAGGTTCATTTATTAAATATAGGGGGGCCCTGCCAAAGTCCCCTTGCCTTGTCCCAACAAGGAAAACTAGGTGGGAAGATAGGCCATCGCCTTTTGGCCTCTCTCCCCACCCACTTTGGTGTTTTTGCAATCCTCTGATAAAAGTGATCATGTGAATTTTACTGATTTCAGGAGAACTTTTCGAGGGAGTACTTCCAATCCCTGTTAGTAATGAGCAGCACAGGCAATATTCGAATTCGCAAAATATCGCAAATTTTTCTTGAATATTTGAAACAAATTCGAGAATTTGTGATCTCCAGTCATTATAACCTTCATCGCAAAAAGATTTTGGCAAAGTACCGATATTCACATATTTTTGCAATCAACACTACTGATGTAAAAATCTCAAATATTTGCTTTTACAAAGATAAAGCACTATATTCAAGATCTTAGCGAATTCTCTAAGTGACCATATAAAAATGAGCAATTCCAATATTCTTGATCAACACTAATCCCGATTTGGTGTTCCTGACCTCTGCACTATAATGTATTCATAAAACAGGCCAGTAACATATCAAGAAAGAGAATGAATGTGAAATAGAGTGGATGACCTTAGAACAGTGGTTCCCAAACTTTCTGTGCAGGGTACCCTTTTCTACTTAGGAACATTATGGAGCCCCCCCCACCCATTCAAATACAGGTTTAGAATGGAGGGCCAGCGCCCCCCTGGAATAATTTTGCGCCCCCCAGTTTGGGAACCACTGCCATAGAAAAATAAGCCATCGCTTCCTATAGGTGCTCTATTTCATGTGAAAATGCTTGAAAACATGTAGTTACGCAACTGTCTGGTATTTATCTGCTTGCTGTTTGACTTATAAAGTCTATACATTGCTATGAGTTGTTGCTTAGCAACCGTGTTTTTATTTTCTACATTTCTAAATAATTAGGTTATGCTGGTAGCGAGTAGTAACACAGGCGTTTCCTATATATAATAAGCAGAATAGGGTGTGATTAAATAGAGACGCCAGATCTATACACTTGCAACGAATGTGCTGCTGAGACTCGCAACAAGGTGACCCTGGCCTAGCGCTGGGAATATCTGCCAATCACAAGTGTCCTGAAAACTTCACATTTTTACATGTCACCCAAATATGTCATTCAAGGCAGCCTGACCCCTTTTCTGAAATCCTCCCACTCCTTCATCTCATCTGTCACCACCGGCGTCCACAGAGACAGGATTTTCTATTAATACAACAAGAGCTGATTTGTGCTATAGCTTACTGCAATTTATATATCTCCCCTTCATTTGTTTTCATTTTATATGGACAGGGTGACACTATTCCAGGGTGTGGAGAAAGATTTTGTCACATATTATTATAAGGTGATTAACAACAGCCCGTTTATGATTCATCCTTCATAAATAGGTTGGCAATGCCACAGAACAGAAATCCCACATTTACGTTTGGGAACACACAGAAATGCAGTAGCTTAGAACAGTGGGGTACTATTTAAAATGAAATAAACCCTAACTACAGAAATAGACATGTAATTTCATGTAAGGTAGGTGTACATCTTTATATATGGTATATATATATATATATATATATATATATATATATATATATATATACACACACACACACACAGCCCCAGGTGTTTCATTTAGAAACATTGCCACACGTATAAAAGGACCAATGGAATGTTAAATACCGTAATTGGTTATTTAATGCTGCCATGATTGTGCCTAACCACAGTCTCCATCCCTTTTTTGCAAATGAGTGCCATCAATGTCAGCTAACTTGTCCATGACACTCAATGGGGGGCACATTTGCAACGACGGCCGTGGTCTGAAATGCGGATTCCCGTGGCTGCCGCCGAACACCACGAACCACGCCCATAGACATGAATGGATGTGGTCAAAAATTGCGTGTGGATGCAATTTTTAACCATGTCTAATTATTCTCTATGGACGCGATCTGGGGCGGCTGCATTGACTCTCCATATGTCCATATCTGTATTTAGTCAGCCACCAATTGTGCAAGTTCTCCCACTTATAAAGTTGAGTGACGCGTGTAATTTTCATCATAGGTACACCTCATCTATGAGAGACAGAATGCGGGGAAAGAATCCAGGAAATCACATTGTAGGATTTATAATGAATTAATTTGTGATTCCTCTGTAAATAGGTATTTGTTCACCTACAAACAAGCAAGACCTGTAACTTCGTACCTTACCTGTATTATTGGCTCCTGTTTAAACTTTTTATCAGTATAAAAGACACCTGTCACAACCTCAAACAGTCACACTCCAAACTCCACTATGGCCAAGACCAAAGAGCGGTCAAAGGACACAAGAAACAAAATAGGAAGACTGAATCTGCAATGGGCAAGCAGCTTGGTGTGAAGATATAAAGTGTGGGAGCAATAATAAGAAAACGAAAGACATACAAGTCCATTGATAATCTTCCTCGATCTGGGGCTCCACGCAAGATTTCACCCGATGGTCAAAATAATCACCAGAATGGTGAGCATAAATCCATGAGCCACATGGGGGGGGGGGGGGGGCTAGTGAATGACCTGCAAAAATCTGGGACCAAACTAACAAAGGCTACCATCAGTAACACACTACGCTGCTAGGGACTCAAATCCTGCAGTGCCAGAAATGTCCCCCTGCTGAAGCCAGTACATGTCCGAGCCCGTCTAGTTTGCTATAGAGCATTTGGATAATCCAGAAGAGGATTGGGAGAATGTCATACGGTCAGATGAAACCAAATTAGAAAACTCAACTTGTTCTGTTTGGAGGAGAAAGAATGCTGAGTTGTATCCAAAGAACACCATACCTACTGTGAAGCATGGGGGTGAAAACATCATGCTTTGGGGCTGGTTTTCTGCATAGGGTCCAGGACAACTGATCAATGTAAAAGAAAAAATGAATGGGGCCATGTATTGTGAAATTTGAGTGAAAATCTCCTTCCATCAGCAAAGTCATTGAAGAGGATAGGTGGCTGGGTCTTTCAGCATGACAATGATCCCAAACACACCGCCCGGGTAAAAAATTAGTGGCTTTGTAAGAAGCATTTCAAGGTCCTGGTCATGGAGTGGCCTAGCCAGTTTCTAGACCAGTTTCTACACCATAGAAAACCTTTGGAGGGAGTTCACCCCAGAGCAGATTGGCTGGGCGACCCGCCCGGGAGATTTTAGTCCCCGCCCGGCAGTTCCGTCCCGCTATACCAGGGGTCGGCAACCCCCGGCTCCAGAGCCGCATGTGGCTCTTCTTCATCCTCGGCGCGGCTCACCTCTTATAGGCTGCCGGCTCCGCGGCGAGCAGCCTGACAGGCGGCGCCTCCCATTCTTCAGGAGCGCGCCACAGCCACTGAAAGACTCCGGCCCGCGGCACACTACCGGAGCCGCGGGCCGGAGTCTTTCAGTGGCTGCGGCGCGCTCCTGAAGAATGGGGAGGCGCCGCCTGTCAGGCTGCTCGCCGCAGAGGACTTGTGTGCTGCCGCTGGCCGGCAGCCTATCAGAGAGGCCGCCGGACCGTTGCAGGCGGCGCGATGACGTCATCGCGCCGCCCGGCTGAAAAAAAATTCTGGGGAGAACACTGGAGTTGAAAGTCTAAGTTGCCCAGAGACAGCCCCAAAACATCACTGCTCTAGAGTAGATCTCCATGGAAGAATGGGACAAAATACCAGCAACAGTGTGTGATAACCTTGTGAAGATGTTTGACCTCTGTCATTGCCAACAAAGTATTGAGATGAACTTTTAAAAATCAGACAATGTTATTTCCTGAGACGTCCCAAGGGAGTGGACTAGTCTGGAACAGAGAAGCAACCCCAAGTGTAGCTCAGTGTGAGTAATGTTTGTAAGCACACTTACCCTGAGCTCAGGATAAACACCCATGAGGTTAAGGTTAGTGAAGGCCCAAAAGTTGTTCGCAATGCCTGAGAACATTATAGGTGTTTGACTCGCCCCCTATACCTTAACATGGAGACAAAGTGTGACCCCTCACCCTATAGTCAGGTGGGACAGTACAGACAATAACAAATTTTTCGCTCCTGGAGCACCCCCCCCCCTATAAAAGAAGCAGCCTGGTGGCCATTTTACATTTATCATGTGTCTCCAGTCCTAGATAGATAGGGAGAGCTGCTGTCTGAGGGATTGCTTAGCTACTATACTTTATCCAGTGATCTGTAGCTATAGCTAAGGTATTCTTTTACATGTAGTTCCTCATAACTAAGCCACAAAAGTCCTTCTCTGGGGGTGGGGTATGCTGTATTATGCACTGCAGGGAGATCTGACTAAATGTGATGTGCTGCAGAAGGTACTATCAGGCTGGCAGCCCACTCCAGCTAACTTTTGGCAAAATCTTTAATCTAAATATGATTTCTGTCCATTAGACCTGAAGAAAACAGCATTTAAAAAAATCCTTATTTTGGGGGAGAAGCCGTTGATTTTTAGCCATTGATACCCATTTGGCATGACACTGTCCAGGTGGTTGCACCATTTTAACAGTTTTTTATTGGTATTTTGGTTACAAATACGACCGGAATGGAGGTTCGCCGTGAACATGCGAACGGCGAGTATTTGTAGAAGTTTGATTTGCCTATTCGCTAGTTAAGGTATGGGTGTTTTGTGGATACAAATAATGAGATTTAACAGCATACAATTATATCATAGGAGATGAGATCATATACATATAAATGTTAACAGTTACCACTCAATGGTCTGCAAATATATTATTGTTAGCTTCATTCATTTCGGGTTTTTGGTACCTATTATTCAATAACAGTACTTGACTTTTGCTTTCAACAGAGCTGAACTGGAATGGAAAGCATTACTTACATCATGGCCACATTACTTCCATCTATAATCATATGCCTCAGTTGGTCATTTCCGGTTTCATTTCTCAAGTTTAGCTGGAAAGGAGTCTGCATGGCTTCATTGAATCTCTGTGCTCCAGTCACAATAGGTGCATTGCATTTTTTCTTAACAATTGTATCCTTTGGTTCCTCTGTAACCATATTTTCTGGCTCAAGGCCCCCATGAAAGATGTCCTCAACTGGCTGATTATTACACATTGGCATGTGCCTAAGCGCATCAGACATTTCCATATTTGGGTTAACAATTTTAATATCAGGTCTTGGTAAACTTGGAAAATCATTTCGTTGTTCCGTTTCCTGATGCACATTTTGACAAATATCATCTTCTGAATTATTTTTTTCATTGAGTTTTCTGAGTAGTCCAGCCACAGAGCCATCCCCAATGTCCACAATTTCACTGGGTGAATAGCCACAGTTTTTGGCAGCTGATTTCATAACTTCTAAAAGATAGTCGTCGTCATCATCATCATCACTATCATCACTAGGAAGAGCAGGTGTTATTTCTTTTAGCGTGGTTGGCCTCTGTGGTTGTCTACTGTTTCTATGTTCATGGTTAGATTGTTCCAATTTAACTTTATCCAGAATCTGAGAAGGCTCCTGGATCCCATTTTCAGACAACACCTTAAGCACTATAGATTCCTGGTAACCCATGGTCTTAAAAAAATCTAAAAGCATGGTAAACTCCTTTTGTGTTGCTAAAGAAAAATTGTGATGGGAGCCTGGCTCACCATCATCCCACCTTATAATAGTATCCAGTAGTCCTGATATTTGCTGGAATTCCTCTTCATCTTTAACTTGTGGTTGTATCTTTTCATTTAGTTTGACTCCTTCTCTAAGATAAGAAGCAGTAGACCCACCTTCATCTAATCCCATCACAGTGCTCTCCTGTACACTTAGCAGATCAGGTTGTTTTTTAGGGTCCCATTTATTGTTCCTAACTTGTTCACGCGGTTCAGATGCCCTCTCACGTAAAACTCTTTTAACAGGACTTGGTCTGGCTATATCTACTGGCTGTGATACTGAAGGTTTGTCAGGTCTCTGGGTTGTATAGTCCCTTGCTACAGGAAGGAGCATGCTTGTTGCATTGTGAAATGGTTTCTCATATTCACACTTGTGGTTTGTGGATTGTTTCTGCCTATTTTCTTGGTCCTCCTCTACAAGAGCCAGTAATTGTTCCATGGTGGACGTTGGGAGAACAAGAAGGTCTAGTGCATGTAGGTCATTATGTTCTTCTACTAGAGCCTTAAAAGTCCTCTTAATAAAGGCCTCATGGTCTTCTTGCCTGCTCTTGCTAACATCTAAAAAAGCATGAATCCGACTTTGTGCCATTACAACACCCTCAGCCAATCCAGAGATTGTAACAAGTCCATGACTTTGAGGTTTGATACATGCTGAAGTAGCTCTAATTAAGCAGTCAATGAAGAGACCTTTTGCTCCAACAAAGATACAGTGCATCTCACGTGGGTAGCCAAAGTTTTCATTTAGCTCTGGGGTGCACAGTCCTTTAATATAATCCTATAGGAACAGAAAATACAATTATTGCATGCTGTTATGTTAAAAACATATTAAACACAAAATGTTATTAATGCACTTCCATTAACATTTGCTAAATACAGGGCTGTGGAGTCGGTCGATAAATTCCCCGACTCCGACTCCTCAGTTTTAAATTCTTCCGACTC
>CM070032.1:84991025-85006920 GCA_036250615.1 Ptychadena robeensis | reverse complement strand
AAAAAATGAAAAAAAAATCAAAGAAATTTTTTTTTTTCTGTACCTTTAAACCTCGCCCCCCCGCCGGATGACGTCATCGGCACACGAGAGCAGATCACGAATAGCCGGAGACCCTCGGCTATTTTCGGATCGCTTGTGTGCAAGGCCGGACACAGATCCCACTACAAAACTCTCAGCGCGAGCTTTTCTGCTAGCGGATCCACTTTGATGCGATTATAGAAAGACATTTCTATAATCCACTCAAAAGTAAAAAGAAAGATTTAAAAACACCGGGGACCGGGTCCCCCCCTCCGTGACGTCACGTCACTTTGTCCGGGGACACGGAAGAAGGTAGTAGGGAAGATCAAGTAGGAGGAACAGTACTTCCCCCCTTCCCCTTCCCACGATGTGCCCGAAGTCATTTCGGCAGTTATCGATAGGTGCAGCGTCCCTTTGCCCGAACTGACTCGGGCATATCGCTAGGGAGGTTAAAGCGTCAAACTGTATATATTTACATACTTCAAAACAACCATCTGTGTATAACAGGAGTGGTTCCCAAACTTTCCTTGCCAGCCCCCCTTCTATTAAGGGACATTATTGAGCCCCCCCCCCCCCCCCCCCCCCCCCCGGAATACCTTCGCCCCCCCCCCCCAGGTTGGGAAGGAACCACTGGTAAACACACAATATACGGACAAAAGTATTGGTAAAACCTATACATCCAAGCATAAATAAGACCCATGGAACCGTGTTCCCCAAAAAATAAGACAGTGCCTTATATAAATTTTTGCTCCCAAAGATGCCCTACACTTTTACCGGAGATGTCTTATTATTCACTGAAGAAGAATACGGCACTGGGGATCAGGGTGGGGGGGGGTCACTAAAATGACACAGGGGGAGCAGATGGGGGGGATCAAGGTGGTACAGGAGACTAGGAAGGGGGGGGGATTATCATTTAGTAACCCCTTCTGATCCTCCTGGTGCATTTTGATTGCCCCCTGTCCAGAGTAAAGCTGGCCATACACCTTTAGATCCCTCTGTCGAATCCTCCTTTAGATCTACCAACAACTATGTAGTGCCGGGTCCTCTGCGATTGAACACAGCTAGACCTGAAGGTTTAGAAAGTCCCTCATATAGCATGAGTTTGGTAAAACAAAAGGAGATCTAAAGGAAATCTGACAGGAAAATCTCAAGGTGTTCAGTACCTTATTTTCATGGGGATGCCTTGTATTTCAGCGTGAGGCAAAAATGTAAGGGTGCCTTATTTTTGGGGGATGCCTAATTGTCGGGAAAACAGGGTAGTAAGACCCACTGGCTCAGGTGTATAAAATCAAGACCAGCATCCCCATCCAAAATATGCCGGCACACAAAGGATGCGTGGCGATTATCGGAACGACCGGCCGTCCGAGATGACGTCATCAGATGTCAGACAGATGTCCTGTCCCTCCACTTCCTGCCTGTTCGCACCTATATAGAGTGAATGGGAGCAGTTAAGAATCCATGGATGGAGACGTGATTTTCAACCGCGTCCATTCATCTCTATGGCCGCGATCGGGCGTGTGCGTCCCCCGACTGCCCGCAGTACATGATCCCAAATGCGGTAAGCCATGGCCGACCGCAGCTGTGGAGGTTACTCCCTTTAAATGTATGGTCTATTAGACTGTAAGCCCAACCGGGCAGGGTCCTCTATTCCTCCTGTGTCATTACCTGTACCTGTGTGTTATTGTGTGTTGTATCTCCACTCTAATGTATTGTACAGCGCTGCGTAATATGTTGGCGCTATATAAATAAATGATAATAATAATAATATGGGCGCAATCGCCCATGGTTAAAACCGCAGGTGATTGCAGCCAATCGCTCAAGTAGAAACAAGCCCTTAAAGTGCCCATACACACTTCAATATTTGCTTTTAATTGACTTAACTCGAACAGTGAGCCAGCAAATGAGTTGCCAATGCTCCTTTGGCTTAAAATGGATGTATATTAAAATATATATTATATTAAGTTTGACTTACCTCTGTAAGGTTTGTAAACCTTGACTTCTCTGAGGTAATTCTGCAGCACCCACAGGATACTTGATGGCTTGATACAAAAACATAAGAAACAGTTCTGTGGTAGAACAGTGAAAGGCTTTATCTTCTGAGGAGTGCAGACACCATAACAAATACAGGAGCCAGAGGTACTCCGCATATACAGTTCTTAGAAAGGCAGAAAATCATGTTTTGTGAACAAAAGGTTCTGAAAACACATGAATTGAGTCCCAGCACAAATGTTACTTCAGGAGAGACTTCATGAGAGATCCTTTCTTACAGCTCTCCTGGTTGCTTCAAACACTCTCCCTAAAGCCCCCCATACACGTTCCGATTTTTCGTACGAATTTTGCCCGACCGACCAATCGGGTCGGGAGATTAATCGGATTCGGAATTATGTACCCGACCGATCCCGATGTCTCAAAATCGGCCGAAAAATCGATCGGGACCGCTTCGGACCTGTCCGTAAATTTTTGGTCGATCTGCTGTTAATAAATAGGGTCGGGCTGATGGATCGGTGATAATTCGAATTCCGATTTTTCGTGCCAGCCGACCGACCATAACATTTTAGGTGAAAATCGGGTGACAGGATCGGACGAAAAATCGGGAGTCGGGAGAATAATCGGAACGTGTATGGGGGGCTTAACAGACAGGTTAACTCTCCCTCACCACCATTCCTGATTAAAGCTAGCCATACACGGCACGGATTCCCTGGCTGATCGATTCACCATCCGATCGATTCCGGCGATTCCGCCGGGATCCTCAGGTGTGATCGATTGGCCAATTAAGGAATCCGATCGCTGCATACCACCTTGTCCTGCCGGATCCGTGTCCGATTGATCACCTCCCGGAATGCAACTCCCGCTGATCTGGACAGAATCGGACCCGAAAGACCAACAGGATGGTTCTCTGGCGGATCCGATTCTGAGCCCCCGATCAGTCAGACCCGATCGGACGGACAAGGTGGGCTGCACGGGATTCCGGCCTGATCGTTTCGCGTGCACGCGCCCGGAATCGATCGTGCCGGAATCCGGTGCGAATCCGACCCGTGTATGGGGGCCTTAACAGGCCCCTTGTTGCTTAGTTACCCCCTTTCTACAGAGCTCTCACTCCCCAAAAAAACTAGTGAGAAGGAAATGCCTAGCTACATGTTACCTAGTTACCAATTAAAATCTTAACCTTCTAGGTGTTACAGGCGTTTCCCCGCAATCACTGCGAAGTACACTGTACTCCGCCGCAATTGCCGGCTCTCTGCCCAGCCCTCTACACACTGCCAGTGTCAAATAGACGCCGGTGTGTGGGGAGAAGAGCGGTGCCCCCATGCCTCTTTCGGCGTCACAGATGACGCCGAAGACACGGAGCCCCAAAGGCTCAGTGTGTCTGCAGCTCTGTAGAAGAGCCGCAGGCACACGGAGAGGTGCCCGAACTGGCTTCGGGCATATCGCTCAGGAGGTTAAAGTGCACACAAACTCATTACATTTTTACTTGCATCTAAACTGTCATCTGTGGGAGTCGCCATTTTGATTCCTGGGTAGCTGTCTTGGGTTAAGGCTGCAGTAGCGGTTATGGCCACCGGGGAGCTGTCGCCAAAATCGCGGGTTCCTGTCGCCCCAAAGCTGGGGCGGCCAGAGAACGGACATTTATGTAAATCTCTGGCCGATGCCATTAGTTTGAATGAGGACAGGCTTCCCTGTTCAAACTAACCACCGGCACACAAAGGTGCCCGCGGTTGCCTTGAGTGACAGGGTGCATTGTGATGACGTCATCATGCTGCACGCCATCGCTCGTCTGTTGGCCCCCATTTGCTACGTGTGTGAGGGTCATTAGTGTGGGAGGAACAGTGTCTGACTTATATTTAAACAATACTTATTATACTTTTATCTCTCTATATCTCTCTATAATGACTGAGAGCTTTTTTAAGTGAAATGTTCTTTTCTCCTCTTCCCAAGATGAACACTTGTGCCATGCTGTGCTGGACTACATTTGCCCTGCTGGAGGGTTGCCTGACGTGAGTGTTGATATGATGATATCATATAGCCATTGGTATACAGCCATGTAAAATTGGTTGTTCCCCACATATGGTCTTGTTCTTATGTAATCATGCAAATATTTTCAACTATACACTGGGATTGTTTTGTTCATGTATTTTTTATTTTTTTTCAGTATCCCTTGTTGTTAATTCCCTAAACACATCAGTCTACAAATGGGACACTCATACAATCTAGTTTGGGGATGTATTTAAATGGTGTACAGGGATATTTTGTGCTGGAGAATGTACAAAGATTGTAGAAGTTGTTGCTGCTGGACAAGAATGATTCATTCTTACAAAAAAAGGAACCTGTTCTGTGATCCTAAATTCTATAAATAAAAATACACAAAAAATAAATAAAGGGAACACTAAAATAAGACATCCTATATCTGAATAATTTAAATATTCTTATTAAATACTTTGGTCTTTACATTGTTGAATGTGCTGACAAAATCACACAAAAAATTATCAATGGAAATCAAATTTATCAACCCATGGTCTGGATTTGAAGCTACACTCAAAATTAAAGTGGAAAAAAACACTGCAGGCTGATCCAACTTTGATGTGATGTTTTTAAAACAAGTCACCATGAAGCTCAGTAGTGTGTGTGGCCTCCACGTGCCTGTATGACCTCTCTAAAATGCCTGGGCATGCTCCTGATGAGGTGGCGGATGGTCTCCTGAGGGATCTCCTACCACACCTGGACTTCAGCATCTCCAATCAACATAAGAATAGAAACCCACCTCTTATATTCAGCTATTATGGTAATCCCGTGCTTATCTGTTGCTTTTATACTGTATTTCATATTACATTGCAGACTCATTTCATTTTAGCACATTAATAGCACAAAATTCAGTAAAATGTAAAATACAAAACATTTTTACTTTTAGGATAATTTCAAAGAACTTATCCAAGACTTTCTTACACCATAAACTGCAGAAGAATAGGGAAGGGGGCATATTCTTACGTTCATGGAAGCTCTAACAAATCACTTGTGCCGTGCTTGTGCAAATGATATGCGAGGTAGGAGGTTAGAAGGTTGTTGGCAACAGCTCTGCTCAGCTCTGATGAAGCAGCTTTCATGGCGGCCCCTCTTAAATGGTTATTTGACCCCCAAGGGGGTCCCGATCCACAGGTTGGGAACCAATGGTCTAATAGGAAGGATTTTGTTTTGTAAACCTGGTATTCCTAAAGTGCATGTAGTACTGGTAATAAGCACAGGAAGCTATCTGCTCAGCTCAGAAAGAATTCTTCCTGTGCCGTAATTATTTTATTTACATTAGAAAGTTAAATGCAGAATAAAACTGAATAAATCAAGCACAGCAGCTGTAGAGTTTAATTGGCTCTATTTCAGTTTGAATGCAATTTGCATACATCTCATATAGCATTCCTATAGAAGAGGAGGTGGAGTTCTGTAGTCCTGCCCTCAGGTGGCAATGCTGTTCCACTACAGATGTGGTATGGTAATATGAGTTACTGGAATGATCACAATGATAGAAAATAGAAAAAGGCATGGAATCAAAGAGATTAATGCAACCATCACACCTGAGGACTGGGGATGTACACTGAACAAATGAGATGACAGTATAACATAAACCAAAGAATCTTCTGGGATCTTTACAGTTATGAATCATAATTGTAAATACATTCACAGTCTGCATATAGCTATTGTGTTATTCTTAGTGGTAAAGTAAGGCCTGGTTCACACCTACCCATTTTGGTTCCCACTTTTGGACGCTCACCACATGTAAAAACAGGATAGGTGTTAACCATGACAAAGGTGGTGCAGATTCCCCAGGATGGTACATCCCACTCTGTAGCATGACCTTTGCTTTTAAATAACAAGGCATAGGCCAGTGGTTTCCAGACTAATGTAGAAGCTGAGGTGACACTCAAAACCCTGTGTATGACAATTGTGCTGTCAACCAGAGAGATAGTGGAGAGATCTGCTGTATCTGTGGCCTATTGGCTCTCCTTGTTGTTTGTTCTCTTCTCCATCTGCTGATTGCATACAGCCCATCCACCCTCCATTACCACTGCCAGCCAATTAGAAGCCTTGGGAAACCAACCAGGGGCAACTGGCTGCAGAAAGTAAGTAGAGCGTATGTATTGTGTTTTTCTCTGTGTGTTTGTGTCTATGTTAATGATTTATATCTGTGTATGATTGGTGTGTGTGTCTCTATGTGAATGATAAATGTTTCTGTATAATTCGTGTGTATGTGTATATGATGTATGTCTCTGCATGATTTGTGTGGGTATATATGATGCACAAAGGCATGTTTCCACTAATGGTTTTTGCCCTGGGTGCTAGCGATCTCCCGTGGTCTCCAGCAATTCAAACCTCGGGCACGGACCTGCAGACAGGAAGTGGGTGGGGGTGTGTGGCAAGATGTCCTGTCCCACCTCCCCACTTCCTGGCTGATCAAGCCCATAGAGAGTGAATGGGTGGTGTTTAGAATGGATGGATAGAGAATCGATTTTCAACCCATCAGGGACAATCGGACGTACGTGTCCCACGATCCTAAATACAGTAATCCATGATTTACATCGCGGGTCGCACCGCGTCTGATCGCGGATGTGGAATTTACCCTATTGAAATGAATGGGCGCGAGCGGCCGCGATCACCGTAATGCGGTTAAAATCGTGGGTGATCATGGCCGATCACTTAAGTGGAATAAGTCCTAATTGGTGTGTGCCTCTTTGTATACATGATGCATGTCCCTGCATGGTTGTAGTGTGTGTATAAAAAGTTGTACCTGAGGCCCAGTGGCCTTCCTTTGGGCTAAGTACGCTTTTAATTGCCCTAAGTCCTTTTTTGCTCTTTTGCCCTTTTCCTTCTCCTATTTTCTTCCTCTCTTTTTCCCTTCCCCGTCCTACTCTTGTTTTTACTGATCCAGCACAATGCTCTCCCCTGTGTGGATGAGGTTTATCCGTGCATGTTTTATTGAGGAACTTGATTGGCCATGGTTTCTGTCTCGTTTGCATTACGGCATGCTCCCTATGCCTGTAAAGCTAGCCATACACGTGTCGGATTCCATGTCCAACCGATTCATCATCCGATCGATTCCGGCGATTCTGCCGGGAATCGCAGGTGTGATCAATCGGCCAATTAAGAGTATCCATCGCAGCATACCACCTTGTCCGAGCGGATTCCGGCACGATTCCGTGTGCGATTCCACCTCCGATTCCACCTCACAAATGGCAACTCCCCCTGATCCGGGCAGAATCGGATGAGAAAGACCAACATGTTGGTTCTCCGTCGGATCCGATTCTGAGCCCCTGAACGATCGGACCTGATCGATCGGACAAGGTGGGCTGCATGCGATTCCGGCACGATCGTTTGGCGTGCACGCGCCCGGAATCGATCGTGCCGGAATCCGGTGCGAATCCGACACGTGTATGGGGGCCTTTAGATTGATTGTTTGTTGGTGGTATTTGCACTGTATTTTTTGCACCTTCTACATTTCAGGATAGTTTATTATGTCAATGCTTGGTACCATGCACTTTCCATGTGTGTTTTGTACTTTGAAAACTTTAATAAAAAACTTTGTATAAGAAAAATGGAGTTGTAGTTCAAATAAAGTTTGAGGGTCATTTAATTGTAGTCACGTTGCAGTGGTGGAACATTTTTACTTATCAGTAACCGATGTAGTAATGCTACCACGTCAACTACTGGTAACAGAACCCCATGTTTCTGCATTGCACTGCTATTGCAAGTATCAAGTGTATGGGAGGCACTTGCGCTTAGGTCCCCAGAATGCGGGCTGCAAGGTGTTTTCCCATAACCTATGGAAACCTATGTACCTCACGTTACACAAGCCACACTGCTGTGTCGCAGTAATAATACTACAGCATAATAGCATAATAGCAGCTAGTGTGATGGCCCTTAATCTAAACCTGTGTAGTTTGAATGTGGGTTGGGGTGTGCTTGATATTGTTCCTATCTAGAAAAGAGGGAAAGTCTGGGACCACTACCATAGGCTGATGCCTGTTACCTACCTGCAATGAATGGTGATTCGTTGGTTGTTTATCACTGAAAAGGGGTAAGAGGGCACCAGGTAACAATTAGGGCCAACTTACACTAAGGCTATTTTCCCACATAGATGTTTAATCGCCTTAAGCTCGCGTGCGGAAATTGGTGTTGATCACTTCCATTGAGTTGAATGGGCTTGTCCCCACTCAACTGATGGCCGTGATCGCACGCGGCCACGATTGAACCCGCGGAATCGCGGCTCCCCATGTTCTGATCGCAATATTTTTTTCTGATCGCGCCCATAGACATGAATGGATGCGTTTTTTGAATGCATGTGGACGCGATCTAAAAATCACGTCCATTCATTCTCTATGGACGCATTTTTAATGGGGCCGATTTAAAAAAATCGCGAGGCAATTAATCGCCTATGTGGTAACATAGCCTAAGGGTTCATTTACAACCGTTAAAAGTTAACCGACCCTTTTAACGTGACCAACCAGCAGACACCACATTAGGTGTCCGCCGGTCGGTTTTCAGGCTGCTGCCCCATAGGACCTCTGTGGGGTCCTTAATTAGATGCCCTGTAATCACCTGCACTATTTTGCAGACAAACACAGGGAGTCGTTTCTCTCGCGGCTGCGGGAGCTCACAGTCGGTTCCCGATCTAGAAGTTGGATTCTTATGTGTCACAATTGGGAAGTAATCAAATATAATTTTGAATTAAGTGCCCTAAAAATAAATATTATTTTTACCAGACTGGCATGATTACAGATGGACGCAGCTGTAAAACCCCCACAAAGTCCCAGTTCCTTTTATATTTCAGGTTATGGGACACTAAATACAAAAAGATAAAAATAACTTCAAATGAATTTCCTTCCCTGTTCAGGTCTGCCTACACATAAAAGAGATCCTACTTTACCAAGCAGGGGTTCGGCTCGCAGCCCACACAAAACACAAGCAAACATCAACCACTTTAAAATCCACGGTTAGCGGAATACAGCAGGTTGTCCGTATTTGAACAAATAGCTGCCATCTGCAGTGCGCATTAACAGCGTGTTTAAAAATAAACAGCAGCTCAGCATAAATATACCAGCGCTTCCTGTACTGTCATCACAGCTATGAGGTCCACGCTATTACAAGCAGCTATAATGCAAGACAGACCATACGCAAATAATATTATCTTTAAGTAGCAATAAAAGGAGGGGCTTAGGGCACAATCTCAACTCAAACTCACATAGAAAGCTGAACTCCAGCAAGACAAAAATTATTGAAAAATAACAAAATGTAAAGTTTATGTACATAGAGTTGTATTCATAATAGCAAAGTATTTACAAAATAATCAAAATGAAAATGCAATAAAAATAAAGTTCTCCTTTACACATGTTCACTATGAACAATCTTGCTTCCTTGGTATCATTGAACTAATATCTAGTTGTACAAGAACTACTTTGGAGAACTGTTGAACATCTATGTTGCATGGAGGTGATCATCTACTGTCACTGTGAATAGGTATTCCAGCCTAAAGGCCCCCATACACGGGTCGGATTCCGACCGGATTCCGGGACGATCGATTCCGGACGCGTGCACGCGAAACGATCGTGCCGGAATCGCGTGCAGCCCACCTTGTCCGATCGTTCGTGTCCGATTGATCGGGGGCTCAGAATCGGATCCGACAGAGAACCAACATGTTGGTCTTTCTGATCCGATTCTGCACACATCAGGGGGAGTTGCCATTTCGGAAGTAAGTGATCGGACACGGTATCGTCCAGGAATCCGTGGGACAAGGTGGTATGCAGCGATCGGATACTCTTAATTGGCCGATTGATCGGAGCTCCGATTCCCGCTGAGATCGCCGGAATCGATCGGATCAGTGATCAATTGGCCATGGAATCCGACACGTGTATGGCTAGCTTTAGATGATTGGACTGCATTCCACATGCATTTCTTGGTTTTACCTCAGGAACAGCATTTTTAAGTCACCCCTACATTTTTTATTGGATTAAGAGCTGGGGATTGGGCTGGCCACCTCATAATTTCAATGTTGTTGGCCTTGCATCTAGATGTTGCTTGTGTATGGCGCTTTGGGGTTGTTTTCTTGTTAGGTTATGGGCTCCATCGACGCCCCCTGCGTTAAGCACATTCCTTCACAGGGATGTTAATGTAGGCCATCCATATACACGCCCTTCCGAACCCCCTGTCTCCATGACATTGAGTCGATTTGCAGGCCAGAGGTTGACCAACTCAACGCTGTGGAGACAGGCAGTGTGGTAGGTGTTTATATGGATGGGCTACATCAACATCCTCGTCAAGGAATGCGCTTAACTGTGGGGGTGTTGACGGAGCCCAAAACGCAGTGGAAACCCTAAAACTTCCATTTCATGGACATTCCCTCATCATAAGACAACAAGACTAATTTAGGTATTTTTATGTATTTAAACTGATCCATGATGCTCCCCTTATACCCAAAAATCATCAGTCCACGAAATGTTGCAACATTTCTATTCATTTGAAGAGAATAGTTCCTACTAAGCAAGGTTTATCTATGCCAACATCCCAGTTACATACAAGAAAATAGGTTTATTGTGTGTCCAAGTGGTATAAACTTTAAGAGAGGGTCTTATTGCCAAATAACTGGTCTTATGGCCAATCCGTTTGTCAGATGAGATAAGATGATTTGAATGACACCTTATATAAGTTAGATTTATTTTGATGTGTATAAGTACATCTTCTTGTTTGGCACATGAAGCCTCCGGGTAGACAGCATCTGGTATAGTAATAGGAATTGAGACACAGATTGCCTCCTTATTTTGTCTCCGTTCATTCATCATGCACCTTCTTTGCAAAAATGCACAATTTGACATAAAAAAAGAGAGAAAAAACTCCACAATATTCATTAAAGCACTCCAGATGAAGCAGATAAATTGCGAAACACATCGGATATATGCTGATCTTTACACAAATAAATGTGCATGTGCTCTGTCAGGACCCCACCAAGCACTGCACTTAACGTAGGGGGTCCAGACGGATCACACAATGCAGTGGAGACATAGACTTACAATCCAGCAAAGCTTGAAACGTTCCTATTGTTTGGTTCCAATGAAGTATACCTTGCATTTGATATTTTTATTGAGCATCTCAATTTAATCAAAACTACACATTGTTTTTCAAAATATTTTATTAATTAGGCAGGCATAAATAGGCATGGCATCATTTAACAAACATTTTCGATATTGTACCATCACAATGGAATTAATGTTTTAAATTTGTATGCCGCACAAAGCTTAGAAATCGGTCAGAAAACACGAAATTTACAAAAATGGGAACCAGCCCAAAATCATTTACCGAGTTATATCCTGAAAAGAATACTTGCAGTATCACCCTGTAAGACACAGAGCTGGGGAGTTGAGCTTACCATGTACACCAAAAAAATATTTATAAATCAGACCCACAACAGTAGGCAAAGCATTGAAATAAAACATCTTTATTAATTTGTTTTATTTACTCAATAGCAAAAAAAATGGTTTCCTTCCATTCTTTCCAGCTGAAGGGCTGGTGTTTTTGGTTATGAATACATGTTGCAGTGCAATTAAAAATAAAAGGTAATGCCGAACGCTGCAGAGGTATAGAGGATCCTATAAAATTAGCCCCATTAGATCTTCATTATTTATAGCACATACACAATATAAAGCATGTATACGGTTGCAGTTATAGCCTCCTGCTATGGAGATTGTGTTAACAAAGCCATCTTGGCACTGTTAAAATGGTACAATTCTTCTGGCAGTGTTGGGAAACATAACTTGGATGGGCAATGCATAAAGTTACAAACACTTTTTCTAGCAGTACACTGCATGTATAGGCTTCAAAATGCCATTCAAAATAAATGGCACTGCATCACACCTACAATTACAATGTGATTAGAAAACGAGCACCTTCCCACAGTGTTACCATGTTTATAGACAGTTTGTGATATACAGATGAAGGAGTATTTATGAAATGTTAATCTTAGAAATAAACACTCTAAGTATATGTAAACCTGATAACTGAAACCATATATACACTTTAACAAGTTACTGTTGCTCATTTTCAATATATATATTTTTTAAACTATAACATTCAATTGTGCTTTATGATCCCTTTACTTGTGTATCTGATGGAGACATATTTGTGGCACTAGTGGAACATACAACCTAGTAAAAAGGCATGCAACTGTCCCAGAAGGACATGAAGGCAGTAGGCATGTGGGCAATTGTTGCAAATATCTACAGGAGAGCAGAAGCTCAGAGATACAATAGAACTTTAAAAAAAAAGTTATATAAATTAAAATGTAAATATTTCTGCTGGAGCTTTGAGGCTGCCACAAGGCGTTTTTAGGAATGCTGAAAACTCTTCTAAAATGCACATAAATATACTGCTATGAGGCATTAGTTGTTACCTGGGGGCAGCTCAAGTGCATACATGTAGTACCAGTGCACAATATACTTCCATAAATAGATAACTTATTTACCAAGTCTCTGGAACATTCTTATTGCCTGGAATCAACCTAGAAATCTTTCATAAAGTCACCAAACCTTGTTATTCTATTATTTGTAAAGGCTAAGGTCAGGGCTGTAATATAAGCACATATAAGAGTCACAAAGTAGCCGATGAACATACGCCGGAATGCACTTTGGGTCTTCACGCTGGAGCTCTTCAGGGTTCATTTCCAGGTACTCTGTCACCTCTGGGCACATAATCACCCTGGGGATGTTAAATCCATTCTGTCCTCCTGTTGAACATAAAGAGAAATATATACTTAGTAGTGGTGGTAATTAAAGTGGTAAATTAATACAAATACTGTGTGCAAATGTCCATGTTAATTGTGTAAGTATAAGCTTCACAGAAAGTTACAGATTCTTTGTTGATCATATACACTGCCTGGCCAAAAAAAAGTTGCCATCAACAAAAAAGGGCACACACTCTAATATTTCATTGGATCGCTTTGATCACGGCACACATTCACTAAGGCATTCTATATTTCTATAAGCTTCTGCAATGTCACAAGATTTATTTTCCATCCAGTGTTGCATAAATTTTTCACCAAGATCTTGCATTGATTATGGTAGAGTCTGACCGCTGCGCAAAGCCTTCTCCAGCACATCCTAAAGATGAATCCTGGCATTGTCATCTCGGAATATGCCTTTGGCATCAATGAAGAAAATACTCCAAATACTCCATTGATGGAATAACCTGGTCATTTAATATAGTCAGGTAGTCAGGAGCACATACTGTTGCTGAACTTAGACTTGACCAACTGCAGCAACCACAGATCATACTGTAATACTTCCCCCACAGGCTTGTAAAATAGGGCACTAGGAATGATGGGTGCAACACTTCATCTGCTTCTCTTCCTACCCTGATGCATATCTCTCTGGAACAGGACTATTGTTCTTTGCACTGAAAATAGTTAGCAATATTTTCACCTCTATTACGTTTATTCTGTGCTCCTTCCTCTGCCAGTGTTTTCCCAAATTTCCTATTAGGGGGTACTCGCCACGTCTATGCAAGGACTCTTTGCCTACATGTTCCAACAACTCTTGTTTGAGCTAGTTGCTGGACAAGCAAAACATGGATTTGGGGATGTGCATGCAGAGATGGCTACATAGCTAAGAAAGCTACAGCTATGTGCTTGGTTGCTTCTTAACCTCTTTGGCGTTATGCCCAAAGCCAGTACGGGTGCAGTTTGATCGTGAATCAAACTGCGCCCATGCCGGGATTGGGCACAACCGCCAGCTCTCTGTGTGCCTGCAGAATTTCTACATAGCTGCAGGCACACAGAGCCTTTCCGGCCCAGTGTCTTCGGCATCATGACGCCAAAGGGGGCAGGGTGGCACCATAGACCTCCATGTTAATGGAGGGATGCTGCACTTCTACCCACACACTGCTGGCATCTAATTGATGCAAAGTGTGTAGAGGGCTGGGGAGAGAGCAATCACGGTGATGTACAGTGTATTGCCCAGGCAGTGGCTTTTCGCACCATAGAAAATGGAGCGAAAAGCCCGTAATGCCCAGTGGGTTAAACACGAATGAATGTATTATGTTCAAAGAAATACAAGAGAGCAATACCAGTGTATGGCTAGATGGGGGGAGATATGGGTCTACAACTCTGGATGAATACATAACACCAATAACAGATAGGAAACATGCGTAGGAAAAGTGTGTATGTGGGACAATAGCACAAGATCATCAATTTATTTAATGTATGTCTAAGAAGTATAAAGGAATAGAATCAAATTGTGACTTCTGACTTACACCCTCACCTTGGACTTATTATGTAAGTCACACACTTTTATAATAATATTTATTTGTTATTAAATAAAAAAATAACATTGCTTGCACAGACTTTCACAAATAGATTTTCCCCAAAAAATTGAATAACGGAAATTGTGCTTATATATAAATAGAACCTACCTTCTCTGTCAGCCATGCTGTCAAAGAAAGCCCACAGGGGTCGATCCTGGGAGGTGAGCCTAATGAAGGCGACATAATGACTAGTTTCTATACATAAGACAGCAAAGAGCTGCAAACACTGTCTCTGGAGCACAGCCTGTCCAGTCAAAGTTTCAGGCACATTCAGTTCCCTTAGATTGTGGTTGCCACGCTTTCTATGAAGGTGAACCTGTTTAGTAGAAAGTGTTGCGTTAGACCATCTATATCTTTAGACATGTCTAAAAAATTTAACTTTCATGATCAGAGAATCGTACCTGCCTGCTGCAGATAGCACAGTATTGTTTTATGTGACCCGGTGTGATCCCTGTATCCTCATAGCAATCAAGACACTCCACTACCGCCAGAGACTGACAAATGCAGCACTGCCTTGGGGCTGTAAGGAAGAAAAGGAAACTAATATTAAAGTTCTAGATTTAACAATGTTATTTTGAGCTAGAAAAGTATGCCTAGCATGTCATGGCATTTTATTACCTTGGCTTCAGCAAAAGCCCTAAACCAAGACATAAAGCCGTAAAACAGCAGCAGGAAGATTGTGCCACATCAATGGCATCAGCAGGATTTGTCATAAGACAGGACAATAGAAAATATGCAGCTTTTATTTTTTTTAAAGTACCTAAACAATAATTTTTTTTTAATATAAGCAGCATACCTTACATTTAAAACTTAAATATATTTTATAATGCTATGACCAAATTAGAAGAACATTAGGTTTGACAGAGGAGGACGGAAACTTAAATCAATTCCTTTAAACAATAAAAAAAACAAAATAACTGAACTCGGAAGGTTAAAAATAGAAAAAAAGTATGCTGGGGAAAAAATAAGAAAATTAAGAAAGCAGTGGTAAGATATTAATAAATAATAAAGGTAAAATATAAATAAAAACAAAATAAAAAAGGAAATCTGCAAAGAAATTGAGAGTAAAAAACTGAAAAGGTGAAATATTTTGTATTACCATCTTCAAGGAGATCAGTGATATCCAGTTGCAGAGTTGGAATAATTTTTGGGAACATCTTGTTCTTGCCATCTCTGGGCATCTGAATGATGAGGCAAGATGGAACCTAGTACCAGACAAAAACAATAAGGCACAAATACAAACAGAAGGGAATAGTAACATCATATAGAAAGTACAAGGAAAAAGCCCCCAAAGCAACTCGACAAGAAATGTATTAGAAAGGCTAATCATGGGAAGGTCTACAGCCTTTATACTTTTTTTTTTTCTAAGCAATAAGGTTTTATTGAAAGATTTGGTAAAAATAAAACATTACAGAATGATGAAAGAAAATATGCGTGAGGCACAAATACACAACAGTACACAATAACAGCAGATAACAGCGGCTAACAGTGGCTAAATTCCGGCGTGTTAATAAACAGGAGCCAGGGGGACCACCTCTCCGCATATTTA
>CM070032.1:84935534-84960765 GCA_036250615.1 Ptychadena robeensis | reverse complement strand
CGTATGAGTCTATCAGCATGGCACATTTTGGGTATGAGTCTATCCGCATGGCACATTTTGACTTGGCAAGATTTGCCCATTCTTCTTTGCAGAAACACTCCAAATCTGTCAGATTGCAAGGGCATCTCCTGTGCACAGCCATCTTTAGATCACCCCACAGATTTTCAATTGGATTCAGGTCTGGCCTCTGACTGGGCCATTCCAAAACTTTAATCTTCTTCTGGTGAAGCCATTCCTTGGTTGATTTAGATGTATGCTTTAGGCTGTTGTCATACTGAATGCTTTCTATATTCAGCTTTCTAGCAGAAGCCTGAAGGTTTTGTGCCAATATCGACTGGTATTTGGAACTGTTCATAATTCCCTCTATCTTAGCTAAGGCCAGTTCCAGCTGAAGAAAAACAGCCCCAAAGCATGATGCTGCCACCACCATGCTTCACTGTGGGTATGGTCTTCTCTTTCAACATTTTGAACTTATTTATGCAAAAACTGTTTGTGTAAGAGCAATACCTTTTTTGTAGTATACCCTGAACCCTTCTCTACATCTTCAGCAAGTTTGGTGATGATACTATGCTCAGGTGCTTTGCAATTAACTCGAAATCGTCAAAATGGTTGAATTTTGATTAAAAAAAATGTGACCATCTCTACTATACACCCGGGACAAGCGGTGTCAAGTTTCTGCTTCTGGTTGATCCAAACAAGATGTATCCTCTCCATATATCCTCTCAATATCAAGCTAGGCTTGATCAAGAATCTTGTCAAGGCCATGGGTAAAGCAAACTCAAGAGATTTTCAGTACCTGAAGACATTTCCTAGCAACAGCGCTGAAAAACTGAAAGAAGGAATTTTCATAGGCCTGCAGATTAAGTCTTGTATGATGAAGAATTCAAACACGCTCTTTCAGCAGAAGGGTTGGTGGGCTTTTGTATGGCTTGTTGAAAACGTTTTGGGTAACCACAAGTCTCCTGGGTACAAAGAGGGAGTTTATACTCCCTTAGTTGTCCCATGTCACTAAAAATACACTTTTTGCACTCTCACCTACATTTTTTTCCCCCAGAAAATCTTGGACTGGTGAATAATGAACGGTTTCACGAGGACATTCAGTTAATGAAACGTCGATACCAAGGCTCCTGGAACGAAAGTATGATGGCCGACTACTCCTTGACAATCAGGACATTGACACACATTGTATCTGGTGGCCGTCGGCATTACTGCAATCATTACGACTGGAAGCTACACAGAATGCAAAATGGCGGCTTCCACAGACGTCAGCAGGAAAACTAAGTATATTTTTTGGTTTTTGAGCAACTTTAACTATTGGGACAGTTTAGAGGTAAGTAAAAATGAAATAACATTTTTTTGTGTTTTTTTATTTTTGAGTTTAGGTGCGCTTTAGGTACATTGTTTATAACTTTGAAACCTGATGGATAGGGAAAAACAATGGCAGGTCTGAATTCAGCATGAAAGACTACTTTAGAAAAATGTGTTTTCATCTCTAATACAGAAAAAAGGTTTAATTTTGTTGCCTTGCGTTATCGGTCCTTCTGGTGCCAATAAAAAGTATAAGAGCGTGTGATAAGACGGCTTTAAGTTTGCCAGTAAAAATATTGCACAGCAGTTGGCAAGCCTGGTTATAACTTCTGTAAACATAAAAAGTATTGGATATACAGACACCCTATGCCCAACTAAAGCTGGCCATACACCTTTAGATCCCTCTGTCAGATATCCTTTACATCTACCAACAACGATGTAGTGCCGGGTCCTCTGCGATTGAACACAGGTAGACTTGATGGTTTAGAAAGTCCCTCATATTACATGGTTTTGGTAAAACAAAAGGAGATCTAAAGGAAATCTGATAGATAAATCTAAAGGTGTAGGGCCAGCTTTAGCTTTAATGTCACAGATAAATCTCAAGGTGTATGGCCAGCTTTACCTTTTCCGTTTCAATACATTTTTATTAGATTTTAACAATAACAAAATAAATTACAGTCGTACAAAATTGTGCACAGTAGCAGGCATAAAAGAAACCGTCAGTACAAAGCACAGAGGCCTATGGCCTCAAGAGAGAATACCCGCTACACATTTGGTATTCATAGCACTAACATACTTAAAAAATATATAAACGCCTCAAAGTGACGCCATAATAAAAAGCAAAAACAAATCAGCATTCAACAAATAAATGAGAAGTAGAATGAAGAAAGGAGAAGTAGCGGTACAGAAAAAGGGGAGAGATGAAAAGGGGAGCCGTAGGGGTGGGGTTGGGAAACGGGAGGGGGGGGGGGTAAACCCTCGGGTAGGCTTTGTGTGTGCCCTAGATAGTCAGGAGACGGGCATCTAGATTCTGGTCATGGTAATACTCCAACCATGGGGTTCAACCCTTTTCTAACTTGACCATGTTGTCCTGGAGTTGCACATTCATTTTTTCATTGGTGAAAAACCAAGCCACTTTGGCTTTCACTTGAGCAACCGTGGGGGCACCAGACCACCATGCTTTGGCCAGAACCAACTTAGCAGCCGTGAAGATAAAGGTGAGTAGTTTTAGTTGGGTGAACGTACAGTCAGGGTGTTTGAGCATTAAGAGGGCTTCAAAGGGGTCTTTGCGTATGCTACGTCCCAATACAGTATATATTAGTTGGTACACTCCCGTCCAGAAACATCTAATTTTAGGGCAGTGCCACCAAATGTGGCGTAGTGTGCCTTGGACTGCACAGCCGTGGAAACAGAGAGAGAGGATTCTCTTGGGTTTATTTTGGCCAGCCGAGAGGGCACCAGGTACCATCTCATCAGTAGGTCAGCTTTACCTTGAACCTAATTCTAAAATGTTTTCCCCTCCACTAAATGGCCGGCCAGCTCTAGGAAGAGTCCTGGTGGTTTTGAACTGCTTCCACTTATGGATGATGGTGGCCACTGTGCTCATTGGGACCTTCAAAGCAGCAGAAATTGTTCTATAATCTTCCCCAGATTTGTGCCTTGAGACAATCCTGTCTTGGATGTCAACAGACGATTTCTTTGACTTCATGCTTTGTTTTTGCTCTGACTTGAACTGTCAACTGTGGGACCTTCTATAAAATGTGTCTTTCCAAATCATGTCCAATCCAAATCATGTCCAATCGAGTTTACCACAGCTCGACTCCAGTTAAGCTGCAGAAACATCTCAAGGATGATCAGGGGAAACCGGATGCACCTGAGCTTCATGGCAAAGGCTGTGAATACTTATGTACATGTGCTTTATATTTTTTTTTTTTTTAATACATTTACCAAAATCTCCAGTAAACTTTTTTCACTGTATTTCAAGTAAAGTTTGGGGACCATTTTATACTAGCTGCACTGCGACTGTGGTGTACTGTGGTGTACGTGTATAGCACCACTGCCATATGTTATGACTAAACAAAGTACGTACCAGGTTTATAAATAAAACTGAATGATTGTCTTCACCTTTGTTGGGGAAGTGGTGAAACCCCGGCAGAAAATTTCCCTTCTATTAGTTGTGGTTATCATCAAAACAGATGCTCAAATGGAAATTGGCCTGTAATAACCTATTTGGGTTGTAACCGTTTTAAACTTTAAAACTAAAGACACAATGTTCTGCTATAGCCAGGGGTGCACATAACTTTTTTAGTGAGCTCCACAGATGAGTACCAGGAGATGGTGTTTGGCACTCACCACATGTGCAGTGCCGTCTTCCTCACTGTCTCCCTCACTGTCCTCTGCGTCAGCCTCCTGCATGTTAGATTCTGCTGCAGATGGACCTCCCTGTTCCTGATTGATCCTCCGATTAGCTGTCTCCATCCACAGGTCACCAGCTGGCTTTGGGTCACATGTAACTCTCACAGTTCAACACCGTTTGAACCCCCAGATCTCAGTAGTGTGACCCTGACATTTTCTGGGTTAGTAACTAACCCCTGAGACTACCTGCTGTCCAAAGGTCAACCTTTCATATTTCATATTCCAGCTGTCACACAGTGCTTTTCTCTTGTCAGATTTTACCCTTACATATGCCTACTCTGACTTTCATCCCCCAGATCTCCAACACCCTTGGAAGTCTGGTCTTTTTTTTTTTTGGATTATTAATTTACATTCCCAATTTCCATCCCTAACTGCAACCTTTCATGGTTATTCATATTTCCCTGCGGTTTTCCAAGTGACATAAATTGTATACATTTAGCTGCGGCCGCCCAGACACTGAGTGCCTCCAAGTTGTTAGTACGCATATGAGCTTTATAACAATAATGCAGGTACACATAGATAGTTTTTGGCTCCTTTGGAGTACCAGAGTACCATTTATGTGCACCCCTGTGTCTAATAAAAGGTGTTTTCTAAGAACAAACCAAGTCCAATCTTTTTTGGGGGAGATTATTAATTTACATTTCCAATTTCACACCCCTAACTGTAACCTTTCATAGTTTTTCATGTTTTCCCTGCGGTTATCCAAATGACATAAACTGTATAAATTGCCTCCAAGTTGTTACGTTGTTAGTATGCATATGAGCTTTGTAACCGTAATGCAGGTACACATAGCTAGTTTTGGCCCCTTTTGAGTACCACTTATGTGCACCCCTGGCTATAGATATACTAACAGTATATAATGCATAAAATATAAAAAAAATAATACCTAGGGATTGGAAAATTTGGGCTACCCAACAGTATATGTTTAAAAAACTTGTTATACATGTGTGACTCATTAAAAGAACAAAAAAAATCAATATTTTCATCATTCATTATTTTCACATCTGTATCCTCTGCAAACGGGTTCTAAAAATAACGGGGATTTTCTCTCCATGTGATTTATCATTACTATGCATTTAAAGTCCAGCTCCTCCATAGATAGGTGACACGTTTTGGCGGTGGTAAGTAGACGGCATGCAGGCCACTAAAACCCCAATTTAATTGCGTTCTATAAACACTGACAGACCTAGTTGCTACGATACCAACTGCTGCTCTTGTAAGAAAACAGCAGGCGTATGCATAGCTCAAAGTAATTAAATGAACATCATAACTGCTCATTACCATAGAGTTGATATAAGCAGAGTTTAATTATAATATTACAAACACACACTATCTGAAATATCCTCATCAGATAATGTCTAACGCTTTGGTGCGCTGCTCTGTGGTCAGGACCCCCAAGTGGGGATCCACAATCTTATTTTCTGTTTCCATGATTTGTATATATGAATTTATTACAAAACTACACTACATCAGCTGTTCTGGAATGTGCTCTCCTGGGCCCGGCAAGTGATTAAAGTGTCAGGTTCACTTTAGTGCGTCAGCCATACAAACATGTAGCTAACCCAAGAGACACACAATAGATGTAATTATGTATTCTCTCATTATACTGGGGGGTCAGCCATATTTGGTCAACATATAGAAGATTATACTTTATGGTTTTATCAGAAGCATGACAGGCGGTGTACACATTTAATTGGAATTACCATATTTTTTGCTCAATAAGATGTAAAATGACATATCCATGATTTTGGAGAGAAAATTAGAAAGTCACAGACATAGTCATTCACAAATAAGTGAATATGCAGCGTGTTCCACCAGTGTGCAAGGCCAGAATCCAAGGAGGCATAAATTTACATATGGGAGCAGTCTCTGTCACATAATCACTGCAGTAGAAATTTGGTATGTGCATATTTTATGAGCGGCTCATTCATGTGCAGTGAATATATTATGTGAGAGACTCCTCCTATATGTAAATTGCTGTTTAAAATCTGGGTGAGTTGTGTCTATTTAGATTTAGCATGAATAACATTGCAGTGAATAAATTATGTGACAGACACTCATACCTCTTCCCAAATGCAAGTAGCTGCTCACGGTTTAATGTGACACTCCATAAATGCACCTATGGGTTCAGAGAGAGCCTCTACTGCTAGACATATATTATTGCTCCTTGCCTCCGGACAATGGCTTTTTGTACCCACCGTGAGCAAGTCCCCTTGCCCTGGTATTTGCTTACTGGGGAGATTCTCTGTTCCTTGCTATTGTTTATTGTATTTTGGGATGTTGGCCTACTCAATGTGAGAGAGCCTCTCTTGTTCGACTAATAAAGGTTCGCAGAGCTAGTTTTTAGACCATTTCGCATACCAGCGTACTACTTATGACCCCTGACTATATACACCTCTTTACATTTCTTGCAAATATTTGATTTTCTAAATCTTTTCCAGCACAAAAGGTGCTGCTGGAAGCACCACTTACTATATTGAAAATAGAGTCTTCCATAACCTCTAATCTAATCATGTTCTGGGCACAGATGGAGTCCCTGCAGAGTTTTATAATAAAAAATGCTCATATTCCTCATCCCTACTGAATGAAATGTATGACAGAGATTAATATTCAAGAGGGTTTGATTAGAATTCTCCTAGAACCCACTGGTGACATGGTGGTATACGCATCACCCTTTATTTCACTTCTGTAAGGTGATCACACATCTTTTCTGTTAATAGTACAATTAATCTATGCTCGCATAGGAACCAGAGTAAGGCTAAGTCTCCACAGCGTTTTGTGATCCATAGGGACCCGTTCATTAAGTGCAGTGCTTGACAGCGGACACAACGGATCACATACACTTTACCTGCTCAGTGGATGCTCTGCTCTCATGGCGCTGAGCCGATCCACCGATGCAGGGGTTAACGTAGTGCATTACGTTAACCACTGCATCGGCGGATGTCTGAACAGAGCATCAGCCAGCCAGGTAATGTGTATGTGAACCGTCAGGACCCCACCAAGCAGGTCCTGACGAATCAGAAAACGATGTGGAGACATAGCCTTAAGGCCCCCATACACCTTACAATCTTTCCATACAATTTCTGTACAATCAAATTTTGTTCTACCAAAACCATGTAATATGAGGACCTTTCTAAACCTTCTAATCACTTTGTATTCTATCAGGGAGGACCCGGCACTACATAGTTGCAGGTAGATCTAACGGAAATTTACAGCTTTACAGAGTGAGATTGAAAAGTTTTTTTTTTCAGAAAGCTTAGAGAACCTATCTTGCCAATCACTATATTCATAGCAGAATAAATAGCTTTTCAAATTTCGTTTTATTCTGTCATGTGCCTAAAAATCTTCAAGTGTGCAGGTTTAAGAATTGGCAGGTGAGGTTATGACTGCTCTCTGTGTCCCCGTTAGAGTCACCATGATCACTGATATTGTTGGAACTTTTACAACAGGTGCAATTGATCCTGTGGCAAATGTCAAATATAGTATTTTAATCACATTGAGAAGCTTTTCTAACACATCTTGTGTTGTAGAGGGAAATCCACCTCATGGCAGATGTCAAAACGGAAGTTAAAACTGCCGGGAGTTATACCAGACCTATAAAACCCTCCCGTTTTGGCTGGGAAAGTCACGTTTTTTATGTGGCTTTCCCAGTCAAATCCCAGATTTCTCCCGGATTCTTCGCTGATCTAGCAGGGAGCGGATGTTATTCTCCATGCTAATGTCCCACCCCGCACATTATCAGCACAAGCGGGGTGGGAAATTAGCATGGAGAGTAACGCCCTCTCCCTGCAAAATCAGCCGAGAGGTAAGCCCGGCACTGGAAGTGACGTTAGTGACATCACTTCCGGTACTTAGAACGATCCGCATACTGAAAATGACGTCACTTCCTGACGCCATTTTCTTCGTTTTTTTTTTTTTTTGACAGCTATGCGTTATACCTCTACTTTGCTCAGTCTACAATGACAATAAAAGCTTGAAGTTGGGATGTTGAGCCTGTCACTGCAACTTTATATATAAAATTTACATGTTTGTGAACCCATGCTACACTATCATAATGGCTAGCCCAGACGCGGGCAAACTACAGTCCGTCGGCCATATCTGGCCTGGTCATTTAATCCGGCCCTTTGTCACCTTGGTGTCAAGGCGCTCTGGCTCGCCTCTGCTTATTCCCTGCAATAAGTGGACATAATGCCTAGAGCGATGGTTCCCAAACTTTCCTTACCCCCTTTTCTATTTAGGAACATTATCAAGCCCCCCCCTCCCCATTCAAACACAGGTTAAGAATGAGGGCCAGTGCCCTCCCTGGAATACCTTTGCACCCCCAGTTTGGAAACCACTGGCCTACCTAGTGGGTGCCTGTCTCCTTCTAAAGGCTGTAGTTTGCCCATATAATAAGAATGTTAAAGTTTACTATCCAAGCTTCTTTTTAAAATATTTGTATTTTTTTGCTAACCTCCCTGGCAGTATGATTATTATTTTGTCTTGTTATTTTTCTTGGAACCAGGCAGCCCCTTACAGGTTCTTTATCAAATGTAAAAACCCATTGTGGCCCACGAGTCAAAAAGCTTGCCCACCCCTGAGCTAGCCCCTTAATCCCCCTAGTGTTTAAGACTAATCTAGTTTGGGGTTTATCATAAACGCTAGAGGGGCAGGCAAATCCGATATACCCCAGGAAAGCTGCAGTCTATGCCATAGACCTCCATGTTAATGGAGGGGTGTCAGTCCTTAGTGGGAATCTTAAGCCCGTACCACTCAGTTCGCTAGGGAGGTTAGGGGGAGGTTAATGTCCAAAGAAATCTTCCTCTTTACAGACAGAGTCCCCGAGACGTCATTCTATAGGTTTCCTTGATTATAAACTCAGTGCTAAAGTCCAACTGCAATATAACCAAATACCATAGAATATGTGAACCAGCGATCAATACTGTAGTCAAAACAACGGTGTTTATTTTTACACCACAAGGTTTTGTGATGTAAGAAATGTAAATCTTCCAAAGAGTTAGCAAAAAGACCTAAACATAAAAAAAGTTGAAATATAAAAAAAAAGTGATATGTTTAATAAGGAGAAACAAATCACCTTCTTCATTCTTGGTCATTATAACATTCCAATAGCAAAAAAAAAAAAGTTTACTAACAAGAGTTTATTATTATGATGAATAAATACAATGGGAGTGACAATGTTTTTGTATAAATATAATTATGTACATGACATGAGTACAGAAATATCTTCCCTGTCTCTAAAAATAACAGTGGGCCAGTCCCAGCTTGCTCACTCTCTCGCTTTCATCTTCACGATGGGCATATCACAGAATAAATAGAATAGGTTGCTGTGTGCAGCAATGCGCAGACGTCCTCACTAGGGGGAGGAATTGCACTTTGCTTTGGCAGGTCTCAGGCTGATAACATTTGCATTCTCGGTTTTACTCTGTCACCGTTTTGTGTAGCAAATCAGACATGACAACATTCAAATGAGATGTTTGGGCGAATCCAAGAAGTTGTCATGGCAAAGTCCATGGCATATGGCAGTGTTTGGCGAGTGTCCCCTCATGTCCTGTGGAGGGCACTCTAGAGTAAATGTGTCTTTTTTTAGGGTCTAGAACTATCACATGTGGTTGTTCGCATTTCCCCCGGCCTTTTCCAGTAATGAGCCTACTCCAAGTCTTTTAGAAGTGGTTTATATCTGGAGAGTATTCTTCTGAAGTTGAAACCTGAGGAAATGTCTTGAGTTCTTGCCCTAGGAAATCCACTATTTGAAATGCAGTTGTCTTTCCATGGATTAATTTAGAACGTTTGCCTGGGAATTAGAACGCGCCATGTCGTTGATAACAAAATAGGTACAGAGTTGGCCTTTACCCTTGACTTTGATGACCCCTCGCCGTTCACAAGTATATCCCAACTTCTGAAGTACTTTACTGGTTTCTTCTGTGACCTGAAGGGAAAAAGATAGTTCATGAAAGGAAATGCACTTCATGTATCTATTATAATAGAGGTAGTAGATGATATCCAATAACAAGGGTGGGCAGAGCAGAGTGAGTTGGAAGGCATCCATTAAACCAGTGGTTCCCAAACTGGGGGGCCGCAAAGGTATTCCAGGGGGTGCGAGCCCTCATTCTTACCTGTGTTTGAATAGGGAGGGGGGCTTCATAATGTCCCTAAATAGAAAGGGGGGGGGGGCTGCCAGCCAGCGGCTGTTCTCACAATGTTCTGCTGATCCACCGTCCGGAAGGCCAGTGTAGTACAGTACGCCAACTTCCGGAAAGCTGATCGGCAGAAGGCCGTAAAAACAGTTGGTCCGGTAGGAAGGTATGTGGATCCAAGAATGCAGTGGAGACATAGCCTTAGGCCAAGTCAAGGTCTTAAGCTAGGGCTCCACTATGTGCAGGCTTCTGCTGATGTCCGCGCAAGCCTCTGTTGCATTTATGTGGACACAGAAGGCTGCATCGACATCAACGTGACAGAGGCTCGGACCAACGGATCGAGAGCTCTGACTGGCTGTGGAGACATGTCATAGCCCCACTGCTGTCAATGGGCAGCTTGTGCACTGCGCCAAAATCGTATAAATCAGATTTTAGTGCATGTGGAGCCCTAGCCTATTCTGAACTGTCAGCCTGCAATTTCATAACAAAATTCTTATAATGACGCCATACTTTTTGTTTTTAATGAAATGCCTTTTTCTGTATGTACATATCACATTAGTCTAAATAAATATATTGCATACACACCAGACTTTCCACTAATTATTTTCATAAGAACAGTTGGCATAGCTGCTCGTCTGCTGCCGAATTGTGTTCAGTAATTATGAGTCTATGGAAACCAGGCTCTAACATATTACTTTACAGAAGCCCTGCTTAATAATATATGTATTTTATATATAATGAAAGCACACTAACATATGCACCCAGGTGGCTCTACTAATAGCACCGAGGTGTGCTATAAATATTGCATGCTAGGGAATAAAAATACCAAAATCTATGTGAATGTACTGTATATGTCATGAAACCTTGACATAAATAATGATATCCCTGGTCAAACTGGTATTGAAGCGGTGTGATCTTACTAAACCAATCCCAGGAGAACCAAGGAAAGAGATATCTGACAAAATATAACCTAAATCAGTGGTTCTCAACCTGGGAGGCGAATTACTATTTCAGAGGGGTCACCACATTCACTGAAAACATCAGGTAGCAGTGCTGATGGCCACAAGTGGGGTGGGAGGTTAGAAGGGAGAGTATGGACCATTACCTGGTCAGGCCAGAAGTGACGTTGTGGAGTGTCATTTCCGGAATTTGGAATGCGGAAGTTCCACTTTGTTACAGCATTTTCGTGTTCCAAAAACAGGAAGTGACAGTGCGAGACTTCACTTCTGGGCCCGTGGATCTAAAAAGAACCCCTGACTTAAATGATCTTCTGAGCGTTAACCCCGAACATAGCTTGGGGTAAGTTTGCTTCCCCCGCAGGCTCGCATCGAGCTACGTTTGGGGATACTCACCTATCCCCAGCTAGCCTGCTGTGAAACTGAATATTGGCGGACCCGCTAATCTCTTCTGGATAAGCCTCTTCCGTGTAATCAGTGGGGGTGGTGCCATTGACGTCCATGGTTCAGAGGCGGCACCCGCTTTTTTCAACACACCCTTTTTAAAAAAAGCATGCTTATAAGCTCAATTTACCACCACTCCCCCTAAGGTACATGACACTCGAGAATTGACACCTGAGATGGTCTCAAATACCTAGCATGTGTACAGTAGTCATTATCAGTAATTTTTCAAATCCATCTGGGTGCTTCGCTGAAAGGCCAACCTGCCCGATTCCCAATGTTTCCTATGAGAGAGGACACAGCAGGGTGCCACATATTTTTTCTATATCCTAAAGAGCAGCAAACCTGTATTCAAGCTCAGCACAATGCTCTCCCACTATTTCTCTGTAAGCAGAGTCCTGCTTAGGCTGAAAAAAAACTATCTGAAAGTGGAGCTGAAGCAGCGCCATCTTGTGGATGGTTTAGTAATTTTTTCTAGAGATGGTGGAATTTTGTGTGACTGCAAATGTCACTGCAATTGTGTGCATGCAAGCTAGGAAGGAGGAAACATTGTCCAAGAAGGGAGCGGTGTGACATAATATCGGGGAAAATTTCTTTAAATGCGGGTGGGAGTTGGGGGGGTGGGGGCTGGAAACCACTTGCCCATTTTGCTTAGTCTAGTATAAAATACCTGGATTTTTCCAAGTACACCAGTACTGTCCATGCGACTTGCTACATTGACAGTGTTCCCCCAGATGTCATACTGTGGCTTCTGTGCTCCTATTACCCCGGCTACTACAGGTCCATGGTTAATGCCTAAAAGGGGGTAAAAGATAACAAGTGTTACAATTTCAGTTGTCCTGGAAAAACAATAACTAAAAAACAACAAACTCCAAAAAAAGACAAATAACATGACTTGCCTACACGAAGTTTAAAGTTGTTAAAAGAATGCTTGTTGATCAAATCAAGTTTTCCAATCAATGCTGTAGCAAACTCCACCATGATACCAATGTGGTTATAATTCCTGTCTCCATCCTGGATATAGAGAAGAAAACTGGTACTCAATGCATCTATACAATCCATACAAAGAATGAGCCACAAGGGATAAAAGTAGGAAGAATACCTGAGGGTTCTCTTGTCCTGACGTGGCATTTAATCCTGTTGCTGCCATGTATGCACTGCCAATGGTCTTTATTTTTTCAACGCTGCTAAACTTTGGCTTGGAGAGTAGCTAAAGAATACATACATACATGTTAAGTGAATGAAAAATCTCTGTGTACTGTAAAATGAATTATTCCCTTTTAAATATATTTAAATCTTCCAATGGGGATAACTTGCCCAAAGCCATCATCTCATGCCCAGTTAAAACTACAGGAAAGTAAAGGAAATCACTGCAATCTGAGAAAACAACCGATAGTTTTTATTAGTTTTATTCGTTTTTATTTCTCACTATTCCATGCAAAATTTTACATATAATTTAATCAAATGTATGATCACAATGAGAGAAAAAGACACATGTGGATCTAAGATTTGAGTACCCCCCACATAGAGACAAATAAACAATATGACAATATGAAACAAAATAAAAAATATGATCATAAAATTTTTTAAAAGAATGAGTTTCAGAACATTCCAATTTGTAGATATGCATTTATACTATGTATCAGATCTTAAAAATGGTTTGTATTTTATTATTGTGTTAAATGTGGAATATATACAGTATATAGAAAGTTTAAGTGATACCCGTCAGTTAGCCAATAAAGGGTATAACTCAAACACCAAACTTTCTGTATTCATCCAGATTGTCCCTACAAGTTCTAACCAGATTAGTGGTCCCATTCAGCTTTATGGAGCTTTACATTAGCACATATTGACAGTCTAGCACCTAGGTGCCCAATCTGCGGCCCGGGCGCCACATGCGGCCCTTTGAGCGTTCTTCGGCGGCCCCCCTTAGTCCTCTACTTGCGGCCCCTGAAACCTAACTGTTCATGCATAGGGCATAGGAACTCATATTGCATCACATAACCTCTGAATAAAAATGTGCATCACCATACTACAGTGTTACCCAATGCTTGAATAATAATTAAAAATACATTTTGTTATGTAAAAATGAAAAATTATGTCTTCTATCTATGCCTGTTGTAATTTCCACATTATAAAATATTTAGACTAGTCAGTATAGATTGAAAAAGTTATGTGCGGCCCTTTAGTGATGCCGCACTTGTGGCCCTCCATATCAACTCAGTTGCTCACCACTGGTCTAGCAAGTTGGATTAGAAGGTCAATATGTGCCAATGTAAAGCCCCATATAGCTGAATGGGACCACTAATCTGGTCAGAACTTGTAGGGACAATCTGAATTTTTTAAAACAGGGTGTGGCACCTGATCAACTGATGGACCCCAATGCTGCATGAATTTTGTTTTATAAAAGTTTCTGTATTCATCGATGCCATAGAATCGTGAAATAGAAAATGTATTCGTTTCAGTAAAAAAAATGCATGAAAGGTAAAAGTGTGAGAAAACACAAATGAATCGTCCTGACTAAAGGTCGATTCTGCTCGTGTATGTAGGTAGCCATACACGATGCTATTCTGTTCCTCTCAGCTGATTGGCGGGCATCCTTTGTGTGCCAGCCATTACTTTGAATGGGGACTGCCGGCCCATTCAATGTAATAGGATCGGCCGGAAATATACCGGCATGTCAGATCTCTGACATGCGGGAGATTCCTGGTCTATCTCAGCAAGTGGGGCCACCATTTTCATGACGCATGGCGGTCGATTGGTTGAAAAAACAGGTGCAAATCGGGCCAGTAATGGCTACCTTAACACAATTCACATAACCTGAGGAGACAGCGATATGACCATATACTGTGATGAATGGTGTTTAGGCCTGCTAATCTCAAAGAAAGAACAAACTAAAGTAATGTAATGTTTCATTCACATTTGCATTGTATTAAACATTTTTAACTAGCATACCTCATCAAAGTCAGCTATGATCTCATTAAGTAGTCTTAGACATTCTAGGCCCTCATGGTTTTCATCGCACTCTGTGTAGAATTCCTTAAAGTCAGGTATGGATGCAAACATGACGCAGACGCATTCATAGGACTGGTAATACAGGTCCTGCAGAGATGAAAAGTATGTAAAGAGTAAAGTAAAGGCAAACACTTTAAGATATACAAGTATTATAGAAAATTTAAAAGCCTATTGGCATGTCTTACCTCATTCCTAAGATTTTGCCCAATGAACTGCTGTGCTACATCTGCTGGTAGGACATTTTCTAGTAGGACACGGTTCAGATTCTCCATGGTCTCAATTCGTTCACGCTCCATCTTAAATTTTCTTTTCCACAGGAAGTCAAGGCGGCAATAAAATTCATTCTAAAGAAGGCATGACAAACACAATTACAGTAGGCCAAGTTATAAAGGTTGGAATTTATGACACAATGTTTAGTGTATGTCTGTATGTTTCATGATCCATTTTTTTTTCACCAGGGATGGTCAATAATGTTGTGTCTTAATGTCTCCCATGAGCATGAGCTCTACTACAAAGCCAAAAACAGAAAATCAGAGAGCCAGAGCGTGCTGATCTAGATCGGTCTTTGTAGCTTTCCAAATCCTTTAGCATTTTTTTTATAACAACACCCCACATATGTAACATTGTTTATATAATGCTTTAATAATTATTAACTTTTATTTATATAGTTCCAACATCATTTGCAGCACTGTACGTTACATTTTAACCAATATATCACTGTTAACAGCCCAGATAGTGTACAAATTCCAGTCCTCATTGAGGGACTAGGTGGTGATACTTCATTAGTGATTGGAGTCTACTAAATCAGGATCCCAGTTGGGTTCTCTTAACATCACTTTTTGAAAATGCAAATCTAAACAATTTATAGAAATAAATGGGACAAAGGCCCTGTTCTAAATCTGTCACTCCAAGTAGTTTATGCAAAGTGGACCTCATTTGTGAAAATGTCTCAGGAAATGTATGCTGCAATTGTAACCTACTTCTCCCCATTTAAATCTATTTAACTGTCTTGGGACAAGTAGGGATACATTCAGATTTCTTGCTTTAAATGATGACAAAGATGTTTTCTGCCCCAGTAACAGACTCTATAAAACTCATTATTAATACGTACTTACCTGTCTGGCCAAGGCAAGAAGTGTGAAAAAGAAGATAAATAAGGCAACACTGCCCATCATTCGAGGCTCCTTTAAGACTCCAGGCCTGATGAGAAAAGATTATTATTATCTCATATTTAGATTTCAAACATTAACCAATGTTATATTTGAACATTTAGCTCTATTGTTACAATCAGAAAAAAACTGATATAAATAATAAAAAAAACTTGTACAAGTCAATAGTTTTGTGCAAAATTTCATGAAAATATCAACAAAGAGAAGTACCCGTGAAGGTTATGGTGAGAAGGGATGAAAGGAATCAAAAAGCCCTCAACTCGAGCAGTGCATAGCACAATCAAGCCTTCTTAAAACAGAAGGTATTTACACGGCCCAATCCAGCACAAATCCCAAAACTTTAGGTGGAAGCCTGCGTTTTGGGACAGTGGGCGGAGCCATGCAAATTATTCCTTTTCGCCCCATCAGCCAAATGCACATCCAGAAACCACTGGTGTAGAGTGCAAATATAGCCTTTTTGGCATGTTAGTTCATGAACAGAAAAAAACGTATAAATATTTTTTGAGGGCTGCTGCAAGATTTAAATTATTTGAATTACATAACACAAGCATATTTTATTAACTGACTAGGGAAGTCCATGACTTATGGTGCCACCTGATTCCCAGCACACAGGCATGGCAGTGCAGCTAAATAGGGGAGGTATCATATTTGCAAGGTTGTGGTACTTCAATGAGCACAATTCATAACCATTAAGCACACTGCAGCACATGTATACTAGTCAGGAGCAGAGTTGAAGTGTCACCTGAGATTGGATGAAGTACAGACCTCCCTATAATTTTCACATGGAAAATGTTACTGAATAAAAAATGAAAATCATGTGCTTATTCCTGGAGATCATGGAGTCTGCGGGTTATCAAATAATGATTAATGACAAAAGTGGCATTGCATGGAGGTTATCTCTAAGTACACAAAGCTTTGAGCACAGACGAGGATGGATTAAATGCCCTCTTTAGGTTAAGAATATGTAAATTTGACTACAGTGGACATGGCATTACTATAACTACACAAACATCCCGGTCTCAAATCTCAGTTGACATGCAAACAGAAGGGTGAGAACCTGTATGTATCCGGAATTTTCTTTGTTATTTCAATCCAGACTATTACACTGACTACACTGATGTACTTAACATAGGTGCAACATGTGGGTGTTTTTTTTTGGACTCCATTTATCACTTGTTAGTATGAAAGGACAGAATACATGTTTAAAGCATTCCAGCAAATCAGTAATACCTGGAGATGTTTTGGTTCTCAGCCAGCCAACTAACATAACAGTCCGACAACCAGCTATGCGTATGTAAGAAGATGATATTGTATATCACCAGGGCAATGCTGAGAAGAATCAGTTTGACTTCAAAGTTCAAAAGCAAGAAGGCAGAACAAGCCAGAAGCCCCAGAATACAGCAGTACATGTAATACTAAAAAAAAATCAAAATAAACAAATAAGCAACAGCAAACAAACAATTAACAGAACAGTACTTTTTATATTTCACAAAAAATTTGGTCAGAGGTTTCAAAATATATGTAAACATTGGGGCATATACAGTATGTGACAGAAACATGGTCATGTCAACCTGATGCATTCACAATCCATGTTACACATTAAATAAAACCAAAAATATGTTTGTACAGTTCACCCACAAAAAAGATGTACATACGGCATCGGCCAGAGATTTACAGACATGTCCGTTCTCCGGCCGACCGAGCTTTGAGGCGACAGATCTGTCACCCCATGTGGGCACCCCCGATCGGTGGCTGATTTTGCCGCAGACTGACAGCCACAAGTGTGCATGCATATCGGTCGGCGGCAAAATCGGCCGCTGCTTGACGCGTGTGAGGCGGCCTTTAAGTGCCAGTTTTGGCCCCCAGGCGGGTCTCTATACACCTTATTAGATTTCTCGGTCAGATTTCCTTTTGTTTTACCAAAACCATGTAATATGAGGGACTTTCTAAACAATCAAGTCTATCTGTGTTCTATCTGTGTCGCAGAGGACCCGGCACTACATAGTTGTTGGTAGATCTAAACGATATCTGACAGAGAGATCTTTTGGTGTATGGCCAGTCTTTGTTTGCCCATGGTTGGTCTACAACCTAAAACTTTAATACTTTATTTATCCTGCCCAGAATGGTTGTCAACAAAGTAAAATAATATGTCGCAGAAAGTGTTAACTGACCGGCAGGCTATATACTGTTGCAGCTTCAATAACTGGAGTTACAGATGTATTCATTGAGATTCCTGGACATGTCTCATCAGGTATAAAAAACTGTGAAAAAGAAAAACAAACAGAGATAAGCTCTACTGAATAGTTTGGAATAACAGAATGACTAAAGTCCTTTACAAAATACCTTCAAAAATAAATCAAGGAAATTGTGCAGTTACTTTGTCATATACAACTTTAATGCAAATATCTGCTATACAAAATATGTTGGTGTAACTAGCTGTGTGGTTTTTAGCTCATGATATAGTATCTGTCAACTGCAACAAAAAGATAATTTAGAAAAAAGCAAAAAAAAAAAGTGAATTACCAAATTGAATACTGCCATAAACAGAACAGTGACAATTGTCAAGATTCCAAAGGGCACTCTGAACCAGGGCTGGCTGGATACTGCAGAGGAGAGAGAAGGAACCCAGTGCAGGATCTGAGGTCCTTTGAGGATACATTTCTGTGGAAGAAACACAAGAAGGGTCCTATTAAAGTGAGATGGCTGTGTGTAAAGCTCCATGGAGCTGCAAGTATCTTACTTAAGACTCATATTTCACTGTGTGAGACTGAATGAACACAGAAAATGTATACTTATCATGTGGGACAAATACACTCTCCTGAGCACAGTGCTACATTACAACCATTTTCCAGCTTTGAAAATACATTACTGAGATATTACTTGCCAGACTGAATTTGCTCACTGAACACTTTTCAGTACAGTGTTCCATAAAATTTCTGAGATTGGAATGTTCAGTCGGGAGGCAGACAGAACGGGGAAGTAGTAGCAAGATTTTGGACAGGAAAAAAACAAAACTGAGAATAAATCAAAGTGCAAATAATGAATAATAAATCTGGATTTAGTCTGCACAAATAAGAGAAATGATACATATCTGGCCCTCTGGCACTGCTATATGCACCTCCTCATAATTCTAGTGGCTGTTGGAACAAATGTGTAAATTACAGTAAAGTCATCAAGATTTGTACTCTTAGAAATGTTCAACACATGCTTTTGTAATTAAATTGCTAAAACAAAGCTTGTGAGGATCAGGTTATTTAGGACTAGCCTTAAGGAAGGTTTGACAATTTGATGTCAGAAATGCTTATTATTCAATAAACTGGAAAATTCTACAGTGATGTGATTGGTGCCTCCTTGTATTTATAATGAAAATGTGCGTACTGCTTTTGTCCCAGGGAAAACTGCATAGTAAACTGCAATGTAGTTGTTGGGGAGATATCTGCCAGTTTGTGGCTACCGATCAGAAAACACAATAAGCATGCTAACACTTCCTGCATGTTGGCAATAATGCTGGGATGATGGTAGAATTTTTTTTCAAGGTGGCCATACTTTAAACCATAGATGTCTAACTCTGGCCCGTGGCATCAGCGTTCTCAGGAACCCCTCCTTACCAGCTGCACACCACCAGATGCAAAGACTAGCATTATTTATAGACATACCAATCATAAAGAAACATTCATCACTCACACACATTACTATCATGCAGGACATAGATCATTCACAGAGACATATAGAGATACACACGTTGGGCTTCCTGCTTGTCTCTCCCTCAGATTTGTCCGATTGGCTGGCAGTGGTAAGGTAGGGTGGGTGGACTGTGGGTGGGATAGAGCCAAAAGGGCAAGTAAGTTTTACATATCTTTCTCCCACTGACAGCACACAGAGAATCTCAAAGTCTCAGAATGCCACTTCAGCTCCCCCCTAGCTGTGCCCCCCCCTGGAATACATCCGCCCCCCCCCCCAGTTTGGGAACCACTGATCTATAGTATTTAAACATAGCTACACTTACAATCACTATGTGTTCTATCAGGGAGGACCAGGCACTTGCTGGTAGATCTAAGGGACATTGTATGGAGTGATCTAAAGGTGTATGGGGGGACTTAAGGTTTTAAAACTGTGGAGTGGAAAAACAATAAAAAGTTGCTTCGTACTTACCGACAGATGTCCAGCAAAGCAAGTAAATAGGTAGAGTAGAAATAAGAAGTAAGAAATACCATAGGAGATGCCAAGAGCGGTGTTCCTAAAGGTAAGGCAGGATACAAAGTATTAGGACACTGTGACAATACTAATGTAAATACAAAACATAACACATAATAACCGTTTTATTAGACCCCTGATCACTAGGACACCATTAAGTACACTAACTATCCAGATTATTTTTTAAATGTAAAGAATATTGTTTTTTTCTGGTTGAAAATATAGAGATCATTACAAGCACCAAAGTAGATATACAATGCAAAGTGAATTACTGACTAAACAGATTAAGAAGTTTAACCAGAGGTCATTGAAGACAAAGATATGTCATGTATGTAGTATGTAGCAGAGCTTTCACAAATGTTCCAGCTTGTGTTATAAAAACATTTAACATTAATAGGTTGGTAAAATTTTTTATATTGTACTCCATGCAAATGGGGTACTGCACATAGACTAATTATTCGTGTAAAACTGACTTATCAGACTTCCAGATCATCAAAATTATGTACAAAACATACTTAAGTTCTACAAAGCATTAAAAAAATAGAGGAGTACTGAGGAAATTCATTCTAAAGTGTTTATTGGCACTTAAAAAAAATTACATTTGCCATCCATTACTGCAGTGGTTCCCAAACGTTCCTTGCAGGGGCCACCCTTTTCTATTTAGGAACATTATCAAGCCCCCCCCCCCCCTCCCTATTCAAACACAGGTTAAGAATGAGGGCCAGCACCCCCCTGGAATACCTTTGTGCCCCCCCCCCTCGGGTGGCCCGCCCCCCATGGTGGGGACCACTGCATTACTGTGACACAAATCTCATAATACCCCAAATAACTGGAGTTATGATAATGTATGGTTAATGGTAACCTTGAAATCCACCAGCTTTGTTAGGGTTGTAGGGTACTGTAACTACATGCACAATTCTAACCTCATGTGACATGTGTCGTGCTTATTTCCATTACTTACTTGGGAGACACCAACATCTGGACAACAAAGTTGCAGGTAAAGATGAAGAAGCAACAGGTTGTGTAATATTTGAATGAAGGTAGGTCTGACAGTCGGTACTGTGTAAAATATCAAAATTAGAAACAAGTTATTTATAGGATTTCATTTAAATGTTCATCATCTCTTACAACATCTGTTAACATTGTTTTATCAAACAGGAGGGATTTATAAGAAAAAATAAGAAAAAAAAAAAAAAAACTGGCAAGCTCACAACTGCACATATACTGCACTCTGAAGACATCAACATAGGCTTACTTCATGCTTCTGAACCCCCAAAACATAGATTTTTGTCATTTCATTTTAACATTTCTTCATAAATTAAAATGATTAAACTCTGTTAACATCAGGAGTTTTCTATAAAGGTTCTGAAACATATGGTAATAACAACTCTGACTGTTGTCCAACATAGCACATTATTATTGTGCAAGATTTTATATCTACATAAATCTTTTAAAATATTTCAGCACTATTTAGAAATATGAATTACGTACATTATTTTTACCGAACGGACATAATTTTTTAGCAGGAATAGATCTCAGTATGAGGTTTAGGGTTACCTTATGGGGAATGGAATGGGGTCAAGGGCAAAAGATATACCGTATACACCCAAATATAAGTGGCCTTAATATAAGCAGGTACCTAATTTTAAATGGGGAAAAGGTATTGACTCGAATATAAGCCAAGGGTGGGATAGTGGAGTTTTCTAAATGAGAAAAATATAGAGAAAGCACCATTGCCCCTAGGAATGAAACAAACAGGTATATGTTAGTGCCACAACCTCAATAAAGTTACGAGAACACAGATTTATTACAGGATAGGTTTTCAAGGCACTTCTTATGATTCAAACATAAACATAAGTTTCTATTTAAAAAGTCTTTATTATTTATATTGGGACCAATACACAAGATGGAAATGGAAATTTATTTTTATGTTTGAATCAAAAGTAGTGGAGTTTTCTCATTGAGATTCCACCTTCTCCAGTAAAAATGAACAAATAGTGCACTAGATGGTGCTGCAGTGCTGTTTGTTTACATTTCACCAGCCGATCTCGGGATGCATTGGACCATTCACAGAGGTGGCCTGCCTGTGAACTTGTGACCAGCAAACACCTGGACAGGTAAGTGGGACCCTGACTCCAATATAAGCTGAGGGGGGCTTTTTCAGCAAGTTTTGGGGGCTGAAAAAGGTGTTCAGTTAAAGCACCATGGAGTGATTGAGATCAAGCATAACTAAAATCATAAAGTATATATTTACTTCGGATGGAGTAGGTAATGATGAAAACCACTGCAACTTTGCATTTGTATTTTGTTGAATTGGATTGTATTGAATTGTATTGTATTTGAAATTTGCTGCCAACAATCCAACACTGACAAGTGCTCTGACGACTCAATACTTTGGCTTTAAATACACTTATGGTGTTAATGGGATGTTAGTTTGTTATTTAAATATTTATAAGTTGCAGGTTAGCTCTAAGAGTTTAAGTATTTGGGTAATGGAAGGTTAATACATTACAGGGAAAATTAAGTATGCATTGTTTGAATAACATTTACCATTATGATCTCAGAAGGAGGCAGAGTACAACCTTAGGCTTAGAATCAGGAAATAGGTTAGAGGTTGAGGTATGGGTGCGTAAAGTGTAATTCACATTATGTTTGTGTTGCCCATTGTGAAATGTACAGCTGTGGACAGTGGTGCCAAAAACAAGTGTACCGTACCCAATGGTCCAGCTGCCTTTACTGGCAGACACAGAGGAAAATAATGGTCTGGAAAAACTGGAAAATTAAAAGAACCTGTGTTGCTCATAGGAATTTAAATTCAGTTTCTGCTCATTAGCAAAATAACAGCTGAATGTTGGGGCAACACTGCAAGAATTCACTCTTCCAGCTTCACACTTCTGTCCTTTGCCAGTACTGAGAGGATTCAATAACTAATTAGTAAAAGGCTCTTTTTTTCTATTCCTATAACTGAAAAACCAAAACATTACAATACAGATAGGGGTTAAATATATGTGTTTATTTCTCACAAAGTAACCCATGAAACATTGTTTGAGGGTGAAAACTAGTATAACGTATGACACAAGAAAATACACACAACATCTTACCTCTTTTTCTATTGCTTTCTGATTGAAATAGAGGGTGACTCTGTTAAAGTCCTCAGATTTCTTCCACTGCCTGAGTAGCAGAAACAAAAAATTAGGTAGTTGTAGAACAGAGGTATATGTATTATGTCATATTTATCAATCTTAACATATGTATTCATACCTTAAAGAGTTCAGCTCCTCCAGAACATTAAAAACGTTCTCATTGTTCTGCTCGTTTGGCTCCTTTGGAGAACGAGATCTAGAAGAAACAGGAGGGAATTTGTTAGGAAAGCGAAGCCAAAAAAGGTCGAATTAATAAAATAAAATCTAATTTGAAGGTCTATTGCATCAAAAAGTCATTAGTTATTCTACACTGATAATCAAGAAGCTCATTAGCAACATCCTGTAGAAATAGAAAATAGTTATCTATAGTCTCTGCTAAAGAGAAGTGTGTAATGTTTAAATCAGAGAAAGGTGGCAAACTCTTATCACATCCACATCTAGTACGAATGGACCCTTAAAGTAGACTTCCCACTCAGAGAATATGGAACTTGTCATTGAACAAACTCTTAAGACCCCCCTCATGGTGGTTGATTGGCCGGAAAATTGTGTGGAAGTCTAAAGCTTAAAGCTTGTAATTTGGCCCGAAATCGGCCACTAAGTCAATCTAAAGCAAGCCATACATGGTTCAATTTAGCGTTCAACCGGCGTTGGATTAGATTTTGTAGTTTTTTGTAAAAAAAATCTAAAATCGATGTACACCACATTGGGAGTACGATTATTGTTCAATTTCGACTGAAAAGTTCATCGAAGTAATCAAAAAATCGTCAAGTGAATTCCTCTTAGGATTTTAGGTTTAATTTGAAGTTAAAGGGAAGTAGCCACATACATTGAGAATCATTGCCTCGACCAAAAAAATAGCTGCAAGGAATGTAATTCGATGATTGTACAATAGAGGAAAATTTTCCAACCTGTCCAATCACGTTTCAATCGACAATTTGACAAAAATCGATCAATAATCATTGATTGTACTACATGGGCAGCACAACGATTTTCGTTCAATCGATCGCTCTTTTCCTCAAAAAACATTGATTGAACGCTAAAATTGAACCATGTGTGGCTAGCTTAAGCCATTACGGACATGTCCGTAATTCTTAGACTGATTTAATTACTTTGTCCCCATCCAAAGCAAGTGTCTGGCCCATTCTGGTCACGAGCGGCAGAAATTTGAAACGTGTATAGGGTGCTTAAGGAATGCAAAGTTTTCTCATACAAAGCTGTTCTTTGGGCTTCAGTAGTTTCAGTCACATATCATAAAAACACCAAAGACGTTCTGCTGCAATTACCTGCACACTGTCAGTGAGTCAAAAAGTGGAGGGTGAGGACATAAACCAAACAAACCTTATTTTAGGAACAGAGAACTTTTAAGTTGTCTTTTAGTGACATAAAGGGGGTATGGTATTGTGCCAAAACAATAACACACGTTTTGACGCGTTCATAGTTTTTCAGCGCATCATGTGAACAAAGGCACCTCAAAGCCCATTGTAAACAATGGGCCGAGTCATTCATGAGAGGCGTGTAGAGAAGGCCTCCATCTGAAATGAAATCTGATTATGTTTTGCATATTGCAGTTACTATTCTACCTGCTGACATGCTAATATGAAAGAGAAAAGAATTGTAGTTAGGATGCATTTGAATGCAGACTTCCCTAGGTAACTCCATGTACTGATGAACTCAAGATATAAAAATTATAGGCCAGGGACTGTAAAGGTGGCAATTCACACATCAACTTTGGTTAGATCAGCTTTTCACTGTTAGTCTAACATTGATCAATAGCAACTGCACATAGTGTAATGGAGTTAAACCCCATGTGCACATGCTCCAAAGTACCAATGGATACCAATGTACCAATGGATACAAATCAATTACCAATGGATACAAATAAATTCAGGTATCGGAATGGCTACCATGAGGTTGTAACATTGCAGTAAGCATTCCCCAACAGTAGACAGCAAAACTTCAAGACCTCAGGTAAAACTAGAGATCACATTTAGGTCCCAGTGTGCAGTTGAACAGTGTTCACAAAATGTTATGCTCCTGTTCTGATCTCTCCCACACAAATGTCACTTTTGAAGCTGGCTTACTGAATTATTTGTATATTCTGTGTAATATAATCTAATGACGGTTGCGAAAGCCCTAAGGCTCAAAAAGGCCAAAGACTAAACTTGTTTACCAGAAGCAATATGAAAGTGAAAGTATTTTGGGTGCAATTGACCTCCAAGTTAGAAAGCAGTAATTCATTCACTAAATCGTCAGTAGATATGGTACTTCTAATTTTTTCCTAAAACAGAAGTCACTGGCACTTGGCAATATTGGAACATCACAACATTAACACACGAAACGAAATTAACATTAAGAAATAACATGATGTAACAAAGAACAAGTACACAAGGGCTCCCCTACACATACAGGGAGTGCAGAATTATTAGGCAAGTGGTATTTTTGAGGAATAATTTTAT
>CM070032.1:84924218-84935434 GCA_036250615.1 Ptychadena robeensis | reverse complement strand
GAGGATGATGTGGTCAAAATACTCATTTGCCTAATAATTCTGCACTCCCTGTACAGTTACACACAGACAGTAAAATGGCTTTTGATGCCTACAAAGCATTGGGCCTTGCTATTCAATTTTGTTTAATGAGTAGCCTGGCAAGTGAGATGTCAGTGTGGATAGAGTGACTCCTTTCCAAAATATGCCTTAATCAACATATTAAAAACCAATAGTTGGGTTAACAGTGGCATCAAAAAAATCTGCAATTATGCTACAGACACACAAAAATGCTTTTTATTTATAGATGCTATAAGAATCAAAATTAACATTTAACCGCCCTAGCGGTCGGGACGGCACCATCTAGTCCAGCGCTGCTACTGCTACTATAGCACTGGACGAGATGAGATGGTTTTGCGCTGTCCCGGTGTCCCCGATGCGACATGCAGCCAGCTCCTCTGTCTCTACCTCCCCCTCCGAGTGATGGGGGGGGTGGCAGCGGGAGATTTGAAAAGTAAATTGCATGAAGGCAGTTTTCTATGAAGAATACTGCTATCAGTGTGCACCTTTGTACTAAACATCACCCAAATAAAGTCACTGGTTTCATCACAACAGGTTAGAGAGGGTTAACTGCAAATGGGCACATCTGGGGCACCAGAGACTTTTTTTGGGCGATGTTTAGTACATAACAGCATAGTTTTGTGCCCTGATTTTTTGTTTTCTCATTAATTTTATAAAAAAAAAAATTATGTTACATAATTGTTTGTTTCAAACATTATTATATTCAGGATGTCTATTAGACCCTTGTACGGACATATTTTGGGAAGTTACAGGCCTACAACATAAAGAAAAATTTACCATTGAAGTCTATGGTGCACTTTTGGTACAGAAATCTGGACCTCAGCAGTGCACTAGGAAGGTTAATAAATTATCCATAAAAGGGCCCATACACCTTAAGATTTCTGTCAGATTTCCTTTAGATCTCCTTTTGTTTTACCAAAACCATGTAATATGAGGAACTTTCAAAACCATCAAGTCTACATGTGTTCAATCGCAGAGGACCCCATACTTGATAGTTGTTGGTAGATCTAAAGGACAGATAGATCTAAAGGTGTATGGCCAGCTTAAGAATTAAATGGAAAGCAGGAAGGCAGAAAGGGAAGGATAAGAATGATAGGTCAATGAAGTGAAGTGAACAATGGAAGCTTGAATATTTTCATCAAAAAGGGCCCTACCAGGATTAAGGGCAATACACCGTGAACCACCTATTGAAACTTAAACGTGGTTTCAGACATATACAGTCAATTGCAATAAATTAATAATTGTTTTTATTTGATTATTTGAGTATGGACCAGTTTCAATTTGAATACATAATAGAATAGATAGATAAATCCACTAGTGATATTTACCCAACATTAAACCCATATATTGCATGGCTTGTTCCTTATGTCTGACGCATTTTGCCCTTTCCTTCAGGACTTCCTCAGGGACAGAACTTGCACTGAAAGTATAATAGACACTTGCATAGAATGTATCCACTTTATAATTTTTAAACAATCAATATAATTTATTTCATGTTACTCACATATCACCAGTTATTTTATCTATTTATTCATCTATTATATATTCAAACTGAAACTAGTCCACACTCTGTATAAAATTAAGACCTTTTAATTATGTATTGCAATTGACTTTAAATTGATTTCACTAGTGCCCTGAAACCCTGTTCATGTACCGCTCCACCTACTGAAACTAGGTGTGTTGCCCTTCATCCTGGTAGGGCCATTTTTGATGTTCAGGTTTGGGGGATGGCCATGACTTCATTGCTTTGTGGGGGTATATATCAGTGATTGGCTTGAATATTTTCATGTTGACAGAACTCCTTGCATGTGTAGGAGGTATTGTCCTGCATCTACCACAGCTCATCTTTTACTGCTTGTGGTGCCATTACATTAGCAAGGCAGAAAGGTCTCAGTGCTGCTACTTCTAAAAGTAGAGTGGGAGAGTTTGGGATTAATTTGCAGCATCGTATAATTGGTTCCCAGCAGATTAAGGGTGGATTGAGACACTATAACAATTGAGACACTATAACAATGAATTGGTGGAAAATTGGGTTGTCTGTGTTCCCTCTCAAGCCATAATTATAAGAAATGTGATCGGTATTTTTGAAGAAATGCATTTTAAGGGCAAGCCGTCTCCTTTGAACATTAGCCAGTGGAACTATTGAGGCAGTGAATTCCATATTAGAAGCAGCACCGGAGAAATTCAGAAGACAAGACCGGAGCTAGTTATAACGTAGACTGACGTTTGGAGGTCATTAGCCGAGCAGTGGATACAGGTAATGAGTCAGAAGGAAATAAGATGTAAATTAAGTAGATATATGAACGACTTTGTAGGAAAAAGAAAGGTTGAATTCTGCTCTGCACTTAAGTGTTATCCAGTGCAGGAATTGGTACAGAGAAGCAGAATTAGAACAAGGAATAGAGAAAATAGTCATATAAAAGGAATAAAATGACAAACACATGGCTTTAAATGTGCTTCCACTACCCTTCCTCTGAAGTAAATTGCATTATGGGGGACCCAGAGGGCACTTTGGTCTGACAGTAAAATTAAATGCTATATTGGGACATTTATTGGGGCAATTACCCTTTCTGTTTTCAATCACAGAAGCATTCATCAGTTTTTCACGTTCTAATGAAATTACATGTCCATCAAGGACTTCGATCAATAATTAAACTGAACAAGAGGTAAAGCTTGCAACAGCTCATTACCTGAATATTTTTCACAATCTATAGCCATACTGTATCGCAGTACAGCTAGATGCACATCAGTATGCCAGGCTGGATTTGGAAGTCTGTCCATCACATAAAACAACCATCATGTTACAGTGCTACATAAAGAATAGATTCCACTGAAATCCCTCTCTTCTGTTCGACGAAATAACTTCAATATATTTGAGTACCAAACGGTTTTATATTTTACATTCCTGGGAACGGCACCGTTCAGCATTATAAAAGAAGAAAACCGTGAATTAATGCTGAACAAGCAAGCAAGCCTTCAAGTAATTTGCTTGCTTCTATTGGCTTTATTTTTATTAGTTCTCCACCTCATGTTATACTCCATCAGTACAAACTGTCCCTTCTTGAGTTTTCATATCCTGCGGATATTTGTTTACAATGCTACTATTAAAATGAAAGAAGACCTTTGTTCCAATATAATCTCTGCCATCTTAGTAGAGTAAATAAACCAATACATGTCTGAAAAGTGTTCACCTAGGCTTCAAATCAGATTTTTACAAATCAGTAGGCATACCACATATTCTAAAAGTGCATAAAGATGCCCTTTAACTCTGGAATATAAAAAAAACCCAATACACTTTTATATCAGTAGTGTATAATAAAGCGTTACAAGTACTATAACCTACTTCCTGGGATGAACAAATAATATCTCAGGGATACCAGTCTGAACCACTCTATCTTATGCAAAAGAAAAAGAGTTATTATTGAACTGATCCAATCACAGCAAGCTATAGGAAACCTGTTCAATATGTAGTCCTCTATCCCATAAGAGATGATTTATGAATAACAAACCATAAGACGCACCCCATAGTTTGGAGGGAAATTTTGAACTAAAATATTAGGCATCAGAGGCAGCGCCATTCACATACAGTAGGTATGGAAAGTAATCAGACCCCCTTAAATTTTTCACTCTTTGTTACAATTGTAGCCATTTGCTAAAATCTTTTTTTCCTCATTAATGTACACACAACACCCCATATTGACAGAAAAACACATAATGGTAGACATTTGTGCAGAATTATTAAAAAAGAAAAACTGAAATATATCACATGGTCCTAAGTATTCTGACCCTTTGCTGTGACACTAATATACTGAAATATCACATGGTCCGAAGTATTCAGACCCTTTTCTGCGACACTCATATATTTAACTCAGATGCCGTCCATTTCTTCAGATCATCTTGAAGATGATAATACATCTTCATTTGAGTCCAGCTGTGTTTGCTTATACTGTTTGGACTTGATTAGGTAAGCCACACACCTGTCTACATAAGACCTTACAGCTCACAGTGCATGTCAGAGCAAATGAGAATCATGAGGTCAAAGGAACTGCCTGAAGAGCTCAGAGAGAGAATTGTGGCAAGGCACAGATCTGGCCAAGGTTACAAAAAAAATTCTGCGGCACTGAAGATTGCTAAGAGAGCCTCCATAATCCTTAAATGGAAGAAGTTTGGGATGACCAGAACCCTTCCTAGAGCTGGCCGTCCAAACTGAGCTATTGGGGGAGAAGAGCATTTGATAGAGAGGTAAAGAAAAACCTAAAGGAGGCCTCTCCTCAGTCCAAGACACATGAAAGCCTGCATGGAATTTGCTAACAAAAACCTGAAGGAATCCAAGATGGTGAGAAATAAGATAAGATAGAACTTTCTGGTCTTAATTCTAAGCACTTTGTGTGGAGAAAACAAGGCACTGCTCATCACCTGTCCAATACAGTCCCAACAGTGAAGTATGTTGGTGGTAGCATCTACTGTGGGGGTGTTTTAAGCTGCAGGGACAGGACGACAGGTTGTAATCAAGAGAAAGATAAATGCAATAAGTACAGGGATATTCTGGACAAAAACCTTCTCCAGAGTGCTCAAGACCTCAGACTGTAAGGTTTACCTTCCAACAAGACAGCGACCCTAAGCACACAGCTAAAATAACGAAGGAGTAGCTTCATAACAACTGTTCATGAATGGCCCAGCCAGAGCCCTGACTTAAACCCAATTGTGCATCTCTGGAGAGACCTAAAAATGGCTGTCCACCAACGTTTACCATCCAACCTGACAGAACTGGAAAGCAAGGATTGGCAGAGCATACCCAAATCCAGGTGTGACAAACTTGTTGCTTCTTTCCTAAAAAGACTCATGGCTGTTTTAGATCAAAAGGGTGTGTCTTCTAAATACTGAGCAAAGGTTCTGAATACTTAGGACCATGTAATGTTTTAGTTTTTCTTTTTTATAAATCTGCAAAAATATCTACAATTCTGTGTTTTTCTGTCACTATGAGGTGCTGTGTGTACATTCACGAGGAAACAAAAAGGTTAAAATCTTTTTAGCAAATGGCTGCAATATAACAAAGAGTGAAAAATGTAAGGGGTTCTGACTACTTTCCGTACCCACTGTATGAAGTGAATGTACAGCATAAGCAGGTCTAGTCCATGCAGTATTCACTTTTTATTCCTGAAACCAAGCCAAAAAATGTTGACCATGGCCTTTTGCCACCTGGGATGCAGAGGATGCTTCCAGGATGTTTGGGACTTAAAAAAAAATAAAAAAATATTCAGACATTGATTTTAATGGTAAAAACGTGCATCTTATAGTCCAAAAAATATGGTTTATTATTCCTCTTCAGAACATATCCACCTACTGCAGCTTCAAAAGTTTCCTCTGTACCTTATATTTTAGAAAACATTTGTACTGTTACCACAGCTGAAACAAAACCATCTTATTGATAAACTAGGTAAAAGTGTTACATCCAGTATATGGTAAAATAAATCTGCGTTCATTCATATGGAATTTGTGGAAAATCCTCAATAAGGGAACTGCGGCTTGTACCTCAAGTCAAAGATATGTTTGCGAGTAAAATAAACAAACAAAAAAAATGTTGTTTTGAAACTTAAGGGGAGGGGGACCACTGGTAGCCAACTCACCACATCCAATGCATTACAAATGGAAAAGAGGGGTGGGGGGGAACTGAACCCCAAGGGTGGCCAACCCTTAGCGGACTTTAACGGTGAGTATCTGTAAAAACGAGTTCCGGTCTAGAGATTGACGTTTACCATTTATTGGCACATCTTTACAATCAACATACACGACATGGGAGTAACTGAATGCCTCAATACCCAGTCAGGGGCATTTTAGTTCTCCACACATAAAACATTACAGTTTAAAAATCCTTGGCATACATTCTGGTGATCCAGAGATTGAAAAAAGTCACAGCCGTATGTATCGCAGCCGTATGTATATCGGGAAGTGATGGGCCAAACATAGTATGCAAGCAAAGCGCAATCAAAAAACCCCAACAGCCCCAACCAAAACCCCACAGCCCCAACACATACACACTGGGACTGAGACAAACCGGGACTGGACTTCACAAAGACTCCATGGAAGATTAAATAGGAAAGGTAAGCAAATCCACCCCACTATGTGACCTCTTAGAGAACAATTCCGAGGAGTTAGAGATCGTTGAGTGACAGCACTGTTTTGTACCCTGTCCTCACATCACACAGGTGAAACTATACTGGTGGGTAGAAGGGGAAATAAACCTAAATAAGATGTCTCTGACGATTAAGGAACATATGAATGTTTCCCCCCCCCCCCACGACAGTGTTTCCCTGACAAAACCATCGACCAGGTGCAGGAGACTCATTGGGGCGGCCTGGGTTCCACCGAGCAGGGACTTGGGAGCAACTGCGACCAGCCCATCTACCCACAGAGTGTAACAGAAGAAACGACTGGTAAGCCAAAATTATTACTATTACTTTATGAACACATGTTACCACTAGGGAACAAAAACTGAGAATGACTAAAATGACTTTTAATATTTAAAACACATCGTAGAACAGTCAGTACCGAATTATGGTGTCACTGATATGTAGTACAATGCACAGGTGATAGGATAAATAATAGGATCAACAATAGGTAAGCAATATGCTCTTATTGATGTAGGATCTTTTTTAGTTTTTAGTAAACTATATAGGACTTTTTTCAATCTCTGGATCACCAGAATGTATGCCAAGGATTTTTAAACTGTAATGTTTTATGTGTGGAGAACTAAAATGCCCCTGACTGGGTATTGAGGCGTTCAGTTACTCCCATGTCGTGTATGTTGATTGTAAAGATGTGCCAATAAATGGTAAACGTCAATCTCTAGACCGGAACTCGTTTTTACAGATACTCACTGTTAAAGTCCACTAAGGGTTGGCCACCCTTGGGGTTCAGTTCCCCCCCACCCCTCTTTTCCCCAAAAAATGTTGACCAACTTCTGGTCCGTCATATACAGTATGCCTCATATATGATGAACCAGAAGTTGGAAAAAATGCTAGCTGGGTTTTGGATTACACACATTGGCCACCAACAAATGTGAACATGATACAAGTTGTAGGTTGAAGGTCATCGGTCAGCCTGGACGTCTACACATCACTTAATGACATTTTTTGTGTGTAGTCAAAACAAAAATTACTCTAAGCACAGCAGGAATCAGAAGAAAATGACTTCCAATCACAAAGTTATACAATAGTGACGTGAAGTGTCCCCAGAGATGTTACAACTTACCAACCACCCTAGTACAGATTGATGCCCCCCGTTCCTAAAACCATTCAGCAGACCTCAGATACAGTTCAGAGTAAGGGGGAGTATGAAATGTGTATAGAGTAAAAAAAGAATAAATAGAAAGCTAAATAAAACTCTGAACTTGTGCTAACTAGTAGGCAAAAGCAGAGCTGCACAGAAGAAAAAAGGTGGGCAGTCACAGCCTTAGGGCCCTACTGTACTGGACATAAATTTAACTCTCGTTCATTTGGACAGAGAAGCAGAATTGCAAGAATACTCTGTTATATAACCAAAAGTAAAACATTTCAAGTAAATAGCATGTAAGTTTATCCATAGTGTAGGGGAGCCATGGTGTGAAGCAAACAATAGGAGCACATAACACACAGACATGAGAAAGATACAAGTACAGAAAAGCAGGATCCATAGTCTCTACCCACAAGAAGCCGTGCTGACATCAGACAGACGGCCACAGGACAGATGGGCCAAGCAGAAGAAAACAAGACAGCAGCAGCAGTAGATCCAATAAAGAGAGGTATTTGACATCACAAGGTATACAGGAAGTAAAGGGCAGCAAGAGAGAAGCAGGTTTCAGTTCCTACTTGTCAGTGCTCCGGTTTGTAGGTATAGAAGACATTGGGAGATCCTGTGGGGTGGACAGAAAAACATGTTTCAGTAATTCATACAAAATGAATAAGAATAATATATGTTATCATATAGTTAAAACAACACTCACCATAATGCGGGAGGCACTCAGGGCCTCGGGTATCAGGCTGTCTCTATGGTTAAGGTGAGCAAATGGCTTAGCAGCCCCCCAAGATTCCAGATAGCGTGTCATGCGAACAGACGCCCTTGTCTTGGTGACCTCCGCAGACTTGTTTGGCAATATGTCATCTTCCTCACTGTCACCACTAGCCTGAAAGGACAGACAGCTGTGTTTAGCTATTGTCAGTCTATTCTTGGCCAGCATGGATATTTTTAAAGTCTCCATTTGCTTTTAGCAGTTAAATCATTTGAAGTCACTTTTGCAGCTTAGGTCAGCGGTAGGGATAAACTAGCATACAAACACGTAACCGGAATTTAAATGCTGAGCAGTGTATAAGGGAAAGAAAAAAAAATATTTAGACGCAAGTAGACTTACCCTGGGGTCAATGACCAGGAATGTTTTGATATTATTTTCTTTAAGGTAGGGGTCTTTCTGTCCATTTATTGCATCCTCTACCTCATATTCACCTCCAAGATGGGAGAGAGTGGCTTCTGTGATATGAACTCTCCTATGAATCAATGTAAACAATGAAATCAAACTTAAAGTGCTCCTCTAATAACAATAACTGGTACTTACAAAGGATAAAGATTTATAATGCATATTATAATGGCGACCAATGTTATCGCTATCAATGAGGGTCCTGCAAATCTTTCTCTGTCTTACCCTGGAACTCCTCCTGCTTCCATATGATTGGCCAAAGTTACATCATGTGACCAGACATCATATTGCCATTTCTGGAGCCCTATTACTCCACACAACACATTTCCTGAATGTACTCCAACACGCATGTTAATATCCACACCTGTAGCCTTACGCAGCTTCCTAAAGAAATTTGAAAAAAAATTCTTTAACATTGGTCACACTGGATCCAAAAATAAATCAGCAACTACAAAATAATTTTGAATAAAAATCAATATCAGCATACATTAATTTACATAATATTTGATTTAATAATGCAAGTAAGAAATGAACTTCTATATGGCTGCCCTAACCACATCGGTAGGAGCGGACTTCTGAGTACTATTTCATGGGTTTTATCAAGTTAGTGCAACATAAAGCATCATTTCAGTTACAGCACGTAGGGTGGGCTAGTGCCTATGACTGGCTTCTTCCATCTTCTGGAGATTTCAGCTTGTAGCAGGATGATCTCTGTACTTGGCCTCCTAATGACCAAACCACATTGTCGTGTACTTCCTCCATGTCATGATAGAAATCAATGAAAAGCAAAGTGGGAGTGTGAGATCCTCTTATCGTTCATCAACACGAGTGCAGGCCGGAAGCTCAAGTACAGAGATCTCACAACCTTGCTTGTAACATTTTCCTCTCCAGCAACACCAAAACTACAATAATTAGGTGAACTAGTCTTTAAAATACAGATTTGTTAATCTTAATTTTAACATGAGACTATGACTAAGGTGACTGAGTGAATGGAACATATTTAAGTACAGTAAGACAATATGACCCCTTTCCCTTCGTATAGAAATACAGTATGCAGTTATCGGTCCTTTGGTAGACAAAAATAGTATGTCTTGTATCAAACACAGTAGGCTCAATTATATATCAAATATATTTATGGTCGGCATGACTCAGATACAATACCCTACCTTGTTCTTTGGGTGTATAAGAATAAAATGACTTGAGCAGCAGGAAAGATTTTACAGTTATCTGAAGTCTGCATTGAAAAAAAGTCTTGTAATAAATAGCATGGTTATAAATATAATCTGCTACTTTTTCCTTCAGTTTGTGTATTAATATTTGAGCAGTATGCAGGACTCTCTATACCCTAGGTGCCCAACCTGCGGCCCGGGGGCCACATGCGGCCCTTTGGATGTTCTTTGGTGGCCCCCCTTGGTCCTCCACTCGCAGCCCCCAAGAACGAACTGTTAATGCATAGGGCATAGTAAATCACCTGTCAAATCGACCCCCAGTTAATGTGTCCTCACCCGGGATTTTCTTAGAGCGGGAAGAGGAGAAGAGACCTCCTCTTTCCACTCCAAGAAGATCCCACGCTGACCCAGCTTTTCTAATCAAATTGTCATTGTTGATCGGGAAAACCAGGTCTACATATGACCGCTGCACCAGGGGTGGTCCTAGGCTTCACGGCACCCTTGGCAAGAAGGTAATAGACAATGACTGTCACTTCACATTTTAATGTCAGGTTATTACACCTGGCTGCATAAAAATTGCATTACCATACTACAATGTTCCATAATGAAGCATAGTTAAAAATAAGCTTTGTAATATAAAAAATTTTGAAATGGTCTTCTAGCTATACCTGCTGCCATTTTTCATTAAACATGCTAATATAAGTCAGTATAGATTGAAAATGTTATGTGCGGCCCATTAGGGATGCCAAGGGCCGCACTTGTGGCCTTCCATATCAACTCAGTTGCCCACCACTGGTCTATACTGTCAAGTCTTTTTTGGATAACTATTAGAACTAAAATAAAAATTATGTGTATTTAATTTTGACCACACCAGGATTAATTTCTCAAGGAGTTACTTTTCACTGGTCCAGTTTTATTTATTATATTTGTAGTAGATAGTAAAAGGTATTTCTGATTATATATTGCAAATTCAATTAAGTACAAGGATTTTAAAAAACAAATATTTCAGTACTATTCTGACTATTTTAAACTTTCTTTGATCATGCTGGAAAATTAGCTGTCACTTTAAAGAAAGTCCTAGAAAGGCTGAAGATTTAAAGTGACAGTTGACACTTGCATTAGTATTTGGGCTTAAATGGAACAGTACTGCGCTTTAAAGGCTTAAAGAAAATCTCTTGTAGATGGAAAGTGCTTTCTCAAATCTTGCTACGTACATTGATCTTCAGGCTATTGAGCATTACAGTGAACCAGTCCAATCAGGGCAAAGTAATATGTTTACTTAACAGCCCCCCTATACTGCCTTTCTTAAATGTCCCCGTTGTCTGGATTTGCTGCCACAGGCAGGAAAAAAATCATTATTATTATTATTATCATCATTTATAAATGTAGCGCCAACATATGAACAAAAATTTTGAGTTGAGATGCAACACAAGATAACACACGGTTACAGGTTATGATACAGGAGGAGTAGAGGACCCTGCCCTATCGGGCTCACAATCTAATAGATGGGGAAACAGAGTATACAATAGGTGGGGGGGGGG
>CM070032.1:84906834-84917678 GCA_036250615.1 Ptychadena robeensis | reverse complement strand
ATCGATCGGATGGGTGATCGATCGGCCATGGAATCGGAACGTCTATGGCTAGCTTAACACTTAAGCCGTCAGATTTCCTTTAGATCTCCTTTTGTTTTACAAAAACCATGTAATATGAGGGACTTTCTAAACAATCAAGCCTACCTGTGTTCAATGGCAGAGGACCTTATACAACATAGTTATTAGTAGATCTAAAGGATATCTGACAGAGAGATCAAAATGTGCATGGCCAGCTTTATATAGATTTTCATTGTTGACTTACTAAAAAGAAATCTGTAAGAAGAAAGGGTATCATACCTTTTCAAATATAATAATTTTTTTACGAACTAATATTCTGGTGATGGTAGTCACTATGACCGATAGCAAGGCAGAGGTAACCAGTGTTAGCAAAAACAAATCTGACCCACCTAATCCCCCCCGCGGTAGAGGGGTTGCTCCAGGGAGGTGGCGAAAAATTCAAAAGTAAATTGCACAAAATCAAAATCATGTAGAAAACTGTTTCAGTGTGGTTCACTTTGCAGATGTGCCTTTTGCAGTTTACCCTCTCTTCCCTGGTGTTCATCACACCAGAGGAGAGAGGGTGCCAAAGGAAATTGTACTAGATACAGTGATAAATGTATCCAATACAGTTCAAAGTAAAAAAAAAAAAAACACACACAAAACACATTTCCACATGAATAATTTTTTTATTATAAACAAAAAACTAATATAAATGCATACGGTTTGGAAATCTTTCATACAAAATAAGTTTTTTTTAGAGATTTTATGATTCAAATAATATCTTTTATTAATGTATTTATTTTTTTATCATAATTTTTTGTTTCAAACACTATTATAGTCAGGATGCCTACTAGACCCTTGTACGGAGATATTTTGTGAAGTTACAGGCCTACAACATAAAAAATTTTTTATAATTAGGGAACAAAGCTAGGGGTGCACATACAATGATACTAATGCCTTCTCTGAAGTATAATTAATGTTACATAACCCATCTATCTGTTTAAAGTGGTGACAGGGAACATTAATAATGCTGCACATAGCAATTTTCCAGCTGAAAGGAGGAGAGCAGTGTGTTTTGAACATTCTAAAATCTATAAATCAAAAGCAGACACAAATTAAATATTTTATATTCATTAAGGATATTTTGTTTTTCATTTTTATAATACATTCTCAAGGGTTAAAGGGATCATACTTTCCAATTGTTCTAATATTTTCCAAATAGCTGCCTTTAGGGCTCATGGAGTGAGCTCAGACGCTTTTCCCATAACAACCTTCTCATTGCTATTCTAAGGACCATTAAGCGGTGTTCACGGTTTAATGGTTAATTACCTGTATGTGCACACCTTTATGAAAACCTTACTGTGAGTCTGCTTGGAAAATATAACCACATTGTGAAAAGCATGAAGGTGCACCTTAAGTAAATGAGCCATATTAAAAAGGATGGAACAATCCAAAGAATGGCATGCAGTTGATAAAAGGGGGTTCCTACCTGTAAGGCAAAATCTCCTGCAGGCTGAGGACTTGATGATGACGACACATAGACACTGAGAACGATGATATGCGACACGGAGCAGGTGAACCCAGCAGCGATTGCCCCTTTCATACATAATGGTAGCATGGTGTACAGGCTAATCGTCACAAATAATGTCCAATAAACCTGTGTACAGCAAACAGATAACAGAACGTTTCAGAAGGACCAATAGTATTGTCTTCCAACCCACCTGCTTTAATATTGATATCATATACTAATATCATAACTATGCTGGTTATGGGGCTAACACCATTAAGACACATTTTCTCTGGATTTTATTTAACCATAAACCGTATGTTTCGGACTATGGGGGCAAAAAGTGTCTGCGTCTTATGGTCCGAATGTGCAACCCACTCGGCCGCCGTTGGTCACACCTTGGCTTCCCGCCAGCTTTAACGGCATGGAGATTAGCCAGGGAGCTGGAGGAGCTGTCAGATGAGAGATGCCGGCTGGTGTCCGGCTCTCCCATCTGTACTGTATAATTGCCTATGCCAGCGAAGCTCAGAGCCCTGCTGCCATAGGCAATGAAGAGAGGCATACATGAACTGGCATCTTTCCCTCTCTTTATCCGTGGAAACTGCAATCAATCTGCATCTCCCATGGACACAGGAACAGCCAGCCGGAGAGGAGAGCAGATGTCTGCCCCCCCCCCCCCCCCCCCCCCCCCCTGCCGATCAGTGTGGAGAATGACGTGTGCTGAGAGTGTACTGCTGCTAGTGACACTTACTGCTCCTTTTCTCCTTCCCCCTATCCCACCCCCTGTCTGCAGTTCCACCGATAGCACCAACGCATTGCAGTTGCATAAGCACTTGCCTGGGTTGCCTTATGCATTAGTACGTTAAACACAATTGCAGCACACATAATTCTGCCGCATAGCAAGCATCTCACACTAGCATAGGAGACCTAGTGCAGCGGCATGCATTAATGCCGGGTTAATTTACCTGCGTTCATGCACCTGTTGCCGGTAATATGCAGCAGGTGTAAAAGGATCCTTAATCTTTCTTCTGCCTGAACCCTCCTGAACTCTTAGAACAAGTTCTTTTTTTTATCTGAACTTTAACTCTTACCTTTACTTTAAAACACAACCATCGACATAATCTCCCTAAAACTTTAATGGGAATAAATTGAACCCTAAAAAAGCCAAAATCTGCAAAGCATTATTTCTTTTTGTACACTGTAGGCAGCTGTTTCAGCGCCAAATAAGGACAAAGGCGTTATTTGGAAGGTTTCAGTGCAACCCCCCCATCGTTTTTATTTTTATTAGATTTGTCATTGAAGCAATGACATGTTCTCTAAAGGAGTTAATGGTGTAATTATTTTGCAGCAGTAATTACCAGGATGAGGGGTAAACTGTATTGATTAATTACTTCATGCCTTATCCACATCTTCCTTACCTGGTCCCATGGAGTAACAACACTGCTTGTGAAAATGAATGCATAGCCCATGGCCACCAAGGATCCCCAGATGAGGAAGGCTAGTACCTTCATACCCTTCTGCAGCACAGTTTCTATGCACACCAGTATAAAGAGTATAGCGAACACTCCCAAGGCACAGAAAACGCTGACAAGGAAGCCAGTATTGTCGGAGAACGTCTGAAATCACAAACATAGAATCATAAGGTCACCACACCTAGCACAACACAATACACCTTGTTATATACAGTCAACAATTCAAGTGAAAATGTGGTGGTTATACAACATTAAAAACCAAAACTACAATCAACGCAAAGTAACCTTTGCCAATGTAATACATTTATAACATTATCATACAATTGTACATTGCTACTGGGATGTGTCCTCAAAATAACAATGAATTTACTGCAACAATGTAAATCTTTCCCATATTATTAGATTATCTTGACAAAAACATGTATTGTAAGATTTTGGATATGACACACTTATAAATGTATCCATATAAATTTGGTTTAGGTATTTATTTTTGTCATTGTTTCCAAACAATATCATGCACAATGGTGTCTGAACCTACACAATGTTGTGCCTTCTGGTCACCTCCTTTACCACTCACAGCTCTAACCTGATGCATTAATATACCCCTAACCGCTCCCTCCACTCCTACTTTCTGGAACTTTCTCCCTCGTCCCATTGGGCTTCCTCCTACTTTTAGCACTTTCAAAATAGCCCTGAAAACCCACCTTCAGTCTGGCCTACATACTATCTTTTCATTACTAACATCACCACCATGCCAGTTCCACTCAACCTGTTGTATACGCCTTTCTCAAAACTCTAAGGGTAGGCATACGCAGGCTGATCCCTGCCCAAGTTATTTGCCGATCAACCACCATGCAAGTTTCAGCCACTTGCCTGCAAATCGGGATGCGGTCATCTGGTCAGATTGACCAGGATCCTCCTGCATGTCAGATCACAGGGTGATCATGCATGTCGGTAAATTCCCGGTTGGTCCCATTAAGTAATGCCCGGCACACAAAGGGTGCCCGCCGATCCTCTGAGGGGCCTACCTCTGAGTCGCCTACCTATCTTTTCATTACTAACCTTGCCAGTTCCACCCTACCTGTTGTGAAAGCCTTTCCCCAACCTCTTAAGGTAGGCATACATGGGCCGATTCCCGCCCGATTTTTCGTCAGATCGTCCAGGATCCTCCCGCATGTTGAATCACTGACCTCATCCAAAGTAATGTCATCCCCATCCAAAGTAATGGACGGCACGCAAAGGGTAACTGCCGATCTGAGTTGTCAGCTGCAGCGTGATCATGTCATCACGCTGCAGTCTGTCCCTTATCTATGGAGGGAGAATCTGCCCGTGTATGAGGACCTTTAGATTGTAGACCCGATTTGGCAGGGTCCTCTTCTCCTCCTGTGTCATAGTCTGTACCTGTGTGTTATCTTGTACATCTCAACCCTTTTTAATGTACAGTGCTGTAAAAATGTTGCCACTTCAAAAATACAAGTTATTAATAATAAAAAAACATTCTTATATGCACTGCTCCTCTTCCAACTTTCCATGATCTAGCTGAAGACACCCTTTTCATCCAATGATTAGTACTTCTCAACATCATAGCAACCTGCCCATCCTTTTTACATCCGCCACTGCAAGGTACATTTATGGGACTCTATTGCGCAGACAGGGCAATAATAGGACATTGAAGCTTCTAATAAAACACAGTTACTCTTTAAGTGTAGGCATAGCAAAAAGAAATAGAAAAAAAGCTGCTGACACATGAGCATCAGGAAATTGGAATCCTCAGAGAGAAATCTTCAATTACTTGAAGCATCACAGACATCTCCGTTGCAGATAGTACATACTGTATACAGTATATCCTACAACTTATTGCAAGGATTTAACCGAACTTTATTCCAGACCACAACCAGCCATTTCACCCCAATTCCAGATCTAACTATTTATTTCCTATTTCTGAAAGCAAAAGCCAGCATTTGTAGTATACATATTCAACTGCATATTATTTAATACTTTCATATGCTATTTAACAACAGGTATGCTGTGTTTTTGAGAACACATTTGTTTTGAAATATAATATATTGGAATAAAAAATATTTTTAAACTATTGTAAACTAGTTTTAATGTAATGTAAACTAGAACTTTTTAATACAGGAATGGATATGGCACGCCTTTCTTATTCTAACACCCAGCTTTGTGGCAGGGTCTGGATTAAAGCTATCCTATGGACCATTCCATCCCTCTCATCTGTAGCTCTTTTTACAGATTCTGTCCGAATATCCATCATTTAAAATGAAAAAAATGGCCTGTACCTAGTAGTCATGGATTAGCCATATTCTTTGCCATTTTAAAACAATAGTTGCCTGAAAGCTTCCTGTTTTCTTCTAAAACAGACTGACACAGATTCAGAAACTTCAGTACCTATTACAAACGGGTGATTTGTCTTTAGGTATTTTGTAAAGATTAATTCCACAAACTTCTCTAAAGTTAAAAGTCTAAATTAGGACATGGATTTGTATGTAAAGGTAGTCATACACAGGTCGATTTTCGATCGGCAGTCAATCAGGTTTTGATCACCCTGCCCGATCGACCCCAAAAAAATCGGATAATGAACCGACATGTTGGTTTTTTTGGTCGATCGTTTGGCAATCGGAGTACATTGATGGACCCAAATAGCCCTTATGCAGCAGCCTTTCCGATCAATGGATTTTGTGGAATCGGCCATTTTGGAGATTGGCTCATGTCCAAATTGACCACAAATCGGATTCCCAAGGTGGCGTTGCATTGATTCCCGATCGCCTGGAAAGATTCGATCGGCAATCGATCGGCATTTGATCGCTGACAAATCAACCTGTGTTTGGCTACCTTAAGTGTACAGTGTGGCTATGTTTCTACCACGTTGAAATCCCAGTTTGACGTACGGTTAACAGATGTTGACACATCCCCTTATATTTAATGACCCTACACCCAATTACGTTGGTGTGATGCGTTGTGCACCGTTGCATTAAATCAATGTAGAGTGCTTAGTGAATCTTGACGCAATGGAGCCCAGAGCAAGTGTGGGTGCACTGGCCACCCATAGAGAATGCATTGAATCCATCACCAGTGGATGGATATCTGCTGGTAAGGGACTGTTTTCGCTTAAAAAAAAAAAAAAAAAAAAAAAAAAGAAGAAGATTAAAAAAAAGTGCCCAACACCACTTCTGGTCTTTTTCAATCATCACTTCTGGGATCGCAAAGGACCAGAAGAATAGACAGAAAGGTCCCTCCATTTGTAATGCATGCCTTACAGCATCTGCAGAAGGTCCATGGCAAACTCACGGATGCTGGTATATCACACAGATTGAAACAGAAGCTCTCATCAGTAGAACATTTTATGATCAACTTACGCATCAGATAAGATTTTAAATAATGGAAGTAAAATTCCAGAATTGATTCAGGTTGGGCGACGGTTTTGAGAACCCAGCTAGTGTACTATTTAGCTCACCTTATGCCTAAATATGCTTAATGACATGCACAAAATTATACGTTGCAATTTGCATAGAGACTGAAGCTGAGCCAATTAAATTGTGAATCTGTATAGATTGACTTGGCTTGAGTCTCATGTGAATTGCATGATCACAAAAATAACTTCGATCACTAACAAAATGGTTTACTGAAGATACATCTCTTGAAATGATGACTGTTTCAAAAAATTATAAACATAAAAGCCCAAAAAGAGAGTAATTATTACGATTATTTTAGCGACATCATAATGCACTGCGCTTTACAGAGTATATAGTCATATCACTAACTGTCTCTGAGATGAACTCACAAGGCCCCTACTGTAGTCATGTATATGTAACTAACACATATGTCATAGTCTAAGTCATGTGTAACGAACATAGGAGAATCATTATGGAGGAAGCCAATTTACCTAGCAGCATGTCTTTGGAGTGTGGGAGGAAACAGGAGTACCCAGAGGAAACCCACTCAGACATGGGGAGAACATGCAAACTCCTTGCAGATAGTGCCCAGGCCAGGATGTAAACCTAGTACCCATGAGCTGCATAGACAGACTGCTAACCCCCTGAGCCACGTGCTGCCCAAAATTAATAGGAAACCATTGATCATGGGCAAAGATCATTTAAACTTTATAATTCTCTCTTTCCTTGTCGTGGGACTAAAACAAATACCATAACTTTTGGTAACAGTAATCATTGCATGTATATACGGTATTTTCATATATAGGCAGAAGGTGGAGCTCCCGGTTTCTTTTTATGTTTTACACATTATCCCTATTCCCTCTGATGAAAAACCCGAACATACATAACCATATGTGTCAGACTAATAAAGAATCTCCTGCTGAGTACAGACAGCCTGGAATAAAGCTGTATTCAGAGATGGCTCCTCATGTATTCGCTCATTAAAAATCTATTATGTTCCAGTAATATTTATTTCCCTATACAATTACATAGATATTTTCTGCTCCATTTAAAAAATTGGAAAGAGACCTCTTACATCATCACCCTGATTTGGACAAAATGTTACATCAGCCAAGGAAACAAAAGGTGTCCAGATCATCTAGTTCATTTCATGCTTATACATCTTTTATCAAGCTTTCACTAAGCCTTGGAAAAATGCTAATGCTAAAATCCTATTTGAACACTGCTTGTGTTAATCGCATAGTGACTGAACAATAATAAGCACTTTGTTGGTTACAAAAACCTTCGGGCGAACTGGAAAATGTCTACGGTTTCGCAGTAAAACTGTTCAGAAAATAATATATGCCTCAGTTTTCAAAATAATATAAGGAAAAGTCATTGTAAGTTATTTAAAAAGAACATAAAAGAAATATTTTAAAAATAACACACCAAAACTACTGTATATACTTGAATATAGGGCGCTCTGAATATAAGCTGGGTTACTAGTACTACAAAAAAAAAACCTGGAAAATTGGAATGACTTGAGTATAAGCCTATGGTGCACATAGACACACAGCAAATTTGCTTTTGTTTTGGGATGTCATGTGAAAATGCAGCTAGCTGATTTGTGAGCTGATCGTAAGGCCCCCGGACACGGTATCATCACTAAAATTACTGGAGATGTACAGATTTGTAGAAACATTTTACAGATAAACAGTTTTGCTTATGTAGTTTGTGCATATATAAATTCAAAGTTAACTGCAAACATTTTGACAGAGGTAGCTAATCACAGGGAAGTGATAGGAATAGTCTACCACTACCTGAATCTACTAGAGAGGCTTTCCAGGCCCTGAAAATAGGTTACAGCAAGTGTTGTTTACTAAGTACAGTGGAACCACTTTCCTAACCTTTTAATAATAATAAAAAGATGTAAAGTATGTGTAAAATTCAAGAAACACCAATAATATTCCTACTTTTATAGCAAATAAAGTTATAACACGTTCCTAGCCTACCAGAAACAACAATTTAAGGCTCTTTCTTGTAATTGCCCTCTTATCCCTCTTTTTTTCCATCTATCCTACCTTTTTTGGGGACATGATGCACTGAAAATGCACTGATTGTCCTTAGCGAAAATTCCTAGACACCTATGGGGTTCCTGCTTACACCCCTGTATGCTCATATATCTGGGCTCAGAGGTAAGTTTCTTGACACCTCTGGGGACCATGGGTGCAACCCTCAGGCAATAGCGTTTTTACTGGCTGTATGGAAGTCTATGTTTTAAAGCGTCATTAACGCTTTCTGCCACAGGATTGCGCCTGTAAAGCATAAACATACCGTATTTTTCAGACCATAAGACGCACTTTTTCACCCCCAAAATTGGGGGCAAAAAGTGCCTGCGTCTTATGGTCCGAATGTGCGACCCCCGGGGCCACTCGGCCGCTGGTGGTCGCATCTTGGCTGCCCGCCAACTCCCCCGGCACGGACATTAGCCGGAGGAGCTGGAGGGAACTGTCAGTTGAGAGATGCCGGCTGCTGCCGGCTCTCTCAGCTGTTCTGTAAAATTGCCCACTAGAAAAGCTAGAGAGAGGGAGAGATAGACATTTTCCCTCTCTCAGTGTCAGTGTGAATCGCAAGAACTCGGCTCTTCACACTGACACACGGGCACAATCACAGCTGAGCTGTTAAGAGCAGAAGAGAGGGAGAAAGAACACGCTGCAGAGTCACTGCTGCTAGTGACCCCTGCTGGCTGAAAAGAATATTGCCACCCAAACTCATTGCATTAACAATTGATGTGAAAACTTGATAAATATTTTATTTTCTGGATTTCCTGCCCTAAAAACTGTGTGCGTCTTATGGTCCGGTGCGTCTTATAGTCCGAAAAATACGGTAGTCGGGTAATGAATCACATTTTTGGTTGTATGTCTTTTTCCAGCTGGTCGTATCTGAAGGGTCCACTGTATATGGTTTTCAATTAAAACCAATGGCTTAATGCATTGATTAAGGTTCCCATTGGCCTTTAATTGCCCATGACAGACTGATGAGACAGAGCAAAGCAGGTGATAGGTCTGCTTTAAGGTATTTATCAGCAACTGGGCTACATGGCAGTATTCCAACATGATAAAGATCCCAAACACACCTCCAAGATGCCTTGCTTAAGAAACTGTGGGTAAAAGTGCTGGACTGGCCAAGCAAGTCATCAGACCCAAACTCAAACAGAAGATGGAGGAGCACAAAGTCTCCAACATCCACCAGCTCTGTGATGTAGTCTTGGAGGAGTGGAAAAGGGTTCCAGTTGCAGTGAACTCCATGCCCAAGAGAATAAAGGCAGTGCTGCAAAATAACATTGACTTTTTGGGCACAAATACAACATTTACACTAAGGGTTACTGTACTCACTTTTTTTATATTATTGGCTGTAAGTTGAGTTGTTTTGAGGGCACAGCAAATATATTATTTCATTTAAACTTCACTGACTACTTTACATTCAATTAAAGTGCCATATCTCAGTGTTATCCCATGAAAAGTGCCAACGTCTAGATCAGTGGTGGGCAACTGAGTTGATATGTAGGGCCACAAGTGTGGCCCTAGGCATCACTAAAGGGCCGCACATAACATTGATCCAGACCCTCAACCTGTCGACATATGTCAGCAGTTGATGGACCAGATCCTGACAGGCAATCAAAACCCAACAACACCCACTCCCCCTCCTGCCCCTGGGTCCAGAGCTCATATGTAGACTTGGTTTCCTTGATCAACATTGCCAATCTTACTGATGTAGGACCACCAAAGTTAATAAGCAAAGCTGGGTCAGTGTGTGACCACTTCACTGGTGAGTTGCTATGCCCTATGCATTAACAGTTCGGTTTTGGGGGCTGCATGTGGAGGACCAAGGGGGGCCGCCAAACAACGCCCAAAGGGACGCATGCGGCCCCCGGGCCACAGGTTGGGCACCTAGGGTCTAGATGGTCGAAATGTAGAAAATTCGATTTGACTTCAATTATTATTTTCCCGACCAAATGGGAAATTTAGATTGTGAATGTTTCAATTATATTATATGATAAGCACCATAACATATTTTTAAGTATTTTAGTAAAAATTTTAATTAGATTTTCAACTTTTTGGGCGAAAAGTCAAACTGGCCCCAGAAAAATTGGGCAATGTGAAATTTAGTTGAAATATTGAAATTTCAACTTAAAAATTCACATTGTGAATTTTTTGACCATCCCGATTAACTACTAAAAACAAGGTCAGAGGTGTACTCACTTTGATAGATACTGTCAAACTAGTTATACACAGTTCAACTTTTGCATGATCGATCTCAGATTTGATCAACTTGTGCGATTTCAATATTGATCACCAGTCTAACTTTGATTGATTGTATCACCACAATGTGATCGATTTAAAAACAATGGATTCCTTGACTGCTATATTGGGACTTTACTCCTCGCCTGCGGCGCTTATAAAGACTCCGTTTGCT
>CM070032.1:84884543-84894882 GCA_036250615.1 Ptychadena robeensis | reverse complement strand
CTGCTTACTACCTTTGGCATGCCTCCATGTCGGCTTCCCACCTGTGGCATGCCTCCATGTGACAAACCACCATAAAGATATATCATTGTGTATAGTCAGAACTTTTTCTGTAACTGCCTATATTCCATAAAAAATCATTATGGGATGCATGTATGTCTTGCTCATTCTGCTGTGACTATATACGAGGCGGTGAGGATAATGACATTAATATAAATCTCGCTATGGGCACAGCTACAAATTTAACCTGTTACATTGCCTAAACCAAGAAAAGAGCTGATTTGTCGGGATAATTGGGAAAAGTTTATTATTAACCATCCCATCTTTGGGAACATCTTTTACAATCACACCAGAGTCTGGTGTCTATCGGCAATAAAAATCAGAAAAGGAACTTGGAAGTAGAATTATTGCCCTACTACTCTGCAAACCTTACAAAGGGATTATGCAATTCACCATGTTTAAAAGGCTTTTCTGACACAAAACTACACATCAAAGAAAAGCTGAGGCATGAAGTGGTCTGGCATGGGCTTTAATATAGGTATAAACTACGGTAAATATACAACAGTTACTTAAACCACATTTGATAAGATATAGACTATATTCAAGGCAGCTATTTTCCTCAGTATTAATAGAACATGAATACACTGGCATTCCGGTTTGCTTCTAAATAAATGTGAAGGCTGGTCAACAAAGCGGAGGCAACAATGCCAGGCAGGTGAAACCTACAGAATAAGGATTCTTGGCACGGTCACATTTACATCTGAGTCCTCCCATCAAAGACAAAAGAAACACAATAGCACAGCCAATAGTATAGAAATAGTAGAGTCAATGCTTGTAATGTGACAGCCATAACTGCTGAGAATCAATTTACCAATTAGAAACCAACATCTTAACTGTAACCTGTCATCTCCAAACAAATACCAATCTTCCATGGAACAGCAAGACCACAGCTTGCAGCAAATAGAATTTTTAACAAGTACCTGTGCCTAGACCGCAGGCATACAACTGTTTACAAATTTATAAAAAGCTTAGAAGCTTCTCACAGATCTCAACAAATAGGCTTCATTGACCATTGTCCAAATACTTTTCTTCGCTACAAGTTCCAGGCAGTTGTCAACTAATAATGACGTTATAAACTGAGAAAGGCTTTCAGAAAAAAAGAAGAGAAAACAAAGATAAATCAGAGATCACTAAACAGGACCAGTCTTTTCTCCAAGATTCATCCTGAAATGTTCATCTTTAGTACTTTGTCCTGCTACTAGATGTCTTAGGAGTGATCATCAACACGAGCCTAGGTCATCAGACTGTGACTAGACCAATGGTTCCCAAATTCCCTGCAGGCCCCCCCTTTTCAATATAGGAACATTTTTCAATAAAACGTCACAGGCTTAGAATGAGGGCCACCACATACGGAAACAAGTGGGGTGGTTTACCAGTAAAAGACGCAGTACCGCCAGCTGATCCTTTATGGTAAAAAAAAAACACACCAATCATAAACAAACATTTATCATTCACATAGAGACCAACATACACAGAAACACACACATACTGTCTGCAGCTAGTTCCCCTATGGTTGATTGGCTAAGGTAGGGGAAGGTGGGTGGACTGTGTGCAATTACCCTCTCTCTGGCTGACAACCAGATTCTCACATAGAGGGCCCCAAGTGCCACCTCGGCTGGCCCCAAAACTGTGCCCCTCCTGGAATACCTCTGCACCCTCCCAGGAGGGCCGCCCCCCAGGGCCAGCCCAACAGTTGATCTTATGTCTCCATCACTATTTTTTCTCTTTCTATTAGAAATGTTGTACTTATTTTTCTAAAGAGGGATACCAAGATACCAGATATCAAGTTCAAATTCAAAATTCCAATAATTCTAATTCAAGTATACTGCTTGAAGTTCAATATAAATCTCCAAGAGTGCAACTCTTTCACCGTTACATGTCTTTTTTCCCAGTCTTTATAGAAGTTATTAATATTTTGTATATACTATTCTTCTTTGAAACCAGAATCCTTTAAATAGGGTAAGGTAAACAAAAAACAACAACACTTTGAATAGCATTTAAAGCCGCCTGAAGCATTCCCAACTCACCCTCATGTACAGTTAATACAAAAAAGTGCTTTTGTCTAAGTGATAAACTAGGTTGCTTAGGAAGGAAGGAGGAAGTTACACAAAAGTCATATTTTCAACAAAAAACCTTCTCCCTTCAGGGCCAAATCACATAACAGCGGAGTCAAGACGCCCTCAGTCTGATTATGCTTTATCTTCTAGCAATAGTAATGTTCTCTGGCGGACAAATGCCACTTCTCTAAGTATAGCAGCCATATGCTTCATTTATCTGATGCACTTACATTGAGAGTGCAGCATGGTCTTATTCAATACATTTGATTTGTTGTCAGTTGGTAAAAAACCATTGCCATACAACTAGAAAATAGAAAAAGCTCTACTTACCCGCCCAGTGGCGAATGTGATGGTTATAAGTGCACAGCATATTGCCAGTACAATGAGCAGCAGTAAAAGGATGACTGGATACTGCTGCCGCAAGCGGTAGTAGGACTCATAGAAGACACCTTCCTTTTCTCGGAAACATCGCGCTGAGTAAGGGCCCAGGTGAGCCCTGTTGTTCTCTGGCATCTGTATGAACTATCTGAGTCTTCTGCTCCTGGAACAAGCTAGTACACGGCAGAACTGGCAGAAGGGTATGGAGCATAATTTAGGGTCCATCACAAAGGTCCAGAAACAGAGTTGTAAGACCTCCATAGACAAGACATTGCAATGAAAAGATTACCATCACCGGTGTTTCAAGCCAAAATAGGATCTGAAAAAAAACCCCACAAATGTTATTTTTAGAAATTAAATGACAAAATGTTCGTTTATATAGACATTCTGTGTATTTGTAGATGTTATCACTGTGTACATAGAAACTCACAAGCATTTGGTGTTAGTTCCCCAAAAATGTAAAATAAAGCAATATACGGTATGTGTATGGTATGATGATAGAGGGGAGAAATTCCTGACAATTTACAGCATCAAAAGTTATAGCAAGAGCCACTACTTCTAGAGTTTACAACAATGGGTAGGTAGTCATCAACCACTTCTATTCACTTCCCATAGTGTGCCCTCCATTTCATATCATCATAATAAAACACAGTCCTCCTGATAAGCAAAGGTTTATTAAAAAAGAAAGCCAATCAGGAGCTACAAGTGTGCCCAACACATTACTCACTATTCAAATCTCAGCGCACATATGTAATGATGTCCTCCTTACACCATACATGCAGTATATGAGAGCTGGTTTGTATTTCTGTGCATCCAGTTCTAAGATTTACACCCCATTCCAAGTTATTTTGCAAATGTTATTGTTCTCCGATTTTCCTAAATAGTCAATATAAGTGGCAGTCAGTATCATTTTGGGTTATCAACCATTACAGTGTAATTGAATGTACGGCTAGGGCTCCACTATGTGCTGGAATCCGCTGATGTGCACAAGCCTCTGTTGCGTTCATGTGGACGAGAAGCATCATGTGGATGAAACCCAACAGCTTGGGAGCTCTGACGGCCAAGAAGACAACCCTTTCATAGCCCCATTGCCATCAATGGGTGGCTTGCGCTGCGCATGTGGTGCCCTAGTCTTACTAAACAAACCTCCTAATAACAACGGTATGTTTTTTCAAAAATAGAAAACTGGAAACATGCTGTTCCAAAATATTACAGACAGAGTTTCAAAACATTTTATAGGTTGTTATTAAATGAAAATGGTCATTTGTTGAATTTGCTGAATTCATATTTCATATTTACTGAAATCAAAAACTATTTCTTAAAAAAACAGGTCACATTGTATATATAACTGGGACTTCTTAATTGATAGCAGCTTCACAATTATTGTATCCATGGGTCCTTTTGCCATGTTTCTGCTTGAATAACTTTGCAGGAAGCTAGAATAGCCTCCCAAAGCTGTTTTTTAGATGTAAACTGCCTGCCACTCTCATAGATTATTTCTTGAGGATGCTCCAAAGGGTCTCAACGGGATTGAGGTCAAGGGAGGATGGAGGTCACATTATGTGTTTCGCTACTTTTATGCTGATAATAGCAAATGATGCAGAGGTATTCCTTGCAACATGAGAAGGTGCATTGTCATGCATGAAGAGGAATTTGTTACAGAAAGCAAGGTTCTTGGAAGAAAATGATCAGTCAGAAATCCACATAATTTTCAGAGTTCATTTTCACACCTAGAAAAGACCCTTAATGGGCCAACCAGCTCTCTCCCAACAATTCCTTAAACCCAAAACATAAACAATCACCTCCTTGTGGTGCTTTCCAATTTCCCTAACAGATAAAGTGTTGGTGGGAGGCAATATGGCTTTAGCAATCTATCATAAGATTTAAATAGATTTCAAAGATTCACTGGCTACTGTTGGGTTCACCCATATCTCCAAGATCAGAACTCCCTTTCTTCATACTTTGTCTCTTCCAGCTATCTTCAACACTGGGGTGTCCTTAATAATATATGGGTGTGAGTGTGTAAATATATATATATATATATATATATATATATAAAAAATATTTTTTTCTTAAGGTTTTGTCTCCTATCCAACCCCTAATTATCATGCTTGTAAAACACAAAATAACTTGCTGCATTGCTGCCAGAATCACATTAAGTAAAGGAGTAGAAATATGGGGAATAAAATATACAACTTTGGAGGAAAACCCATCCAGTGAGAGATGTAAAATGGATGCATCACCCTGAGCACTGAGACTTTTAGGACAGAGCGACGATTTTGGTGAGAACTGTTTAGTGGTTTTATAATTATGAGAAAATGGAGATTAGCATTGCTGTGGAATGTGATTGTAACTTATGGAGGCCAAAAGGTAATGTAGTATATGGAATAATAAAGCATATCAGAATGACATGTACGTGTATGATTTGGTGGAATTTGGGTTTCCACACCTGAGGATGTAGGGACAGGACACAGGTCAACAGGCAAAAGTAGTTATATGGCCCCCTCCTGAGAGGTCACCAACAACGCTTCAGCAAACTGTCTTGCCACAACTAGCAGGTGGGTAAAGTGCCATTCCTTTATCTTATTCATACAGCCTGGAATTTACCTTGTGCAGACATATTTGTCTGATCTACAGACAATCACACAGAGCCCCGACGGCCTGGATTACATTCTTCTCATTCTCTTCTATTTAAAAGCTTTTCAACAAAAACTTCCCCATACACACTAAGCATGTGATCTTGTATCCTTCAATCTATCCATGCTCCACATCCTCCACTGATCAGCCACATTACACGATACAGCTTTTGGCATCATTGTCATTTCCTTTTACCTTCCACTGCATTACATTCTAATAGATGTCCATTCCAAGAAATACCATTCATACAATAAAACTTTCCTTTCTACAAAAGATTACCGCCGCCAAACGCAGGAGAGAAACCGTGCTGGGAAAACTAGGACACAACAGCTAATGTGGAGCACGATTTGTCAGCCTGTCGTATGTGTACCCCCGAGGGGGCCCGAGATGGATGCAGAGAACCTTCCCAAATTAACTCCAAGATTGTATATGTATAGTGTGCGCAACCTGCATTTATTATGTGTCTAGTGCAAGACTGTGGGCTATATTTCTAGTGATAGAGGACACAATCCTACATGTGTTATAGGTGTGTGTAGTAGCAGAAGACATTAGCCTATATGTGTTACAGGTTATAGGTGTGTGTAGTGATAGAAGACATTAGCCTACGTGTGTTATAGGTGTGTGTAGTCACAGAAGGCACTAGCCTACATGTGTACTATAGGTTTTTGTTGTGATTGAATACACTCTCCTACATGTGTTATAGGTGTGTGTAGTGGTAGAAGACACAATCCTACATGTGTACTATTGGTTTTTGTAGTGATTGAATACACTCTCCTACATGTGTTATAGGTGTGTGTAGTGGTGGAAGACACAATCCTATATGTGTAATATAGGTGTGTGTTGTCATAGAAGACACAAGCCTACATTTGTTGTAGGTGTGTGTGTACTCATAGAAGACACTAGCCTTCATGTGTTATACAGTTGAGGCCAAAATTATTAGCCCGACCCCTTATGAAATTGGACAACACTTGATTTCTCCATGAAAATGACCATTAACAACAAGTATTTTGTTTTTTTGTAAACAACTTCACTATAAAAACAATGTTCACTAAGGGCTTGTTTCCATTACGTCGGGAGCCCTCCGCTAAGCGTACACGCTTAGCGGGGGTCCCCGACGTAGCAGATAGACTTACCTGCTCGGCGGACGGGTCTGTCTTCGTTGCACCGACCCGATCCGCCGGTGTCAGGCTGAACGTAGTCGAGTACGTCCAGCCTGTACACCGGCGGATGTCTAAACACACCATCCCCCGGCAGGCTGAGTCTATGGGATACGTCGGGACCCCTGCTTAGCGTATACGCTTAGCGGAGGGCTCCCGACGTACAATGGAAACAAAGCCTAAGTGTAATTGGCATATTGATTGTAAAGAAAAAAAATGAGAAATCCAAAATGATTACCTCCCTGGCCATTATTAGTCAATAGTGCTGTCCTCCCCATCCAAAGTAATGGGATAGGCCAGGAATTTACCAACATGTCGGATCACAATGTGATCTGACATGAGGGAGATTTTTGGTTGTTGTGCCCAGGTGGGCCCACCCAATTTGCAGCCGAACGTCCGCCAGGAACACACACGGCGGGCGACCAGCCCAAAAAATCAGCCCGTGTATGACTACCTTTAAGCACTACACCTTTAGATCTCTCTGTCAGATATCCTTTAGATCTACCAACAACGATGTAGTATGGGGTCCTCTGCTATTAAACACAGGTAGATTGTTAAGAAACATGGTTTTGGTAAACTATGGCTGCGAGTGCACATGCACATCGGTTGGTGGCAATATTGCCCCCTGCTTGTTGCATGTGTGGGAACTGATCATGGGTGCCCACATGGGGTGACAGATCGTGTCCATAAATCTCTGGCCAATGCCATTAGTTTCAATGGGGACCGGTGTCTCCATTGAAACTAATGGCTGGAACACGAAGAGTGCCTGCCGATGCTGTGAGCGATGGAGAGCAGTGTGATGACGTCATCACGCTGCTCTCCACAGCTCATCTGTCGGTCCCCACTCGATACATGTGAGTAATTCCTTACTAGGTTGGCACAGATCTCCTGAGGGATTTTTCCATTGAACATTGTTCTAGCCGGTCCAAATTACAGGGTTTCCAAGCATGGACATTCATTTTGAGCACCCACACAGATTCTCAATAGGATTGCGGTGCAGGCTACTCCAGGATCTTCTGGTCTGTTATAGGTGTATGTAGCCACAGAAGACATTAGCCTACATGCATATGTGTAGTGGTAGAAGATACTATCTTACATGTGTTATAGGTGTGCGTAATCATAGAAGACACTAGCCTACATGCATTATAGGTGTGTGTAGTCACAAAAGACACTAGCCTACATGTGTTATATAGATGTGTGTAGTGATAAATAAAAGTTAAATCGTGAACAAATCGATTACAGTGTGTGGTAGTACGATCAATTGTTCAGTGATCAAGCGAAACTGGAATCGCATAAGGCAATTGATTGAGCAAGTGAACCCGTGTAAGGCTAGCTTTAGGTGCGTGTGTGGTTTAAAACACAATAGTCTGCATTTATATTACATTTTGTAGTGTAGTGATAGGAAGTAGGATACATTCGTGATATGTGTATAGTAAGAGGCAGTAGGATGCATTTGTGATATCTGTGTGTAGTAATAGGCATAAGGATATAATTATGATATGTGTGTGTGTGTGTGTGTTGCAGTATACAGTAGCATACACTTGTAACTTGTGTGTGTATATATATATATATATATATATATATATATATATTTGTGTGTGTGTATGTTTCCAATGTGTCAATTTCCCTGCGTTTGACACATCCAATGTAAATCAGTGGACTAGTACACATATGCATTAATTGCCTGTGTTAGGTTGCGTTACGTTGATGTCAACGCGATGCCCTCAACTTTAATGCAACCCAACGTTAACGAAACCATAGCAATTGCATTAAATGCATCAAAGACGTATGGGTACGCATTTTGACGCATCAGTAAAGAGAAAAATGAAAAGAAAAACGCATGCCTCAATAACCCTGCGTTAAGGCAGATGCGTTAACGCAACTTATCCGTTAACGCCATGGAAACATAGCCTATAAGAGGCATTCGTTTTAGATCTATTTATACATCTATACCTTTCATTTATAAGCTCCCCTTGCTTACAGATAACACTCTGTGACAGTAGAAGTGACCCTGATTACACCCATAGGTGATAAGGAAAAGTCATTATAGAAATCTTCTACATATGTACCACTAGTACACTGAAGCCCCCTGCCATCACACCCTAACAAAGCCCCGATCCATACACAATGAGCAGAAAGTTTCCCGTCCCCCGGTGATCATACTGACCTCCATACACATGATCTAGGGGAAGCAGTCCATGTGCTGATCTGGTCGCCTCCACTTGATCGTTACTCCGGGTGGAAAGTTCCGTCCAAGAGAAGATAAAGTTATGAGGAGGAATAGCGCGGGGACCCCCGGGGGAGGAAGCGGGGGATGGCCAGGCAGACAAGTACCTGGTGATACAAGAACGGAAGAGAACTTTGATCGGAGAGACGCTGCTGCTGCTGCTGAGAAATAATACGAGGGAGGAGGAGGGGGGACGGATCAAAGTCTCTCCGGTCCCTGACTTCTACAACCTGCCCTGGGTCTAATACAGTGCCACTACAAAGCCCAGCCAGGGACACCAGGGGAAACCTTCGTGACAACGTGCCTGGTGTCAGCTCTGTGCGCCAATGGTCGGAGAATGTCATCGCGTGTGCACAGAGGTAGCTCTGGGGGAGGGGTGCAGTACAATTTGGGAAGGAGGAAGACATTGGAAGATGATAAATAGGTAGATATGGGGTAACAGATAGGGCCCCCATACATCTTTAGACTTCTCTGTCAGATTTCCTTTAGACCAAATTTTGTTTTACCAAAACCATGTAACATGAGGGACTTTCTAAACAATCACGTCTACCTGTGTTCAATCACAGAGGATCCTTAAGCCCCCCCATACACCTTAAGATTGATCCATACAATCTCCATTAGATCTACCAACAACTGTGTAGTGCCGGCTCCTCCCTGATAGAATGCATAGTGATTGGAAGTATTAGAAAGCTCCTCATATTACATGGTTTTGGTAGAACAAAATTTGATTGTACAGAAATTGTATGGAAAGATTGTAAAGTGTATGGGGGGCTTTACATAGTTGTTGGTAGATCTAAATGATATCTGAAACAAGATCTAAAAAGGTGTATATGGTCAGCTTTAGGGCTGGTTTCCATTATACATCGGAACCCCCTCCGCTAAGCGTATTGCTTGCCGGGGATCCCGACATAGCACACAGACTTTGCCTGCTCGGCGGATGCTGTGTTTACACATCTGCCGATGCAGAGGCTCAACGTACTCAACTTCATTGAGCCTTGCATTGGCGGAGTGGCTCGATGCAGTGAAGACACAGCATCCGCCGAGCAGGTAAGTCTATGCGTTACGTTGGGATCCCTGCCAAGCAATTCGCTTAGCGGAGGGGGTCCCGACGTATAATGCAAACAAGCCCTTAAGCTAGGAACACACGGCTCGATGTAAGCGTACCATCGATGTAAGATTAGATGAAAAACATTGATTATTGTATTTTTTCGATCGAAACGTGTGCGCTAGAGTATAATTTACAACCATACAATAGTTGTACAATATCGATGTAAAAATCCTAAAAACAGGAAGCTGTCACTTCCTCGAATACAATTGTACGATGAAAATAAACATTCCACGAAAGTAGTTTGATCATAGTACAATTTGACGATTATTTTCCAATTATTGTCTATCATACCATGTATACGTCCCACGATTTAAGCACAATCGATGTAAATAATTATCTATTTACATCGATTGTATGCTTACATCGAGCCATGTGTTAAATAATAGCTTTAGGGCTCCCATACCCCTTTAGACTTCTGTCAGATTTCCTTTAGATCTCCTTTTGTTTTACCAAAACCATGTAATATGAGGGACTTTCTAAACCATTAAGTCTACCTGTGTTCAATCGCAGAGGACTCGGCAATACATAGTTGTTGGTAGATCTAAAGGATATCTGACAGAGAGATCTCAAGGTGTATGGCCAGCTTTAGACATCTGATGCCAGATCTACACATCTCATGTAATGAATAGTGATGAGCGACTAGGCAATATTCGAATTGGCGTAATTTTGCGAATATCCGCCATAATATTCGATTCCATATTCGTAATCTCGAATATCC
>CM070032.1:84864590-84879972 GCA_036250615.1 Ptychadena robeensis | reverse complement strand
AAGTACGTTTTTGGGGTTTTTCACTGCATTCCTCCCTATTATTGGCACTTCTAGTGCCATCAATGAAAACATAGTTTCCTGGTGGTAGGTCCGCTTTAAGTGCTCACTCGCGATTTTAATCACATGTGGCAATCGCGGCTGATCGCCTCTATTAAGTTGAGTGGGCTTTTGTACACTTCAACTAAGGGACACGATCGACCCCTGATTGTGGCCATAGACTTGAATGGGAATGTGCGCCGCAATTACAATGGTGGCTGATCACCTATGTGGAAACATAGCCTTACTCTGTTGCATTAGGTTGTGCACCTCATATCCTATTCCTATAAGGTACATATTAGGCTAATCGGTGATTAGGATTGACCTAAAGGGGTATGATCAGATAGAGCCTGAGAGCATTTACAGCATATACTACTCCTATAGAATGCTTTACTTGAATCCCCCCCAAAATTATAATTTATGTAGCAAAATCAGCAATTTAAACAGTTATACTTTTTTAAAGAATACAACTGATAAACCAATTGTTAGCCTGAGCCCTCCAATTATAAATGACAGCAGCAAAAACAAAATCTGCCAGTCTCAGTGGTTAGCCGGAGGAAAACATGTTTGCTGTCGGCGGTTAGGGGAATAAAAAAAACAAATCCTATTGTCAGTAAATGAATGAAAAAAATTATTGCTGTCCATGTGTTAAGTAGCCAAAAAGTCATTTCCATTGATACTCAGTGGGGAAGCAGGTGCTGTTTTTGTTAGCTCAAGAGGGAAATCAGGAGAAAGGTTTATATGGATTTAGTTGTACTTACAATGTTTATAGCGATAAAACCTGTGCAGAGATGCACTGAATTTGATGATTTTTTTTACTGTCTTGATGTACATTTTTAAAAAAGCATGTAAAACATGGTTAGCATTTGCAGATGACTGCACTCAGTCATATGTAATCATGGTCTGATGTGATTTTCCAGATGAACCATTTCTACTGAATAGATCAAGAGGAAATGTGCGCTGGTGATCCTGCTCAACCCTAATATGCACGACCTCCAGTAAGTTTGGCCTTTACATCAGCTGATTACTATGGTTCCTTATACAATTTCAGACATAATTTGGTACTTTCAGTACAGTGTGTTAAACTGCCAAGGGTCCTTATATAAATAAAGAGAACTAGTAAGCAATACAATTACATGTTTTTATTTACAGTGCTGTCATCATCATTTTTTCTTAAATATCTGTTTTTGCCAATTTTAGTAATAGTGGTCAAAGATCATTGTATATAATACTATGAATACTATTGACACTTGGCCAGTGGGTCAGCCGGGTTGGATTTATTTGTTTGAATTTTTTTGTCAATAGTGGTTGTGTTGTTGATGGGTTGCCCTATGAGCGGTCATTCATGCTTTAGGCACGTGGATGTGTGTGTATCCTTGTGGCTTTCAGCCAATTTTATAAGATAACACTACAATCATATCTATGGCCAGCCAAACACAATTCTTGGCACAGTGCAGATATGTTTAAGGTTCTCTTTATCAGAAATATAAAACTTATTGAAGATTTTCAAAAATAGGTAAATTTTTGTAAACATTAAATTATTTAATCTATTAGGAAAGAGACACATTACATTCTTATAGGTTAAATAAGTAATATGCCTCATTCTTGATATTTACAATGTTTTGAAACCTCCGACATTTGAGTGATTGTGCTGAGCAGCCATTTTCTGCCTGTCTTATCAAACGTCTTCGTTTAATAAAGGGGATGAACCAAGAGCCTTTAGTGGCTGACCTGCCATAGGTGTGCCAATTCCATGCATCACCGGCATCACTAATGACGGTGATGTGAAATAGGTGACGTGTGACTGGAATGTTGTTATCTTTTGACATTTCCGGCAAACTGCACGTTCATAAGATAATTCCTAGAGACTGCTGATGTCGCAATGAAGATGCGCCCAGAGTGTCATTATCACGTCACTGCATATCCCCCATGGCAACTCATTGCAGAGAATGAGCAGAGGGTGCAAATTTTTAACAAGGGGCAAAGGGCAATCAAAAGTAAGCTAAACAAGTGCCTTAGCTTGCCCACCCCTGGTTTAAACAGAAGATTTCCTAGGGCAGTGATCAGTAACAAATTGACTTGACCAAATTGACCTTTTCTTAAGGTAGGCATACACGAGCAGATTCTCCCTCAATAGATGAGGGACCGACTGTAGCGTGATGATGTCATCACGCTGCAGCCGGTCACCCAGAGGACCCTTTATGTGCCAACATTTAGCGTCCCCATTCAAAGTAATGGGATCAGCCAAGAATGTACCAACATGTTGGATCACCGTGCGATCCGACATGCGGAAGGATCCTGGTCAATCTGTTCAGGTGGGCGCACCTGATTTGACGACCGCCAGGCAGTGGAATGTGCACGGTGGTCAAAAAAAGTCGAGCAGGAATCTGCCAGTGTATGGCTACCTTTAGTGTATGCATAGAGCCAACTTTACTTTGTAAAGACAACTTTATGGTATGATGGATTTTTTATGCATGAAAATGCCCAGCTAGTCTTTTTATTGAGTGCATGGACTAAAGCTATAACCAGCTTACAATTCTTCCACTACCAGTGAGGATGTTTGTCGTATTTGACTATTAAACACATGAGAAATAGTGTGCCTTTAAATAATTAGATGCATTTAGGAAATACCTTTATTCATGACCATAGAAGCATGCCCCCTATATAGATAATAGCTCCTGCACTATTTAAGCCAATTGTGACCGTTCTATATAAAAAGGTGATTCAAGTGATAAATATAGCCATACGCAGGTCTAGTGATCAACTCAGTTCTGTGTGTTCCCTGAGGTCCTGTCTGCATTTGTTGTGTGTAAGGATATACTCCAGCTTTGTCCAGCAGTAATATATCACTAATGAGATCTGGGCGCCTACCCTTCCCCATCACTAACAAGAGTCTTCTGCAAAGACTAATCATCGTTGTTACTGAACCATTCCAGAATCCGAACGTTTCCAGCAGCAGGGCTGTCGCTCTGCTCCTTAATTACTCAACCATTTTAAATGGAAAATGTAATTGCCTTATATACTTATTGAAGTAAAAGCAATAAGACAGTAGCAGGATCATCACTGAATCATTCCGATGCAAGAGCTTCATTACTGGACCGCTCTTGAACTACTGTAAAACTACTGAAGTATACAGAGTTAAGATAGTAATGAACCATTCAAAGATTAAGTTGGCATTATTGTGTCAGTACATTTATTGTGCCAACAACATATAAACCTTGTTTAACCATAGCATTGCCACAACTGTTATCATAAACTTGGAAACACTTTTTGTGGTTATATAAAATGTAGCTTTGGGGTTGGCAAGTTTCCTACTGGCCCTGAGAAAAATGGCATGAATTTCCTCCTCAGCAGTCTGGCTGATCGTCTATTCCTTTTGCTTAATAATAAATGCATTGAGTGAAAATAGTTCCTAATGCTTCCTTGCTTGGCAGTGGAAGATGTAATTCTAGGACTCAAATTGGTTTAGTATATCATTGGAATATTTGCTGCTTCGGCAGTATAGATAAAGCCAGTGTGTTGTTTATTTCCAAAGATATTAATTCAAAGCTTCAGGCAAACATGCACAAATGAGGAAAGCAACTTACATAGGGGGACATTCTACGCAAAGGATTAATGCGCATTTAAAGCTGGCATCTGTTTTCTCAGCCTCATGGCACAGCCAAACAGAGGACACCATTTTTTATTTTACAATTAATGAATATTGTGTTGACACCCTGCCCTCAATTTCTTTACTGGACAGCAAATGAAATGTGGTAGGATTTTTTTAGCTCATTTATTTATTTTTCTCTTTCTCTCGCTTTTTATTTCAGCACATTTGCATTCAGAATACTTCAGTGGTTTCCAGTACTCCCCCCTTTCTCTCAATCTACAGTGGAGAGTAAGAATATTTATACTTCTGTTAAAATCAATAGGCCCAAATAAATTATTTTAAAAGTTTCCCACATGCCATCCCCATCAAATAAGCCTAAAACGTTAAAATAAGCCACCCCCGCAAATAAGACACCCAATGATCCCTGCCCAAATCTCCTTTTCGGGTGGTACAATGGGTAACTGTGTTCCTCCGTGTGACTCCATCAGGGCTGGATGCAGTGCAGGAAGGACAAGCAAGCTGCTGATCCCTGCCGTAATGGAGAATCCAAAAAAAAGTGAGTCAGTGAAGGGGACAATGATTGGCACAGAGTGTTCAGAAGGGGACAAGGAATGGCACAGAGTGATCAGATATAAGACATATATATCACAGTGATAAGACATCTCCCTGAAAAGACCTAGGGCATATTTTACATGTTACGATTTTTCGTACGAATTTTGCCCGACCGACCAACGTGGTCGGGAGATTAATCGATCGGGAGATTAATCGGATATGAAATTATGTACCCGACCGATCCCGATTTCTCAAAATCGGCCGAAAAATTGGTCGGGACCACTTCGGACCAGTCGGTAAATTTTTGGTCAATCTGCTGTTAATAAATAGGGTCGGGCTGATGGATCGGTGATAATTCGAATTCCGATTTTTTGTGCCAGCCGACCGACCATTACATTTTAGGTGAAAATTGGGTGACACGATCGGACGAAAAATCGGTCGGGAGAATAATCGGAACGTGTATGGGGGGCTTAAGACAGTGTCTTATCATTGGAGAAAAATTGTATATCCAGGAAAAGTCAACTGAAAAACTTCAATCTTCATCTGGTGAAGCAATTTTTCTGGTGCCATAAGGTTTCGGCAACTCTTTGTATAACCGAAAAGAACACCATCCCCATGGTAAAAGATTGTGGTGGTGGTGGCATTCCAAATACCAGTACCATAGACGCCTCATTTGGTCTGTGATCGATTCCTGTTTTAATCATTTCCAGGGACCGGATTGGTTGATTGGAAGGCTTCTTGGATGGGGATTAAAGTTTTGGAATGGTCCAAACAAAGCCCATACGTGAACCCAATAGGAAAACGAAAAGAGATGCTCTCAATCTAACAGATTTGGAGCACTTTTGTAAGAATGTGAAAATATTGGCAAGTCACGATGTACCATGCGGATAGACTCCTACACAAGTAGACTGAATGTTGTAATTAAATCAAATTGTACTTCAACAAAGTATGTTTAATGGTGTGCACACTTATTTCTATTTTTTTAATCCTTTCCCTCCTACTCTTTCCTTTTTTTCCCCCCAACTGATTTGTGCAGGTTATAGGTCACGTTTAAACCTACAGTTTTAACAGAGGTGGGTACACTTTTTTAATCCAGAAAGGCTAGGTTTCCATATCCATCGGGACCCTCTCTATTAAGCGCATTGCTTGGCGGGGATCCCGACTTTACCTGCTCGGCGGATGCTGTGTTTACAGAGGCTCAACGTACTCCACTAGGTTCAGCCCTGCATTGGCGAAAGGCTCAGCGCTGCGAGAACACAGCATCTGCCGAGCAGGTAAGTGAAAGTGCTCCATCTGGACCTCCCGCCAAGCAATACACTTAGCAGAGGGGGTCCCTACGCATGTGGAAACCCCCCTAAGAGCTGATCTAAAGGGAGTAGTTAGATAATATGTATTCAAAGGATGACCTTTAATAACACAAATAACTATAAAGATATGAAGATTTCTTCTTTAGATTAGAAGTTCATCTAAAAAAACACAAACATACAAGGGTTGATTTTTCACTTTTTCATTTTTGACTGATCGATCACCAATCGGCTAAAAATCGGATCGGACATTGAACCGACATGTCGATCGTTTGCCAATCGAAGTGCGTTGGTGGACCCATAGCTCCCTCCACAGATGGATTTTGTGGAATCAGCCATTTTGGAGATCGGCTCATGTCCATATCGACTACAAATTGGATTCCCAGGGTGGTAGTCCATCGAATCCAAAATGATCAATCGTGATTCCACGATTGCCGGGAATGATCTGATCGGGAAATTATCGATGACAAATTGACCCACGTATAGCTACCTTTACAATAATCTCAGCCAACCTGTAAAATATTTTGTTTTACTATAAAGCAGTCCTTAAGTCTATTTCTTTCCTGTGCTCTCCAACTACTCTAATGCCTGCAGGCCAAAAAGGAATGCCCACAGCCATTTCATATACATTGCACTATATTAATTCACAGCAATGTCTAGGGTCACTGAAAAAGCATATACAGGACTACAAACATTTTTCTTTACTCTTATGTAGTTGGTCTTAGATTTCTATCAGAAGAGGAAGCAGAGTGTCACACTCCCTTCCCCATCCATGGATGGATCTTGATAAAGGGGCATTTTAAAATTTAACCATCTGACCGTTTAGGTCACAAGGCCTGTGGTGAAGTGTATGTCGTTGCACTTTTTGTTAAATTATTATACTACAGAAATGGGTAGTAGGTTCTTAAGCAGAGGAGGAATTAGATTTGATCTTTTAAGCCCCCCCCATACACCACATACAATTACCATGCAATTTCTGTACAACCAACTTTTCTTCTACCAAAACCATGTAATATGAGGACCTTTCTACACCTTCCAATCACTATGTATTCTATCAGGGAGGACACTATACTACATAGTTGTTGGTAGGTCTCATGGAAGTTGTATGGAGGAATCTCAAGGTGTATGGGGGGCTTTAAGGGCTATGTGCAAGTTAAAACAAAGTGAAAGTAGTGTTGTGCACATATTCTTCAAAAACTCAACACTTTTAGCACTGTTGTGCTTGTGTCTAGGAACACTTAATATAGATCTTTAGAAAAGCACTGCCAATAAATTTAACAAGCATTTAAAAGGCATCAGCAGGCATTTAGCCAGCTCAGGGAGACTATTGGGCTCAACTCCCCAGGCACTAGCTAAATGCATAGTATATGCCCGCTGAAGCATGCTAATGCTTGCTGAACGCCTTTCATGCTTGTGTATACAATCAAGATTTAAACATGCCTGTGCGTTCATGGTACAGAAGGCAATATACTGCTAATAATGGGTCACTATGGTGTACTACAGTGTCACACTAGGCTGAACTGTGTAGCAGGTGAAGAGAACCATAATAACCATAACTCTAAAACAAGGCCTTCATTTCACTTCTGCCATTGACTTCCTAAATGTGATACATTTTGGGATCTTCCATATATTTTAAACTACAGATGAAAATGGTAAAGTCAAGTTTATCTAGAGACGGACTATCCTGTCCTGTCCAATCATACATACAAATCTAAAAGCTAAAATGAGGGAAAGGGAGAAGAGAGGCCCCACACCTGGAGCCCAGGCCTCCTGGGACTTTAACGGCACTAATACTCCATATTTGTACAGTATTTTGTAGGTCTATGACTTGTTATCAAGCCCCTATAACATCCACGGCTCAAGGTAAGGAAAAACAATTGTGTTTATTTAAACATAGTATTTAATTACAAATGCATCCATCTCAATTGATTATTCAGCATTTAAGTACATATACATCTCAAGTTGCTGGCAAGGTGTCTGGTCTCGACATGTGTCGCGTTATTGCTTCCTCAGGAGATTTCAACACCCAGTATAAAACTTCAAAAAGTCCCAGGAGGCCTAGGCTCCAGGTGTGGATGGGGGGCAGTTGCAGTCTCTCTTCTCCTTTCCCCTCATTTTACTTTTTAGATATGTTTATTAGGGATGTTGGCACATTCATTATTCAGGAGAGAGAATGACTATATTTTTGTTGTATACAATCAAGTCAGGTATTGTATGTATGATAAATATTGCCACAATTCTAAAATGTTTGCCTCTATACACCACCACAATGGATTTGGAATGAAACAATCACAACATGCTTTAACTACAGACTGCCATCTTTAATTTGAGGGTATTAACATCCAAATCAGGTTAACGTGCAGGAATTACAACAGTTTGCATATGTGCCTCCCACTTGTTAAGTGACCAAAAGTAATGGGACAGAATAATAATCATAAATCAAACTTTCTCTATTTAATACTTGGTTGCAAATCCTTTGCAGGCAATTACAGCCTGAAGTCTGGAACGCATAGACATCACCAAGTTAAAGCTGGCAGTCTGCAGTTAAAGCACAGTGTGTTTGTTTCATTCCAAATCCATTGTGGTGGTGTATAGAGTCAAAAACGTTAAAATTGTGTTTATGTCCCAATATTTATGGACCTTACTGTACAAACACAGATCCTTGCCCAGTAGATATTAATATTATGGATAAATTTGTTATAAATAAAAGTGCTCATGACAGGAATTACAAGCTGTTTTTGTCTATGAAGATATATAAAATAACGTTGCTTCTCATAAGTCCTTCATATACTGTATACTGTAGTCCTTCAGATAATATTGCTTGACATAAATGAGATAGTAAACATGCTGGTAAAAAATAAATCATGGACCAATGGGGTAATGTTCAGATACCTGATCTCCTCCTGGCCATACACTGCAAGATTAGACATTTCTGCAATATACTCTCCCTTTCTCTTCTATGTTATAATACATATTTTCCCTCCATGTGTTTGGGGACAGAGACTACGCAGAAATCGATATATGTAAAGAGCTTTAATCTAGTATATCATGAGAATGTATTCAGAAGAGCTTTAGGGAAGTTGAAAAAAGTAGAGCATTCACTGTAAATATCATCTTTATCATATGTTGCCTCTGTGCTTTCAGAAATAATAATAATAATAAGTCTATTAAACCTGAACTCCATAGATATCAATGTTCCAACTCACAAGACTGCTACCCATAACAAATCGAAATCCATCAATCATTTTTTATGTCTTAAGCTGGCCATACACCTTCAGATTTCTCTGTCAGATTTCCTTCAGATCAGATCTACCAACAACCATGTAGTATAGTGACCTCCCTGATAGAATACATAGTGATTGGAAGGTGTAGAAAGGTCCTTATATTGCATGGTTTTGGTAAAACAAAATCTGATCTGAAGGAAATCTGACAGAGAAATCTGAAGGTGTATGGCCAGCTTTAACTATATTGTCCATAGCAGCAGAATAAGTGCCCAAGCAAATAAATGGGAAAGGTATAAAAACATCACAACGAAAGCATTGTTTTCCCTTAACTTTTAGGCTACATTATAACAACAACACTTTCTAAAATCATTGTTACTTTATTCTTTCTCATTGCAATCAAAGGACATGTAGGATTGTCTAAAAAAAACATCTATACACATGATGTGATGTAATAATTAAATACCATAAATATGGTACTTAAACGTTACATTTGTAAATAAGTACAATATAGTTATGATTTTATATATATACATATATATTTTTTTTATTTTTTTTTCACATGCACACACATCAAAACAGCCTCTACCAAGAAGATGAAGGGAAAAAAAAGACAAAAGCTTAAAGCAGGTTGTGTAACAGACAGCCATTAAGCAGTTTTTATATCAATTCTATACAGTATGCTTTTCACCTTTTTTCTTAACTAATATACAGTACGTCATGGCTCATGTGATGCCTAATGCGTACCATTTAACCTATGTTATGACTGTATTGACTACTACTACATTAATAAGATTTCACAAAATGTCATTATTACAAATGACACGTAAAACTATAAATATTTTAAAAAAGTCAATAAAAACTGAAATATCCCCATCAAAGCACTTGTGAGCACATGTGAGAACTGTTACTCTTGTACTATAAGTTCCAGCAAGCACTGACAGCTCTTAGCATCTGGGAAACTGGAGTGTCACAACAGTAGCAGTACCCAAAAGGTATAAATGCCACTTTTAGGTAATGTTAATAAACATAGCTAATTATAATATAAATGATAAATATAATAAGGACCCCATACATCTTTAGATTTCTCTGTCAGCTTTCCTTTAGATCTACTTTTGTTTTACCAACACCATGTAATATGAGGGACTTTCTTAACAATCAACTCTACTTGTGTTCAATCACAGAGGACCCGGCAATACATAGTTGTTGGTAGATCTAAAGGATAACTGAGAAAAGTGTATGGCCAGCTTAAAACATTGCTGTTCTGGTTGTTGATGGTATTGAGCCTTCAGGGATATCACAACTCGCAAACTGGCAGCCAAGAGTGAGTTAAACATTCGAGTAGGATACTGTTGCTAATGTAATGATTCTGGTATCAGTGCTTCAGTGTTTTCCGCTTCACTAGATAATGCTATGCTATCTATCACTGGGTTTCTAAAAATTTCTAGTAACACGTCTATTTCCAGAATGAAAGATCAGAGCGCACCTGAATCCCCGCTTGCTTAGTAATCATCTTCCTGCACTGTCGAGACACACGCCACAATCTGCTCACATCACACTCCAACAGTACTTCCACTTACTGCCTAATCTTGCCTGTCTGTCAGTGTAAGTCAACTTTTCTTTCCAGAATTCATAGACTGAAAACCTTGCCGCTCTAGCATGACACATTCCAGCATGCTCGATCTGCCATGGTCTTCTGGGACTTGTGGTTCCACACTAGCTGGAAAACTACAGACTACTCCTGATCCAGTACATCCTGGTTTTAGGCAACCCCAGTTCCAGAAAGCCATGGATGTCCGCACACACGTGAGCAATCAGTAAATCAGCAAATCCTTTCCCAAATACCTTGTGATGAAGAATGAGCTGCCAGCACCTGTCCGGTTAGCATTGACCTTCCCCCTTCCCATCCAGACAGGTAAGAGCAGTAGTCAGTTTCATGCTTCCCCTTCTGTCTTCTTCACAGATTGCCTCCAGGTTTCCTCTACACTGAATCTTCAAAGCTCAGAGTCCCACCCCAAACCTTCTCCCTCCTTCACAAACCTTTCCTTCTCTTATTTCTCTGGGTATCTCCTGTCATATCCTTGTCAGTATGTCTCACCTCAATGTTGGTATATCCTTGTCTTCTGCCCCCCCCCCCCTTTTCCCTTCCTTTGCACAGCTAATTAGTTGTCATTAGCAGAGTTTATTAGTATTTTCCATTTTTGTTTCTTGTTGTCTGACCCACCCTGCGGTTTCCTGTTGTATCCCTTAACTCTTCCTGCTCCGCTTCGGCTTGTCGCTTTCAAAGAGATACTCTGCTCCAGTTGTAAGTGCAATCACAGCCCAGTAGAAGAACCTGCATGTTGTGTTGAAGTCCAGTCTATTTCTGTACTGACAGACGCCTTCTTCCTGCCTCACATCACAATCTATTCCAGCGCTGAATGATACCTCCATCCTGCCAAGCACTTTCCGCTGCAAGTCTGCTTCTGCATGCTTTCACAAGAAAACAGTCTCTCCTGTGTGTCCTAATTGTCTTTTCATTGTACAGTTATTTCCTCTTCTTACTATAATGTTATCAGCTTTTTATCACAAATTGTTCCTAATTCACTAACCTCACTGCAAGGACAAACCCAGCCCAGAAATCATGCCAGCTTCTCTGGTATCGGTTCCAGTTGTGTCTGCCGGTGGATGCTGACATAGTAAGAGACTAATCCAAAAATAATAATTAGATTGTGTTGTGTCCACACACTATCGCGTCATCTGATGAGCCACCAGGACATTGTATAAAAGTGCCCAGAAATGTCTGTCATTGGCAATTCACAGATCCATTCCATGCCAGCAAAGCCACACATTCGTGTTTCTTTAGTGGCAGGAAATGGTTAAAACGACACTTGTAGGATCCAATGCCGTTACGTCTGGTAGGTCATGTGCTTGCAAGTAATTAAGGTGTGATATTGTGCAGATTCCTCTAAAAGGAATCTATAATTATTTCCATATCTGGGGCATTTGATTTCATTTTAATTAGATGCCATGAAAAGAGAAGAAGAACAACAGAGGTTTGGAGAGAAAGTGGATAGACCCATGCTGGTGAGTGAGGAAGATATTACATCGTAACACAGAATGTTTCGTATAGCAGATGAGTCATTGTGAATGACCGAAGGAAGAATGGGGACATGTATGAGCATGAGATGGACATGGAGGTGTGAGAGACGATGATTAGAGACATGTATGGGAAAGACAGTTGTGGCAGCACGCCACTAGATGCAGCCAATTTATCTGTGCTGATTTTTAATTACCGGATTCATTTGGAAACGCGCCCAAAGTAGGATGACAAAACAGTGCCCCGTTTATCTTCTCTCTTCCATTCCCTCCTGCGTGTCCCACTCCTGTCTTCTATCCGCTTGTCTATCCAACTTGCCTATTCTCCATAGAACTGGCTTCATCCATGTGTGTCTGACTGCTACTACCCCCCTCCCCAACTTATTCCCCAGTCATCAATCTTGTCTGAATCCTCCAATGCAGTTTTAAATTTAGTTTTATTTCTCCATTTCCTGCAGTATGACTGTAATTACCTGCCATTGAGTTCTGTGGGTTCATCAGCCAGCACCTCTTGCTTCAGGTAAGCAAATGACAAAAACCTCTGTTCTTTCTTGTATAGGAAGAGGAGGGAAGAGGCGGCTGGAGAGCGACAACAGTACATGAGTGTCAGAAACATCATCTGCCCCACACCTGACAGCCACAGGCCTATGGAATGAGGTAAAACCAGTCGCTGCTTTCAAAAAGACAGAATGGTGAGCCTAGCTGGTATCTATTTTTAACCCTTTGTAAGACGGCCCGGAATTCTTGAAAAGGTCAGCTGTTGTAGTGAGGCAATAAGGAACTGTAGGTATTGGGTTACTACAGATTAAAAGCACTTTATTGAAGAGGTGGCTGGGATTATTTAAAGCCTATGTAAGTGCCATTAACTCCTGGGTGTCCTTAGTGTCTGTTCAGGTAGCACTAGAAGGCTAAACTGTTCAGAGGGAAGCTTTTTTAGCTTGATCACTATTTTATTGTCTCAAATAAATGAGAACCTCACATAATCATGATGCTTAGCAGTAAAGGGGTATTTGCTAGACTACCAGTTGTAGACCAGTGACATTGCTTACAGCAGTGGTTCCCAAACTGGGGGGCACGTAGGTATTCCAGGGGGGGTGCAGCTAGTGGGCAGCCTAGGTGGCACCTGAAGCCCTCTTTGTCAGAATCTTGCTGTCAGCCAGAGAGAGGGGATAGAGAGATCTGCAGAACTCAGCTGCCTATAGGCTCTCAATGCTATCTCTCTTCTTTCACTGGGGATTGCACACTGTCCACCCACCTTCCTATACTATTGCCAGGAAGACAGCCATGGGAGAACTAGCTGCAGACTAAAGGTAGATGAATGTGATATTTATCTCCGTGTGTGTTTGTCTCTTTTTAAATTATGAATATGTCTGTATAATTTGGTGTGTGTATCTTACGCCCTCCAGGAGGTCCCCTGCACGACTCCAGCATCACCAGAGACACCAGTATCATGGTGGGAAAGGCGACGCCCCTCCATTACATCGAGGTCAATTGCGTCACCTGCCCCCCGCCCCTCCGGCGTGACACACAATGGGGCTGGGCACCTGAGCATCGGCTGGTACACTGATACTCCAATTTTTTTGTGAGTTTTCTCTGCTGACCTGGCGAAACGCCAAGGAGTTTAATAAAACCATGTGTATCCGCATTGCGCTGGCCCTCATTCTGAACCTGTGTAGTTTGAATTTGAGGGGGGGCCTTGATAATGATCTTCTATAGAAAGGGAGGGGGGCCTGCTCTGAAAGTTTAGAAGCCACTGCCTTACAGAGAAGCTCAGTAGGTCAGAAGTCTCTGCCTCAGAGCTAACATGAAACTGCAGTGGCAGAGTGGCAGCTCGCGTCTGAGGCTTTTCTTACAGGTATCTCGTGGGTGAAGGGTTCCGGAAAACCAGTTCATGCGTGATAAAGCTAATCACTTTTTGCTTCTGGCGTTGGCACAAAGTCACAAAACATTTACAACAATTTGCAGAAATGGTATCCAGGATGTGAAATCACCTTGTTTATGTGAGTTTCCTTTTTGTACCTTTTTTTTCCCCGATTTAAACAGGATAACCTACCTACTGTTTATGTGTCTATAATTTGTAATACTCAGGAAGAATATCAGCCAATAATAAAGAAAATCTAGAATCCTACACCAGCCATGTCTCTCTGAACCACAATTTATGTCATGACTGGGTCAATCATTGTTTCACTTTGCATGTTTCATTTTGGTTTTCGCTCCCTCCATAATTTACCCCTTAGATCCATCCCTGTGTGAGCTGATTATCCAGGTGTGTACATAGAAACGCACACATCTATGATTCTATATATTAAATAATAGTGTTGTTATTGTCACTCCATCTTAAACTGCATAAAAGCTCTTAGCCACCTCTGTCTTGACTTCTCTGTTTTATTCTCTTCGCAATAGGAGCTTGCTTTTCTATTCTTTCACTGCTGGAATTGTCACTAATTAAAGTCGCTCCACTCCCTGAGACCTGAGAATTCTCCCAGAATGCTTTGCTCGGCTCCATCTGCTAATGAATATGAGAACAGCGGTAACTTTCGATGACAGATGAGGGCACACAGAGGCCTGTAATGTGGGTATGTGGGGGTTAACATGTGTTAAGGAAATGAAGGATGATCGAAGACAACTTTTTCCTAATTGTTTTATTACAACTATATTATGGATTTGACTAACTTGGGTTAAAGTAGGCCCAATATTACAGAGTAAACAAGTTCAAGTGTAGTGGCTTCCATGGGACCCAATTACAAATATTTTATATTTGGGTGCTGAGACACCTTGTAGTGATCTGCACTGTGAAGGAAGTATGTTCCCGTTTCTCCCAGTGGGCACAAATGCTGTGTGATGGGCCAACTTCTAACCATGGATCTCAGTGATTAGATGCAGCAGACAGTCTGCAGATCTTGCTTCGGAAGAGCCTCATTTATTTGAATTAAAGGAAAACCAATACAGGACAAGGCAAGCCTCAAGATGTGATAAATCCCCTCCAGTCAGAGACTTCTATAGGGGACTCACAGGTTCTACACCCTAGGTACCCAACATGTGGCCCGGGGGCCGCATGCAGCCCTTTTAGTGTTGTGCGGCGGCCCCCCTTGGTTCTCCACATGCGGCCCCGAAAAGTGAACTGTTAATGCATAGAGGTGGTCACACACTGACCCGGCTTTTCTAATCAGCTTTGGCTCCTACATCAGTAAAATTGTCAATGTTGATCAGGGAAACCAAGTCTACATATGAGCGCAGCACCCAGGGGTGGGAGGGGGGGTTGAGTGCTGTCGGGTTTTGACTGCCTGTCGGGATCTGGTCCACCACCTGCTGAGATATGTCGAAAGGGGGAGGGTCTGGATCGATGTTATGTGCGGCCCTTTAGTGATGCCGAGGGCCGCACTTGTGGCCCTCCATATCAACTCAGTTGCCCACCACTGGTCTACACAATGCATGACTGGTAAAATGCAGACATAGAGTGAACACTATAACATACTGCATGCATTTTAAGTATTCAAGCACTTCTATCTTCTATCCTGTGGGACAATTAGTAGGAGGAAATCTTCACCAGGTAGGAATGAAAATTGGTCACAAGCGATATAATCCAATTACACAACCCA
>CM070032.1:84812809-84849308 GCA_036250615.1 Ptychadena robeensis | reverse complement strand
TATGGTGCACTTTTGGTACAGAAATCTGGACCTCAGCAGTGCGCTAGGGAGGTTAACTTTGAGTAACCACCACTCAATCTGATACAGCCATATTCTTTGGAACTGGGATTTTAGTAACAAAGGATGTGAATACTGGGATATCCTGTCTGCGGGTGACATGAGAGTCAATAAATAGCTACAGCTTTACATAAATGTGCTGTTAATAGGCAAACTGTTGATCTCCAGTACCCAGGAGCCTAGGATTGGGAAATAACTAGGACGCCTTCCAGAAGAGTGGGCACAGGAAATGGCATGGAGAGACAAATGTTGTTGGGCATTTATAACTTTATTTTCATCTGGTAGTCACCATATCTATCTAGTTTTATGTTTGCCCTACAAACACAAGTACATTGTGGATAAAAGTGTTGGCACACCTATTGCACTATGCGGTGTAATGAATATCACACAGCAAGCTTCAGTTTGGCAGATAGAAAGAAGGCCTCTACTTGTAGAAGAATTAGAACAATATCACAACACAACATGAAGCAAGGAACAGGAAGACCCAGAAACAATACTGCAGTAATACAGCATCATATAACATACACATACAAGGAACAGGAAGAAGCTTAAACAATAGAAGTAATACAGCAACATATTCCATTCATTATAACAAAAGTTACAGTGCCACCTCGTGTCTGTTTAGCACAGGAAGAGCTGGAAGCTATGCTACAAGACTTATCTTTAATATTGCTTTGATTCTCCTCATAAAACCATAAGAGATTTTATTCTTCTGTGAAGGCTTTCCACAAGATTTGCCACTGTGTCTGTAGGACGTTTTACTCATTCATATAAAAACACATTTTTTAGGTCTAGCACAGATGTTCGATGAGAGGCAGAATTGGGTTGATGCTCTCTGTAGCCCAAATGTAACAGGGTAGCGAGAAGAAAGAGAAGAAGCAAATGAACTTACTTGTAGTGACCCAGATGAGCCTTGACTCCACTGTGTTAAAATTACCATGTAGGACACTCATCACATGTGGGAGTGAGTTTGAATACATCGTGTCCAATTACATTCAATGGACACATACACACCTTAATAAAAACACAGATCCCAGAAACGCAAAAAAGCCCCTATTAAATAGTAGTACTAGGGCAAACAACCTTAGTGAGTGATTCCAGCCCGTGCCCCCACTGTTTAGGAACCAGAAAATTAGGGTATATTTCTTTATTTAGATGTGATGTGATATATGTAATATAACTGTATGACGATAGAGATGTGTCCCTTTTCAATTAAAGCGGATGTACACTAAATATGTAAAAATACATATGTAAAATTTAAGTTACCTCTGAGCTGGTATGATGGTGGCTTAGGGCTCCACGATTCTTAAATAATATTTACCTGCTGTTCTGTGGAATTGTATGAGAGATTCCATATTAATTTGCCAGGCTTCCGAGGGTTATCTCTGGGTGTAATATCATGGGTGGCCACTGGGGGGTGTTTAATGGTTTTCTATGGGAATTTTGCTCAATTTACTTTCAATGACGAGCCAAGATCACAGAAGTACCCCACAAACACTTCGCTCTCGTGATGGCTCAGCTATATGTAGGCTGCGGGGGATCTTCTTAAATTACTCCTCACAGGTAAGTTTTTTTTGTTTTGTTTTTTATGCTTTCCTCCCTATTATAGGCACTTCTAGTGCCATAAATGAAAAGCTCAATTTCTGGTGGTAGGTCCTCTTTAAGCTGTGTGAAATGGATTTTGCATATATACTAAATATGGATAGAACCAATCATTTGATTTTGATTTATAGGGGCCGTATTTGTATGCATAAAGCCCTTTTTCTGGCCTAATTGCACTTAATTTGGTATTGCCTAACCACTCTCCTGAGGAAGCTCTATTATGGGTGAAACACATTGAGAGAACTACCTTGGGCATTCGACCCTTGAGTGCTGGGCACTCAATGTGACTTTTTACTGTCGTAAATGCATAATGTAACTGTGTATTTTTTATAATTGGTTCAGGACATGGACTACGTTTTATCATTTTATAGAATGAAATAAATCATTTAATTGACATCTTTGACCCAACCTTTATATAATATTCTTTCCTGTTGAGGTCCCAGAGGCTTGCCACCTCGTTGGTGTGGTCTACTGACACTCTTTCTCTAAATCATAACCAAAAAAAACTATCCATTGCTTTTGGGCATTTTTCCCATAGAACTCAATGGACACATTAACGTCGCTTTAGAAAAAAAACACGGGCACACTAAAACGTCCATAACACAAAGTGGAGATATGGCCATAGTGTCACTGAAAGTGATGAAGCTTTAACAAGCTCCACCAGGTTGAACTTCACTAAAGATTCTACATAAGATTTGTGGCTCCTGTGCCATGTGTTCAGTAAAGTGCAGATAGATGAGAGGGTAGAGGTATGTAGGCAAGAGAGGCCTACCTTACATTAACCCCATTTGGAAGGATGGGCAGCTTTTTGTGGTATTAATACTTGAGGTCACTATACTGTATGGACAGATATAGTAATATGTATAGTTACAAAAGAAAATAATATAGTCACTCACTATAAACATGCTATGCAGGGAAAAAATATGTATTGAACAAACAAACTGGTGTCAGGAAGTAGACTGCAATGAGGAAATGTACTTCTTTAATTTTTATAGTCCGTCTCACATGTCTCTGACACTTTTTTTTTAGGAAAATATGTAAGCTGCCATTGCTGACCTCCTTTTGTAATTGCAGTACATTCTCTGTGCTTACAGACCAGAGACAAGCATATTGATTTAAAAAGTTAGAAATACTTGTTTCAGGTCTGTGATAGAAAGTACTGAAGCATCTGGGTCAATATAACTGACAGAGAACTAACATTCAGGAAGAGAGGCCTCAGTAAGGACACTTTTACACTAAACATGCTGAGGGCAATATATATTGTATGCTCCTGCTGTACAGGAATAGGTAAATAGGAAACCTCTTTATCCTGAACACTACCATGTACTTCAGTGTGCAGAACATTGCTGCTGTATGCATTTTGGATAGGGTACTATATAAATATCTATTTCCATAGCGGATAACGATATTAGCCACCGAAGTTAGCCACCAAATCGATCTAAGCCATTACAGACATATCTGTAATTCGCAGACTTTCAGCGTCCCCGTCCAAAGTAAGTGCGGGCACACAAAGTCAGATTTTCGTCAGGAGTGGCCACGTGTGATGACATCATCACATGCAGTCGATCTTCTGGAAGATCAGCAGAAATTAGAGATGGTCAAATTTTTCGACTTCCTAACTTTGTGAGCTTATTGCAAAGCCCCTGAAAATGGTATCATCACCAAAATTGCAGGAGATGTAGAAAAGGGTTGTAGGAGCATTTAAAAAAAAAAGTTTTGTTTTAGCACATGTCATTTTTGCATAAATTAAGTTCAAAGTTAAAGTCGAAATTCCGATTTTCGAAATGATTACTTGACTTTGAACTTCATTTGTGAAAAAACTATTTGTGTTAGAGACATACTTTCTTTTTTGCTATATACCCCCAACCCTTCTCTACATCCCCAGCAAGTTTGGTGTTGAAACCATGCTCAGGGGCTTTGCAATTAAGTCGAAACCGTCGAAATGGTCGGATTTTTAAAAAAAAATTCTACCATCTCTAGCAGAAATTCAAAACGTGCTTCATCATATGGCTAAGAAGATGTTTCATTTGGAAATAAGTAAGTAAATAAGGAAGTCACATACAGAAGAAAATTCAACAACTGATGATATAAAAGCAGATGTATACCAAACGGTAAATATATTGCCTCTGTGCAATGCCATTGCCTCTGAGCAATGGTGACAGCACAATTAGTGATGAGCGGCATAGCCAATATTCAAATTTGCGATATTTCACAAATAATTCTACTAATGTTCAATATCCATAAAATGTGTGTGTATTGCAATAATATAATAGATTGATTATCTTCAAAATGAATGGTCACATTTGGTATTTATTATCACATTGTGATTATATGATCGCAATGCATGGCCAAAAGCGTGTCAGTGCAAAATATGTTGAATATTCGAAATTGCGAATTCTCAAATAGCCGATATTTGTCAAAAATATTTGCATTTCAAATATTCGAGCTCAACACTAAGCACATGAAAATCAGCTGCTTTTCCCTGAAATCATGTGTGAGATTCCATATCTATCTACCAGGGTTCTGGGGATTAATCAAGTTCGATATCACATGTGATCACTGGTGGTGCCATATAAGGTTTTTAAATTGAAAAAAGCACCCGTTTGTATTGTAGACTGTGTGTATTCTCCTGACTGTCACTATTCTCAGAGATGTCTAGTTTGCGCTGCATCATCCTAGAAATGTAGAGAAGAGAGGCTACGAGGGGCATTCTAGATTTACTCATTACAGGTACGTTCTTTTTTTCGCTGAAGATTTCCCTATTATCGGCACTAGGCTGCAAGTACAAAAGTGATAGGTCTGCTGTAAGCCATATAGTCATTCGATGATTTAACATTGACTTGTAGTAGTCAAAGCATGGACAAAGACATAATATTTACAAATATTTATTGGCCATTACAGACTCTGGACCTTAACCCCACTGGCAGTGGTCCTGTTCTCCCATCATCAATGCAAAATCTTGCATGCATAGGCATATAGAAAGGATACAGAAGTGAATGCATGTAATCAAAGCAAAAGTTTCCTCAGGTCCACAAAACATGGTTGTACCATAGTAAGCATAGGTTAATCTCAAACTCTGGCACTTGGGCAAAATATGCAGCATCTACTGGCTGCCGGGTACCTTAGGACGGCTGAAGACTCTCTCACCAGATTGGAGTAAAGAAGTAGCAGTCCTTTCCAGGAAGTCACACTGGAACAGTGGATAAATCCACCCAGGAATCCTGTGTCTGGGGACACGTCTGGAGGATCTGCAGTGTATCAGGTCAGAAAAGAGAGTTTTGAGGAGCTAACATTTATAGACTCCCAGAGGGGCTGGCCAGTAGTTGGGCAGATTAGGATTGATACACTTAATTGCAGCAAAGTGTAGCAAACCCTTAAAGGGACAGGCACTAAAGAAACATATATACAATAATGCATAGGTACAGTATACAGGGCAAGGTATATATACAGTGAAACATATACACATTAAGTAAATAAGCCGTCACTGTACTAAGCTAGGGAAAACCCAAAATATACAGGCATTTATAAAAATGCATTGAAATGTACAATTAGTGCCATTTACTGGTCACTACAGCTGGTAGGGTTACAGGGTTGGTACCGCTGAGGAGATAAATACTTGCATGAAGGGAAGTCAAAGTGGGACAGATTGACCCTGTCAGGGGGTCACCAGGCCATTTGTGCAGTGTGTGCATAGTCCATATGTGCCCCCATTTATGTGTACCGTGAGTCTGTAGTCCAGGGGTGTCAAACTCCAGCCATGTGCCAAAAATAGCTTGCAGTGTATATCTTTCAATAAATATAAAAGTTGGTCTGCAAAAACTTTGTCCAAGTTTTTGAATTTGGCCCCTGGTTTAGCTCTTCTTATGTATACCCCTCGCCGTCCCTACCATCCAGAAAGGATCAGCAATTCTCAGGAAAGTGGTTGTGGAAAGAAGCACACCATGAAAGAGGTAAGGATGATACAAGTGTGACTTTTCTTTTGGACCGTGTGACAACTTTTTGGATCACAGGTGGAGATCATTATCGGCTGTCTCTATGCAGCCTTCTTACATGTCTCGCTGGCAGCACTCCTGTTGTGGTTTGTTCAAATAGCCGCCGTTGCCAGGAGACAGTCTAAGCATAGATATATGCTGGGAGGAAGAAGCATGCAGGTGTAGGTATAGAAAATAAACTTTCATCTGAAATTGGCAATGAGAGCTGCATGTCGCTTTCTCAGATTATACTGATCCTTACTTCGATAATATTCTCTCTAGATAGCCAATCAGAAAGTTGACATGCATAGTTAACTCTTTTTAGACTTTAATGGCTGCATGTTTTTGTAGTTCATCAACTCACTAGGAAGTATGGTTAGGATGAGAAAGACATCTATAGACCTATACATTTATAATAACAGGTCTAATATAATAATGTTGTACGATAAAACAACACTATGCTTGGCATCTCCTACAGCCCCCTTGGGCTGACCCAATGCAAACAAAATACCTGGATTCCAGTTTGATCATATTTGAGAAATAGCAAAAACATTTTTTATTTTACCTGGAGTCATAAGTAGGGATGGTTGAAAAATTCTTAATGCAAATTTTTGAGTAGAAATTTTGACTTTCTAAGTTGAAATTTGGCATAGTCCAATTTTGACAGGGCAGTTCTACTTTTTCCCGAAAATCAACCAAAAATTTCAACTTAAATCGCCAATTTTTTTGGAATGATAAGAATATCGTGATCAACACTAGCACATAAAAACTCGTATGATGAGTCGATTTGCAATGTAATCTAATTTACTTAATTTTGACCATCTCTACTCATGAGCGAGAGACTATGAACACATGGATATTTGTCCAGAGCCACATTTAACTCTGACTACGATGCCTCTATCCTACAACATTTGAGACTTGGTGTTGTGGGGGTTTGCGAGTGGGGGCTCACTGAGGATCCGGATCCCTACCCTTCACCCTATGTTCATTTAACAACAGTGTAAATGGAGCCTAAATGTGTATATTGTATATAGCTGGCCATGACATGTTGGAAAAATGTGTGTATACCTTTTAGAAAAAGTAACATTTCTGTACAGCAGCTGCCAGGGGTGAGGGCATGGCTCCTCTTCCCACTATTTTGATTAAGATCTCTGCCTGGATACTGGTTAATGCCCTCCCCTAGGCAGAGGTTATATATTTCTCTTGTTACTGTTTTCCCGGGTTCTTTTGCCTGGACTTCTGCCCACTGCAGAGCTTGGAGCTCAAGGCTCCCATCTTGAAGAAGCTCTCCTTTTTCAGCAGCCTGCTGAAGAGTGGTCCCAGGATACCTCCACCACAATGTGTAACCTCTTGCAAGGACTGCCTCTCTTCTTCACTGGGTAAGAGCCATCAGCCACATCCCCTGGGCAGCTGGTTAGATTGTTTGGACTGTAGCCCCTCTACTGTATATACTCCTCATAGTAAATCATTATTATATAAAGGGGATCACTTAAAGACTAACACAGTACAACTATTTAAAATCAATTAATCAGACCTGTGTATGGCTAGTAGTGTTGAGCATGAATATTCCAATCGCAAATTTTTATTGCAAGATCGGTAATTCAAGAATTTGTGAAGATCTTGAATATAGTGCTATATCTTCGTAATCTTAAATATTTGAGACTCTGGGGGCAGTACCATGCATTGCCCACGCATGTACAAATGCCGATATTCGCAAAGAATTACCTCTGAATGTTGTCTTCTGTGATTTCACATTTTCAGCTGCAATTCCCATTCTGCTACTAGATGTCGCCATGACAACATGCATTGCAATAAATCGCTTTTCAACTGCAGACACTCCAAAACTACAATGAAAGGAGATCTCAAATTTGCACATTTTATTTGGAGAATAATTTCAGAAATGTTGCAAATTCAAATATTGCCTATGCTGCTCTTCTAGCTATGAAAGTCAGTCACAGAGTGGGCAGAACCATTGTTTCATCTGAAGAATCCGAAAACCTGAGAATCTCACCCAACTTCACTGCATATGTTTTATTCATTAAATTATGGAAGGATTAAGGAAAAGCAACTGAAATACAACAATCATTTTTCAGCATCTTTTTCAGAATATGTTTATTAGGCTGTTTTGGAAATGGAGGGACAAAAGAATATGCCTAGGCTTACTTTATGTTTAGTTTGCACTTCATATGTAAAATTTGTTACCTTGGTGATAAGGCCATAGTCAGATTTCAGACTAGAAACCATCCTTTAAGGGATTAGACCCTACTTCATATTTTAGTAAGTAAATGTTTAACATTACAATAGAAATCTAATAGTTTGCATTTTTATCTAGCCACTGGCTTACTTGTATCAACTGCAAATATTCCACACAGCCCTCAGCTAGGCCGATGTATTGGGTCTTAGCATTATCCTCTACAAGGGAAACTAGGCTGTATATTTGATAAGTACAGAAACATTACAGTATACATTTACCATAAAGAAGGCCAGAAAGGATTGTAACTGATACCATTGATTTATATGGGTCATTCTAAACCTTATTTTCCAGTGACTGGGCTGGATTTAATTCAAAGCTTGTTAGACTTGTGGTTTGAATAATAGTTTTACAGTGCCTTGCAGAATTATTCACCCCCCTTCCTTCTTTAAATTTTTTGGTACATTGTAACCTTAAGTTGAATCAGAATTTCATGTGATGGATCAGAACATAAAAGTTGGTGAAGTGAAATGAGATAAATGTATAAATAAAACTATTGTTTAAGCCCCCGATACACATTTAGATTGTGACGTGATTTTTTGGCCGATCAACCATGAGTGATGAAGTCATCACGCGTGGTCAATCAGCCGACAAATTGGGTCATAATCGTCAGGGCATCCTTTGTGTGCCAGCACTGTCTGTCTGGTCCCTCTAGCTGCTAGGACCCAGACCTGACTGACGCTGTCAGTGAGCCAGCAGCCTCTGCTCACTGTAACAAAATGAAGGGAGATGGAGGAGCTTCTAGCATTCCCCCCGCTCAACAACTTCGGAGGGAGAGAGCCGCTCTCAGGCCCGTCGGATCCCCATCCAAAGTGTTAAACCGATCTGAGAATTACCAACATGCCTGTAATGGCTTAGATCGATCTGGCGACCGGTTTCGGCCCTTTAAGCTTTAGTTTAGCACTCGATTTATCGGCCAACTGACTGCCATGCACGGCTCACGGTGGTCAGTTGGACGAAAAATCGGGGGCTGATCTAGGCGTGTATGGGGTGGGGGGGGGCTTTATAAATACAAAACATAGTCAATAAAACATGAATTTACTCATACTCACTCCCACCCCCCAATCTCATATCATTAACAAATCACTTACCTCACTAGAAGAAAGTATTCTGTAGTTATTATAAATCTGTATGGTTATTTTAGATAGAAACAATCCTTTTTAAGCAAGCTCGAGTTAGTGGGCCCAGCAGTTAATTTACAATAGTAATAATTTAACACCTCTACTATTCATTCACAATAACAAGTCACTATCTCTGCCCACCCTCCAATAACAAGCTGCTTATCCTGCTTTCTGCTGTAGCTAATGCTGCAATATTTATGAATACTGCTTGTGAATGGTGATCAGATTCTGGAATTTCTACAGATGTTCACTTTATTCAACCAAGACTGTAATCATATTTAGTCTCACATATTACTTCTCAGCTGCGCTTTACAACTGCAAATGCAGCCGTGAGCACAATATTCAGTGTATAGTCGTCTTTTCCTCTCTCTCTGCCTCGCAGTGTCACTGTTATGTACTGGGGAGCATACAGCTCTGATGTGCAAAGTTCAGTAGCCAGCAGCAAACAGATTTCCCTGTAATAGTGAAGGAAACTGATTCTGTTCAAATACACAAAGGTGTCTGCGAGCCAAGGATTCTGTCATATAGTCTCATATGATAGTAGTAAAGTATATTCTACCCCTACATTTCATGTACGTTAAACGGAGGGATGTTGACGTATTACAATCAATTAGCATGTTTGCACATGCGTTGATGTAATGCACTGAGCTTTGTTGCACTTATATAAGTGTAGCTTGCTACGTCGACAATAACGCAAGTATGGGTGTGTGTTGACACACCCATTGACAATTAATTTAGTCCTTTACCAGCTGATGGGAATCCGTTTTCTGTTTAAAAGACTTACTTAACATTACTTCCGGACTTTCTCAATCACTTCTGAGATTACGAAGGAGCATGCCCTACAGAATGTCCACGGATATCCTAACGCATATTAGATGCGTTAGACTAGGGACCTTGGCGGAGTCACAGACGCCATGGAAACATAGCCTTAAGCCTGCCATACACCCACAGACGGGTGCAGACAGACGAGCTCCGATGAGCTCTGGAATGCAACGTGATGACGTCATCATGTTGCATTCTGGTGCATTCTGGGGCTGCTTTAATCGGCCGGGCACCCTTTGTGTGCCGGCCATTATCTTCAATGAAGACGCCGGTCTTCATTGAAGTTAATGGCATCGGCCAGAGAACATCGGACATGTCCGTTCTCTGGCCGGCCAAGCTGTGGGGCGACAGGGAGCTGTCGCCCCATGTGGGGACACGACGATTGGCGGCCGATTTTGCCACCGACCGACGGCGCGAGCGGAAAAATCGGTCACTAATCGGCGTGTGTATGCCAGGCTTTACTTTATAGTATCCAAGCAGTGACTATAGGTGTATAGTTTGTGTAACTTTAAACATAGTTTTTCCGGGGAAGGAGAACCAAATACTGGGGGTTTATTTTATTTGATGTAACAACACTTGAGCACATGGGTAGTATGTGAATGGTACATGAGAATTTCCTGCAAATGATTGCACTGAATTATATATATATATATATATATATATATATACATATACATATATAATATGGTGTATCCTGGGAGGAGTCCAGGATAGTGTTGGACAGAAACACTAGGTTGTGGTACAGTTTTGTTATGTTTTTGGTTACAGGGACCTGGATTCTGGAGTGGGAGGGAAGGAACTGGGTGGACATTACCATTGCACTAAGATACACCTGCTGAAACCTAATGAGGTAGCTGGGTGTGTCTCCACAAAAGGAGCTGAGACCACTCAGTTCTGGCTCCTTGATGAGGCTGGGAGACACTGTGCTGCTTAAGCAGCAGATACAGAGGGCACACAGGAAGTGTGTGCCCTCGGCCAGGGACTTCTAGGAATCAGGGTGATCATTTTTTCCTTGAGCTAAAGGGAAGAGCTGGTGTTGGACATTTTACAAGGCAGGAGGCTTGGCATTTCTGTGTGTGAGGGTCATTTCTGTTTGCATTTACTCCAACTTTAATTTTAAAATGATTTCATTTTAATATTTACATTTAACGTCCCTGGCGGTAACCCAGAATGTAACTCTGGGTAGATTTTAATTGCTAAAATCAGTAAGCCTCAGCTACTCTTGGGGTAGCTTACCTGCTCTAGATGAGCTCACCCCTCCTCCAGCATCTGTGTCCTCAGCTCTCCTTATCCTAAGTTATACAGGCATTGGCAACCTTGGTCCTCATCCCTTGTGTCATTGATGGCTAAGGGAATGTGAAGAGGGGAGAGCTGTCAGGAAATGTGAACAGATTACATTTTAATCTGTTCATATTTCCCAAACCCTTTTGCATTACTTGTAGCACGCAGGAGTAACATGGAATCCACTTGGATACAGAACCATTTCTCGTCTGATATATTGGGTGATAGAGATTTGGCAAAGGAAGATTTTACTGACTTCAAAGAAGACCCAAAAATATGATGGAAGTGTAGGTGGAAGGGCAACTTGACTGGGGGGACTGGCTTTGTAGTGGGCCAATTGGTGGTAAGGTGGAAGGGCATGGGCATAGGCAAGATAGTTGATAAAATAAGTGACAAACATTTAAAAAGGTAGACATTTACTTCTTTTGTGTGAGATATATTTGGAAATCAGACTAATATAAGTAATTGTGATGATTGTTTTAACAGTTAAGTGAAAGGGATCTGGGAGCATATTGGGGGTCTGGAGTCAACAAACGGTTAAGTACCTCTGCTTTAACTTCCCGGGAGTTCTGCCTGTTTTGCTTCTCTTTTTAAAAAGTGCCACGGGCAATCAAAGCAGATTACAATGTTATCTATTTTGATTCCCACCCTCCTTTCTCCCCCCTTCACTTCCCTGGCATCATCGATGACAAATGGCATAGCCCTCCCTGCCTCATCCATGACGCCAAAAAGCCTGGAAGGATTTGCAGGGACACTGACACGGAGGGATGCTGCAGACTCCTTCTAGACAGGTAAGTAACCTCCAGTGTATTATTTGTAAACAACCTTACCCCGAGCTATACTCTGGCTAAATGCCCAGGAAGTTAAAGTTTTTTATAATTTAAACAATAATGTGCCATTTTAGGTAAGAAGTTTTTCCCATGTATAAACCTCCCTAGCGTTCATGAATGTTGCATATCCGTGGCAATTTTCTCTGTGGCCGCAGCATTTCCAGGGTTGCGGCCCCACCTGATCACATCACAGTGAAAGAGGAGGGGAGGGGGGGGTGCGCCATAGAACCCCATGTAAATGGAGGGGCGCTTGTCTGCTGGCCCATGCACCAGCTGGAGGTATGCGTACGTTGACCTTCCAGCCGGCGGATCTGCAGAAGGAACTGAGAAGAGCCGATGCCCGAGACAGGTAATCAGGATCAGTTCTGATAATGCAGTGGAGACATACCCCTACACTGTCCCCTTTAATTGTTTGTCCCATGAGCACCGGGGTTGGTAGAGTATATATTGAGTATAAGCTGTGACTCAGGAAGAGGAGGAGCAGTTTAGAGGAGTTGGTTCTGATGAGACAGCATCAACAGGGCTAGAGAGCTGTCCCCAGGCCTGTTACCCTCCACATATTCTGTACATAAGACCCAGCTACATGCCGTACATGGGTTGGTACAATCCCAGATACCCAATTTAAGTGTTATGGCATTACCCTTGGGCATCCAGTGTAGAGTGGTGGCGGCTTCATCTGCCCTATCCTCCTGTGGACAGCTTGGACTGGCTGTTGTCCCTTTCTTCTGGGACTTGCAAGTAACAGTTACCTTATTAACTATTAAGGACTCTGCTCCCTTGTTGGGACAGACTCATTTGCTGCTTTTCTGCTCAGATGGTTTCTGCACTCCTACAGGAGTAAATTACTATTGCAGTACGTTTGCCTACTGTCTTTGGTTGATCCCTGGACTTGTAGCAAACCATGTCTTTCTCTAGCTATGGCACCATGTGCTGTGCATGCTGCACCATGGCGTGCATGCTATTTTAAATGTAAGACCACCCTTGGCTTAAAGACTATTCAGTCATAGGTGGTATCGATATCCACCTTACGGCCAAGTACTGGGCTTAGCAAGGGGTGGATATACTCTCTGCACAGTCTGTTTTAACAGATGTTTTGTAGGTTTTCCTGAATTTGACATGCCATGTGACATTCCATGCATATAAAGCACAAGTCATAAAATCTCATTGACTTTAACTGAGCAAAACACAAGGTAGTCCAAAGGTCTGGTATGCTTTGTGTTGCACGTCATAAGGTGGCCATACATGGGTCGATTTGTGAATCAGCCCAAGCACAATCAATCGTTCATGGTTCATATCGATTGTACTTGAATAGATGGCAGCCACTGGTTTCTTTGAGCGGGATCAATCGATCCAACTCGAAGAAACTCGATAGAACAGGTAATGAACATGTTGGTAAATCTTGTATAATCTCTGTTACTTTGGATGCGGACTGAGGGTAGAAGTGGTGCACCTAGATTCTCCATCCAATCAAGGAAGCTCGATGACTTCATCTCGCTACGCTCAAGGGCTCCTCGATTGCACAGGCATTGACCCATGTATGGGTTGCTTTAGACACAATATACCTCTTTGAGCTGAGCAGCCAGTCCTTCCTTTTGAATACTTTGGTTTTGAATAGGAATAGCAATGCATGGGGAAAACATTCTTCAGTTGTGTCCTGCTAACAGACTGCCAATAAAATGGAAAGATATTCCTGCGTCTGTTTCTACAAATTGCCAATTCATTTCTTGTCAATCATGCTGTTTTGTGTTGTTCATATATTTTACCCACAGGCTAATCCATCATTCCCCAATCCAACTGTCATATTTGTAACAGGCCCAGCTGTATGATTTCAACGGGGATGTGTTTTGGAATAACAGGAACTCAACCATGAAGTGACAAACCTTTAACGTTCAAACTAACAACAGTAGTTTTTGCACCATAAGATGCACTTAATTCCCCCCAAGATCGGTGGGGGGGTTAAAGTGTACTTCTGGCCAAGTACTGGGCTTAGCAAGGGGAGGTAGGGAGCCCGCAGGTGGATCTTCCCTCTGCCTCTGCTGTTTGTATGTCAGCCGGACTGAAGCTGCCTAGGTGACATAAATAAGGCAGCCTCTCAAAACTTACCCACCTCCTTTATATCTGACTCTGCCAGTCAAAGCATGGAGGTGCTACAAGCCTGTTCACCAGATATTTTTATGCCTATTATTTATTATTTATATATTTTGTGCCTTATACAATGAAGCATCTAATGGTCTGAAAAATATGGTATATACTCCTTTTGCTCTGTTAAAATAACAGTTAATATGTTTCCATTATAATTGAAAGTCTGTGCATACAGTTTGGTCGTTCAACTGCCAGGACACTGTTAGGTTTCAAGGCCTAGCCTTTGATATACTGCACACTTTTGCAGAGATTTCCATACAAGCATCTAATTTTACTTGATCAATATTCAATTTGATTGTGTTTTTCTATTTAAGGGCTTGTTCGCATGGGCTTTTTAACCGCCCAGTAAACTAGCAGTTACCGCAGTTACTGGCGAATGTGACATGAGTTATGTGCCAGTTGGTTTTCATGCTTTTGGCCGATAGACCTATTATGGGGGCGTTATCTGAACGCTCCCCCAAGCGCCTGCACAAAAGCCCGGTCGTTTTTTGGGCTGAGGCCAACTGACAGCAGACCAGGAAACGACCATGTAAATGTAACCTAATGCAGACATCATAGTCTTAAATACTTCATTATCACAGTGCTTCTTTCAGCTATGTATATCATAGAATGGAATGAAATGTTGCATCATACAGTATATGTCATGTATACCTCTTGTAGAGGAAGTATGGTACAAATCTATACCATTATATTGTAAATTGGGCTGAATAAACACCAGGGCAAGAAACTTTTTTTCAGCTCATTTATCATTTGACATTTATCTCAAATCATACTGAAAACAACTGTCACCTTCTAAAAAAATGTTATATCAGCTTTGTAAGCGGAGCCAAGTAAATAGGCTGTTGCCTGTCAAAGGACAGATGCTTCTCTACAACCATGTCAAGTAAATAGCTTGTGGTAATAGACCAGCAGACTCAAACTGTCTAATATGTTTTGGAGGTAGGGGATCCCTCATTTCCACTCCAGAGCAATCTGTCATCAACTGTAATAGAAGACTATTTAGTAAATAAGGAAATCCATCCATGATGTCATTGTGAACAGATGAAAAGATCTTAAGAGACCTAAACCTGGTTGTATTCCACATAAAAGTGAGAAATACATAGAATGCTTTTTCTGAAACCTAATTTAGAGGCTCACACATGGAATACAAAAATCTTATATTCTTACACACAATGACGTGTTCTTGGGACCATGGAAAATAAAAAAAATGTAAGACAAGCAGAACTCCAAGCTTGGGAACATTCTTGCACCATTTGAATCTTTCTTTTCACATTCTCATTGATGTTTGTTTTGAACATTTTATCCCTTACAACCCTTCACTAGAAAATCCTGCTTAATCTTATGTTAGCAAACAGATCTGTGATCTGGAACTACACAGCCCTCTGCTGGTGGAATGAGATGAGAAAAGGAAAGAGAGAAGAAAGGGAAGAAGAGGAGAGAGTTAGAAAGTAGAGAAAAGTGAGAGGGAGTTGAGGGGAGAGAGAAGTGAGAAAGAGGAGATTGAATTAAGGAAAAGGAGACAGAGAAGTAAGAGTAAAAGAAGTTGAGAGGAGAGAGAAGTGAGAAAGAGAAAAAAGAGAGAGAGAGAGAGAGAGAGAGAGAGAGAGAGAGAAGAAGAGAGAGGAGTTAGAGAAGAGAGTGAAAAAGTGTGAAAGAGGAGAGAAAACGTAGAGGTGCCATGGGTAAATCACAGGAGGCGTGGACCCATCGGGTTACCAGGCAAGTATAGACCAAGGAGCAGAGTCTAAAGAGTTCCCAGAGCACCCCACAAGGAGTGACAGAGGTGAAGTCAGATGGGCAGGCAAAAAGTCAGAGCAGGCTAATATACAAAGTCATGATTTGATTGATCAGAATTTCAAGGTGGGGGATAAGGAGCTTTACTAGAGACAATACATAAACCATCCAGTAGAGGGAAACAGGAGCCACATTAAGTGCCATCATTACTTCCACCAGCAGAAGGAGCCAATCTTCAATAGGTCTGTGTCCTCTGAGGTTTTGGAAGGGGAACAGAAAGAGGGTACCTCAGCTGTCCCAGATTGCACCCAGCGAGGAATGAGAAAGAGAAGAGTGAAGAGAGATGTGAAAAGGAGAAGAGAGAGATGAGAGCATAGAAAGAGGAGAGAAAAGTAAGAAAAGAGGAGAGAGAAGTGAGAAAGAAAAGAGGAGAGAGAAGTGAAAGGCGTGAGAGAGATTATGTTTAATCTGCCATCTATGTTTTTCCAGTGTTGTCATTTAGTGTATTACTGTAAAGAAAGACCATTAAAATAAAAAATATTTTATTTGGAAAATACCGTACAATTTGTTTTTAAAAATACCGTAAGCCTGATATATGACTTTAGTTGTATTTTCTATTTAAGTCAGAGATAGTGTTTTGTTCTAGTACATCTAGAAGTGCCCCTCTGGTTTGTCCTACTGAGGGCAGCATGCCCGGGTCCATACTGCCAAGGCACAGAGTGGAATTGGAATTCCTTTTTCCAGCAGTCCATTCTGTGGCACATTTTCTTTTTGAGGCTCAGTTTTATATTTGGAGGTTGTCACACACTTCACATACCACCCAAACTTAATTTTTTTCATTTTTTTTTGTACCAACCATTGTTTCACGGATTCTAAGAAGCACTGCTGTAGTTAATGGCAGAGATTCTAGCTGTAAGTCATTCCTCTAATCTGAGCTGCTTGAATTCATATTGTCCTTTCCTTGCAGTGAATTCCTTCCAGTGGTATCAGGGGTTGATGGACTTTCTAGTGGTTTGTCAGTTTGTCTTGCTGTTTCTTGTGTTGGCTGCGCTGCATCAGAAAAATCTTCTCCTGCCATTGTGTGGAGGTCCACGTGTGATGTTTGGGTCCGTGGACGTTGTGCACTTATTGCCGGACCTGGGTAGCTTGTACTTGTGGATTGGTAAGGTTGTGGAGTAACTGGTCTGCAATATGGATTTTGTGACCCAAGATTCATTGTATTATTGTCCCCGATTTGTATTGCACCTGAGCTGCCACTTATTAAAATATTAGAAGCTGAAATGACAGATTATACATTTACCACTTATTTGTCAATATAGTTGCTCTATAAAATATTGAAAAACAATTTAAGCGTTCTTACTCTGGGAAGGTGCAGGATAACTTGCAGGTATGGTCCTAGGAGGATGCGGCATTGGATTATTGAATGTATTAAAAACTGTTGTCCCATAAGACATTTGATTATTGTTACCAACTTGACATGGCCCATCAGTATTGGTGATTGATATATTAGACACTGAAATTACAAGAGCATAATATTCAATATGGCTTTTTTTATGTATGTTATATCTTTTTTTTAAAAACAGACTTTATTTACATATACATATATCCTTTTCCTTTCCTTACTAGCTTTAAATGGCTCTTACTAAGCTCTTTCTTACTTAGGGTATTTATCAATAAGTTTACTAAAATAATCTTATGATGTAGAATAATAAGAATGATGGCATTCCAGTAAAAAGATTTTGCTGTGTCACTAAATCATAAGTCCACCTACACTTTCAGTTTCTTTAGGTACCCCTGCAAAGTCCCATTAACCCCTTTTTTTGTTTTTTTAAATAGGCGGAAAGGCTAATCAAAGCAAATAACATAGTAATCCGCTCTGATCTACCTCCCTTGTCCCCTTCCCTTTCACATCCCATGTGAGGACTAAAAGTGACATTGTGCATTGCATGCAGGTCAATGGAACATCCCCAATCCTCTTAGGTGGCATCATCTTCAAATTTGCTGACTTAGAGAATTGACGCAGGTTCACTAGAAAAAATAAGTAACCATGAGTGTAGCTCAAGGTGAGTCAGGTTTGTAAACAAACTTACCCAGAGCTACACAGAGCTGGTAACCACCACGGAGGTTCATTTCTGAAATAAAGTTAATGTATTGCAGCTAGCTGTAGGCACAGTATGTGCCCAGTTGTGCCACAATGAGATGAAAAAAAGAGTTCCTGGGGGTTCTGGTTACCAGGTGTGACAGTAGTCAGTGTGCTCCACTCCACAGTGCTCAAACAGAAGTGAGGTGACGTAGCCAGTGTACTCTATTTCACCCCACAGTCCTTAACTAAGACTTGTATAGAATGAATCCTCCCAAAAACTGAACTAACTAACTAACTAACTAACTAACTAACTACCTAACTAACTTAAAAATAGGTACTCATGTATGTATCTTGCAGGTGGGAATTCAGGTTTTTAGGGATAATTTAAACTAGCCCCAATTTTTGTTGAAAATGGATGTGGTAGAGTTAATTCTAACCACGTCCTTTACTGGTAAAAAAATAGCATTTTGCAGTGCACAGCACTTGTGTCTCCCATACAGCCTGCGCTGTGCCTGTAAAAATGCATGCTGCAGGGTGTTTTCGCTAACACACGGCACTGCGCATTTGCCGGAAGTGCAAGCACAGGGCTAGTGTGCAGGATGCACAGGTTTGCATATATGCTTCATACAGCGTAAGGAGTACATCTTGTATAGTAATAATGTCCCAGGTTTAGGGCTCAGACAAGTGACAAGCAAGTGGTCATTGCCAAGTTGCGACATATATAATAAAAGGAAATCTACAAAATAAACAATACAACAATTAAATGAAGTGCCTTTCATCTGGTCTTGTGTTACAATGCAACCGCACAGTGGGTCACCTCTAAGGGCTTGTTTCCACTATCAGGGGCGATCTTGCTTGGTTACCCATAATGCACTTTTGTTTTTTAATCGCGCCACCTGGTCAATTGTGCTGCGGCTGATCGCTAAATCAAAAACGCTGGGAGCTGTGATTCAGACCACGGACGGCCGTTTGCCTATGTGGGGACAAGCCCATGCAAATGAATGGAGACGACCACCCGCGATTGTCGCACAAGATTTGAAATCTCGTTGCGACAAAAAGAGCTAGAGAGAACAAGCCCTTAGTTGATCTCACTAATCTCACTAACCCTAGCTTTCAACAGGGTCACATGGGGAGCCATGTTTTTGACATCGAAAAGAGGTATGAGTGCCTCGGATGCATTGAGGAGGTGGGATATTACCATGTTTCTGTATTTCGTCATTGGTGTAGGTGTAACAGGCGATGAGCGATGAGGATCATCAGGTAGCTGTTGGCATATGACTTTGGCAATCAAAGATCTTATTTCTGTCCAATATGGTCGAATGATTGGACACTCCTAGCACAAATGAAGAACTCTACACTCTACACTGAAGAATTTATATCCTATGGCTTAAGTGAAGACACATGCTGAAGGGATGTCATTTTCAGTTTTTGTTGACCTGTAGATCCCTCCCCCATTCCGCTAGAAAGTTAGGGTGGGCTGGAGGGTAAGAGACTGAAGTAACCTATAGGTTGAGTAGATCACATGTACCGGGGTCTCCTCACCAAAACAAATTGCTTCCCTCTCAGTGCCTGAGGCTAAACTTCAGAGACCACTGAGCTCCTCCTTTAGGACATGTTGTATCTGCATGTACTGTATCTTCAGGGTTCAAGAGGAAATTCACCAAAACAATCTCTAAGCAATGCCAAGGCAGTGCCTTGATGGAATTGAAAGCATCTTGTGTCCCCCTCCGCCGACCAGGCTCTAAGAAAGGCCAAATGCTCAACCAAAGCAAACCAGGGAAATCCATTCTGTGGTATTAGAGGAAAGGTGCCAACTGCCCATGTTTGTTCATAGAATCTCCTATTTTTTTAACAGTCTATAATATTGTTATTATAGTGTTATGGTAGCTGTCAAGTATAGATCCAAAATAATAATGTGCTTAGATTCAAGTGCTGAACTTGCCTGGCAGAGATTGTGGAGGAACAGGAAACCCGCCTGGTAGTGGAGAAAAATTTACCTGAAAAGAGAAATGTAAAACCGATGTCAGATCTTCAGAGGAAATTCTTTTTACCTAATAACTTGCTCTATAATGAAACATCAATTACTTGGTCTTTGGGGAATCACTGTAATATTACGCAGGAGCCTATTCACACATAATATGTTTATGATAAATGTTAGGAGGAGAGAGAAATCCAGATGAATCCTGTATAATCATATTATCCATCTTGATTTTAAACTGAGATGACTTCTTTATAAAATGAATTAGTAAAAAGGCAAAGTCAGCAGAAAGATGTTTCCCACAAGGATTTTCACTTGACAAATTGTGAAAAATGGTCAGTTATCTTTAAAGTTCAGGCTTGTGTGGCAACATCAGTTCTCACAAAAAAGGCAAATAGAATAGAGAGTTCATCTTTACTGAAAACAATACCAGTAGAAAGGGAAGTGTGGGTAAATCTTTCCAGTTAAGGTCTTGATAGTAGTAAAAAGGTGACACAGCTACTGATCCCTCCTCACTGGCATTTTTTGACACAAAATTGACAATAAGAACTCCTGTGTCATGGGTTGTACCTAATATGTAAACCATTTTGTCTCCTGTTTGTATCCCTTATTTGTTGTACAGAGCAATATAATATGCTAGCATTTTTTAGAAAACATAAGTTGAAGGAAATCTGCCCATTGTTAGTTTTAGATATGGATTTATATAGAATGATATGCTTAGCTATGGTAAGACAAATGTATGTTGGGATAATTGTACAGTCGAGTAAAGTGAAGAACAAACTCAACTTGATTCGCTGGTAAGTTTGTAAACTCAACACAATAGCTTGTGCACTCAGTGTATGCCAGCAAACTGCTTTAATGTTAGGATGTGAACCCAGGGATCCCTTGCACAAAGCTACCATGAAACCTAGTTCTTGTTGAACTCTGAACTTCTGGACCTACCCTAGCACTTCCTATATAAACAATGTCTCTGCACTTCCTCTTTGCAAGATTATTGTGATCATGCTTTTGCTTCTTGTTCCTTCACTATTATCACCCATGTACCAACCCCTGTATCAACCCCTATTACTTGACACCATTGGCTACTGACCTATGCTTGTTTCTGACTACAATTCTGCTCCCTCTCTGCTACTGTTTTTGTGCACTGACCCTGCCTACACCTGTGTTGCTGTTTCAGCTACTGGACTTTGAGCCTGACATTCGATCTTTATATCTTTATATTTAAAGTCAATTGATGTCTACCATTCTTTTTTACAATTGTAAAGGCTAACAACAATTTTATTGTGGACTAAATAGCGCAAGAGCACTGTTCAGGGGGTATGTCGCATGTGACAATAATGAAAAACAACAAAGATATAGTGTTTTATTAAACTTAATTTAAGTTGTTTTAAAAAGGCTCCCAACTTTGTGAGCTATTTCCAAAGCCCCTAAAATTTTTATTATGACCAAAATAGTTGGCCTGTACATGTCTGAAGTAAAACCAAATGTAGAAACAGTATGTAGATTTCACAAATTACAATAACATTTTGGAAGTCTCTTTTTTACATGATATGGAATATCTAAGTCCCTTCAGCCTGTAGCTAAATTATGTTTACAAACATTGCATGAATATCAGCCCGACTTCAATAGCACTGGCCTCTTTCCTGTAATTTTATGGTGGGCAAGGAGCATGAATGTTATATGTTGAGCCATACCCAAATTTGTGGTATGGTTTAAGGCTTGCTTGGGGTGACCATCCAAAAACAAAATCTTTTAGTGCAATTTTGACTCTAAAAGGGCCTGCTTTGCCTCTGTTACTATTTATATTTTTTTGGGCAGTTTTCTCTTACCATGTTAGGCCCCATTGGTTGGAATCCCGGCCATGGAGAAGCCCATGTATATGAGTTTGGTATGTTCCCTTAAAAAACACAAAACAAAAATGAAGAACAGAATAATCCAGTCATTTGCCAAGTTGGACTCACCATACAGTATATGCATCAACTTCTGAACAATTTTCAGTTAGATTGCACAATGTAAATATAATACTACCACACATAGTACTCAATGCCTTTTGGATTTTTTTCTCACTTAATTATTCTAAAATACTAAAGATAAATATCTGTTTGCATGGATAGAAATTCATTGAAGAAATAAAAAACCCATCAGATACTACAGATTTTAATTTAATTCAAAACTCAGCTTTGGTTGACTGACTTCAGAAAACGGAATTCAATCTATAAACAATGCAATAAGAAATAATTTAACTTTCAATAAACCTGTGTATGGCCAGATTTACTAACCTTAGTGTTTTGGACATTCAGTTTACTCACTAGTGAAGGGTGCACTTGTTTTTAAATTTGGCAATGCCTAAACTGACCAAACGCTAACCAAAACCAAAATGGTATGGTTAAAACTGGGCTTTATTAATTTTCTCCTTATGTCAGCGTGGGACAAGACACAGTTTCCTCCAACACTCCAAATACATAATGGTAGGTTAAATGGCTTCTCCCCAAAACTGTCCTTAGACTGTATTACTTATATCTGATTTAGGAGTTGTTGGTTACATATGACTTAGGCCCTGTCTCTACTATGTAACAAAGTCCTTGGCGGGGGTTCTGACAGATCACATACTTTTTACCTGCTTGGCGGATGAGCCGTTACGCCGATGCAGGGGTTAATGTAGTGCGTAAGTAAACACCTGCACCGGCGGATGTCCATGATCCATCGGAACCCCTGCCAAGCACTGCGATTAGCATAGGGGGTCCCGACGGATTTGGAGACATAGCCTTAGAATGTGACAAGGGGAATCTGAAAGGGCAGTTAGTAATGTAATCTATAAAGACCCGTTCCCATTGAACTTTATAATACAGATATTTCGCATCCTTTTAGCCTCCTTCCTGACCCAGGGGGTGGATTATGTTGGAATGATGGCACCTATATTTCTCATGAGGTAGTCTATTATTTTATGCATATCGAATATATAAACATAAAATTTACCTCTCCTGATAACAAAGGAATTTGTTCTGGGGTCACGGCCCTGTAATAAAAAGACATACATTACTGGACCATAAAGAATATTTTACTGGATCTTACAGTAATTAAACGTTAAAACTATTGACAAGTAAAACATTAAGAGTTTGTGTCCACTATGTCATTCCCCTTATGCAGAAGTTAATACCTACCTATGGTGGTACAAGGAAGAGAGGCAGGTGAACAAGTGACAGGACGAGGTTAGGGGAAAGCTACCCTGTCTGGTTTATTGCCACAGGATAACTACTAAGTACAAATTGCTGAAAAATGTGAGCTGATCATACGAAAAGTTGTGAGATCACACATTGCATCCATTACTTTGTATGTATCAACCAGTTAAAGTGGCCATGCCCAGTGCTTGGTCCCTGTGTACTGCTGACATGCCTACAGTGGGCATGTGAGCATTTAAATTGCTAATGAAGCAATTGTTTAGCTATCAGCTCATGTTTTGGTGGCAGACACCACAAGACACTATCAGTAGAGATGGTCGAACTCGACCATTTCAAGTTAATTGCAAAGCCCCTGAACATAGTATAATCACCAAACCTGCTGGAGATATACATAAGGGTTGGGGATACACTACAAAAAAAAGGATTTTGCACAAATTAAGTTTAAAGTCAAGTAAAAATTTAGAAAATTGGAATTTCGGCTTTGTTATTTAACTTAATTTATGCAAAAATGACATGTCCTGGAGCAAAACTTTTTTTCCCACATCCCTTCTCTACATCTCCAGCAGTTTTGGTGATGATACCATTGTGAGAGGCTTTGCAATCAGCTTTCAAAGTTAGCAAGTCAAAAAATTCGACCATCTTTAACTATCAGTTGTCTGGTAAAAGCTTTACTTTAACAGGCACCAACAAAATAATAGTTGGTTTTAATGTTGTGGGTAATAACTGTAGTATTTTTATCCTAGTATTGTCACCTGGTATGTAGGAGAGAAATAAATCACAAAGATAACAATATAACAATTTAGTACAGTAAAGCCTTCTTAAAACTTCAGGGCAGTGGGAAATTATTCATTTACATCTCATCAGCCAAATGCACTGTTGTGAAATCACTGATATAATATCTAATAAGAATACAGTATTTTCCGGACCATAAGACACGCTTTTTCAAACCAAAATCAGGGGGAAAAAGTGCCTGCGTCTTATGTTACGAATGTGCCTTGACTCTCCCAGCTCTTCCGGCAAGGAGCTGGAGGAGCTGTCAGCTGAGAGATGCCAGCCAGTGTCCAGCTCTCCCATCTGAACTGTAAATTTGCTTATGCCAACAGAGCCCAAAGGCCTTCTGCCATAAGCAATGCAGAGAGAGAGATAGATGAGCTGGCATCTTTATCTCTCTTCTGCCCGTGAAAACTGCAATCACTGCAGCCACACAGCTAGCCAGCCGCCCCCCCCCCCTCCTTCTGATCAGTGAAGAGCTGACGTCATGGCTGAGATTTATTGAGAATGTAATTGTCCTCTTACCGCTTGCCATGGTTGGTGTACTTGTCTTACTGTGGGCCCTCTTTGCGGGCTCTGTAAAACCTGAGAGTTTCTTACAGACTGAACCCCTGTGAAAGAAAAACCAAACACTGCATTGTGGTACTCAAAGCTGAGAAGTGTAAAAATAGGATTATAATGGGGCATCATTCATCATGCAAATCTTAAATACCTTTTCATGTTTACAAACCTGTTGCTATTAGGATTGGCTTTGTTATAAAAAAAATATTTTTCCTTAATTGTCTCATTCCAAAACATCCACCTTGGGAAAAAAATTTTTTTTCCTAAACACAGTATGAGAATATGTACCACTGCAACTAAGGGAACAACATCCATCTTTTTGTGTGATGAAGAACCACAACCTTGCTCATCTAGCTTACAGTTAAACAAAGCAGCAGTTATCACTAAATGCTTTGTTGTGCTCACTTATAAGCCCAAATGTTAACAATAACCTGAAAAAAAGCATCCCCCAAAAATAAGGCACCCTTACATTTTTGCCTCACGCTGAAATATAAGGCATCCCCCCAAAAATACGGTACCCTGAAGATACGTTACTAAAATGGTAACCCCCCCTCTGAGTCTCCTGTGCCATTTTGATTCCCCCCTCTGATCCCCCCTGTTTTATTTAAGTGATCCTCCCCCTGATACCCTATTGCCGTATTCTTCTTCATGGAAAAATAAGACATCCCCCGAAAATAAGACATAAAAAAAATAAGACATGGTGTCCTTGGTGGGGAAAATACAGTAGGCGTACGCGGCTCAATATTTTTATAGATTTAGGCGCAAACAAGCGACTTGAATGCGCAGGGTGCTTGATTGTGCTTGAATCTATTACAAAATAGAGCCATCCAGCTTCTCTTTGAGCAGGATAGATTTTTGAGAAAGCTCGGTCGAACAGGTAACCAACATGTTCAGACTCCATTACTCTGGATAGGGACCGAGAGTATAGGACGAGGGTCGAGAAAGCTCGAGTGCAGCATGATGACGTCATTGTGGAAGCTCGAGCGCAGCACAATGACATCATTGTTCCACGCTCTGCGGCTCCTCAATTTTACAGGAAGCGACCCGCGTTTTTGCATTTTTATGAAAACTAGTATCATTAAGTTGCAGAAATAAACAATACATTTCCAAATATATAAAGGATTTTAAAGTTTACCTGTCCTAAAATTTGGGTTACTTGGTCTGTGGTTACCAACCTGCAAATAAAAGACAAAATACTGAATGATTAAGCAATCTATACAAATGTCACTTAATGGTATCATATCAAATTCATCAATGTATTTTTCTACTGATAGTAGGATGAGGAGCACTGTACAGTCAACCCTGGTGACCCCTCCCACATGATAAAACAATAGGCTTAGTAAGTAGCCATTCATTTAGATTACATTTACACTTTTATTTTCCAGGTTTTTCATTTTTCAGTCAGCAGAAGCCCTGAAAACAACTGGATGCTCCCATGGGTGGGCATCCACAGGCGCCCAGGGCGGTAAAAACTCCCTCCATGTTAAACCTATGGAGCAACTGACTAATAACTGCCTAGGGAAGAGACCGAGGCCGAGTGCCCAAACTGTAACCCAAAATCCAATTATTTATCTCAAAGTACCGACTTGGCAATTTAACCTGAATTACACACACACAAATAATCAGGGTCATAACTCGGGGTTCAGTTGTCGTTCATAGGGGATCAGTGTAGTTATAAGGTTCCTAGGCTGCTGCTGACATTGCACAAAAGGCAAAGAACCAACTTGCTGTGTAAAGAAACTACATCTGCAAGCATTACATTCTGCTAGTTGCTTAAGAACTACACTACCCAGCATGCCCTGCAGCCTTTTCTAGCTGTTGTAGAACTACAACTTCTTACCTGTGAGAATTCTTCTGCCTTCTCTTATCAATTTGTCTTCTACTCATTCACACACAGTCTCGCTTACACATTACATACACACGCACACCTTTTTCTTGGCTTACTGCTTGTCCCTCCCCAGGCTGATTGGCTGGCAGTGTTAGTGGAGGGTATGGGGGCAATCAGAAGAGAGGGGAAAAAAACTAACAGCATTGAGAGCCAATGGGCTGTAGTTCTTTCCTTCATCAGCTTCTATTTTGGCTGACAGGTCAGGTGCCCACAGAGAGGGCTCTGAGTGCCACCTCTGGCACCCGTGCCATAGGTTTGCCATCACTGGCCTAGGGAATGCCTCATGTTACCAACCGCCCTCGTAAACATGCCCTTAAGGATTCACAGAGGATCAATAATATACATTAGTGATAACTGTACTAACTAATGACAATCAACAAGTTTAATTCAATTCAACATTGTCATGCAAAAAGACATTCACGTGAATGATTAATGAAAATCTAGCATTAGTATAAGCTAACAACTCATTCACTGAAAACTATTCTGATGGTTCTCACTGGAGCAGCCCATCCTTGAACTGTCCTAGGCAATAAGTGAAAATGATTTGCTCACGTACATGTGTCCTAGGTTGGTATGCTGGTGGTAAATGCTGAGCAGAACTTCTCTGATGACTGTTTACAGGGTTTCTTGCAGGTGCAGCTTCTACAAGAGGAAATATGTTTATATATCACAATAGTTAATCAAAATGGTTCAGATAAATCATGTATTAATTAATTAAGAGTAATGTACTATTTATATAAAATATTTATACATAAACCTACATTTATATATAATGATAATAAATCTAATTCACAGCATAATAGAATGTAAAATCTTTTTCTTACCCAGTTTGGCAGATGGGTGCTCTGCAAAGTGTAAAGTCTCCATTCGCCTAATAATACTTGACATTTCTTCGGTGCCTGGTACACTTTCACTTTGGTGGACATCTGTTGTGGCTCCAGAAGAATCCATACAATCCTTACAGCAAGACATTAAAAAATTTTCATTAATGTTCTTATGATTGTCATTGAAACTTACTGCAACGTTATATGATGACAGGATTTACACTAGATAAACATCAACATTCATGGGGTTGTGAAAAAACTTTGTGGAACGAACAGATATTATATTAAACATAACGTCATTAAATATTAACTAACTAAAAATGTGTCATGTATGTGGTGAAGTACTGCTTGTATGTTGGGACAACATTAAAAAAAAGTGTTATCCACATGTGTGTTCTCTCTTGCATATTGAATATCACCCCAATACACTGTCATTGTAGCTATACCATATATATTTCATTTGACTTACGAAAACTGGGAAAACTTACTGACTTGTGTATAAGCAAAGGGTGATTTTTTCATCACATTTTGTGCACAAGGGATCTTGTCTTATACTGGCCTATATACAGTAAATGGACTGCAAAGACCAGCCATATCATATTAAGCTTCACCAGGTATGTTATGTATTCATGAAATATAGGGACTTGTGCATCACCAAACGTGTAATCTATGAATGAACTACATGCACCAACAAGTCTTCTGAGCTTCCAGAAGGTGTGTTATTTATAAAAGAAACAATTCACATGTATCTGAAAATATCACTGCGGTGTGTGTGGCAAATCATAAATGTATTCAACCAGTGGTCCTGGCACAAGCCCTACCTCCTACTCCTGGCTCCTGTATGTGTCCCTCCATGCTGGATGGAGCAAGGAGACTTGGCAGAGCAAGGAGGAGATTCTGTGGCACACTGAAAGGCATACTAGATGCAGGTGCACAAGGGGTCTGGCAAGCACAGTGAGTGCCCATTGCCACAGAATGAGGCCACACACTTTGGTGGGGGCAGCAGGAAGGGAAACAGCAGAAGCAGGTCCCACACAGGAGAACATGTGCTAGTCTGGCAACTGATTGTGGCACCTACCTTGAGTTTATTACTTTTTTAGCTTTAGATTTTGGTTGATGAAAAACTTAGCTTATACTTGAGTATATATGATCCTGTACATTGCTGTGAGGCGTACAGGCCTAAACAGTTATAGGTGCTAATTTTCATACACGTTACATTTCCTGCAGTAGGGAGTCAATTGCAAATAATTGCCCCCCCCCCCACCACCATGGAAATGCAGTACCAAAGTATGGTTTGCAGTGCTGACTGCAATATATGTGACATAAATTATAAATTTTTTTAGTTGACAGGACAAACCATACCTAATGAAACATGCCATAAGGATCTAAAGGAACACATTTATAGGCCTGGAAGGTAAAGGAATGATAAAAAAGGGAAAACATACAATAACATTTTCCACATTTCGGCTAGGTTTCCATGGGTGTAAAGCTGCCAGGCCTATTGACAGACCTGCCAAGGCAGGAAAGGGGTGGTGATAAATGCATGCATCCCCTTCTGAGCATAACCAGGCCTGATGCCATACTTCAATCCCTCATTAAGGTTGGGGGCCCTCCCCACAATGTGGTTCAGTGCTGTAGGAGTGCGGATGGGGACTGAGGATTTACTGAGGATCGAGGGGGGCCCTCTAAAAGGGAGAATGAGTATAGAGGTTTTCCTGAACTCTTAAGCAGGGTACAGACGGCTCGATATTCAAGCCGTCCGATGGTCCCTGCAGCAGAATAATGACGTCATCACGCTGCTGTCAGATATCGGGGGAGCTCTGCTTTCTCCCCGGCTCAGCCGATGCTTTGCCTGGAGACCCGCAGTTGATTGATTGGTCCCGCTCGAAAACAGCGCACACGGCGCTCGAAGTGGCCATAGATCTGGCCCATATCTGTATGTCTGTACCCTGCTTTAAACTGGCCATACACCCTTAGATCCCTCCGTTAACCTAGCCACATATCGTTCGATTTTAGCGTTCAATCTGTGTTTTTCGATCGATTGAAAGAAAATTGTTTTTCTGTCCACATAGTACAATCGACGATTATTAATCGATTTTTGTAAAATCGTAGATTGAATTGCGATCAGACAGGTTGGAAAATATTGGTCGATTGTACAATCATTGAACTACATTTCTTGCAGCTTTTTTTTGGTCGAGTCAATGATACTCGATGTGTGTGGCTACTTTATTTTAACACATCACTTCCGATTGAAACTAAAATCGTAAGAGGAATTCAATCAATGATTTTTGATTACTTTGATGAACTTTTCAGTAGAAATTTAACAATTTACTCCCCATGTGGTGTACATCGATTAAATTAAAATAGATTTAAAATGTTTTCCTCTAACTACAAAATCTTATCTAACGTTGATTGACGCAAAAATTTAACCATGTGTGGCTAGGTTCAGATATCATTTAGATCTACCAACAACTATGTAGTGCCGCGTCCTCTGCGATTGAACACAGGTAGACTTGATTGTTTAGAACCTCCCTCATATTACATGGTTTTGGTAAAACAAGAGGAGATCTAAAGGAAAAAAATCTAAAGGTTTATGGGGGCCTTTAGGGTCCTCTGGGTACTCCAGTTTCCTTCCACGTCCCAAAGACATGCTGATAGGTAAATTGGCCTATAGATTCTCCTATATTAGTTAGTTGTGACATATGACTGTCGTAGTTACATATCATGAATAGGGTAGGGACATTAGATTGTGAGCTCCTCAGTTAAGCCAGCAGACATTTCGATTTCCTAGCAGATTGACCATACATGATGATGTCATCAGGCACAGCCAGTCATGCTGAGAATCGGCCGCGCACCCTTTGTGTACCAGCATTTACTTTGGATGGGGACAAACATGTCCGTAATTTGTTAGATCAATTTCTGGCACAATTTAAGATAAACGAAAATAGAACCATAGGGCCCCCTTTAGTGTGAGAGAGACAGTGATATGACTATAAATATGTATGCTCTGTAAAGTGCTGCGTAATATGTCGGCGTTATATAAATACGAGATAATAATAATGATTGGGGTATCCATTCCACTTCAATACAATGTAGGTGTATATTTCAATCTTTAATGAACAGCTTTGTGTGAAATCATTGTCATGTTACTTACCATCACATCTTTTGCTGCCTTTTTAATCTCCTTCTCGGTGTATGCAGATTTAATGTTTTCCCACTGATTACAGCATTCTGTAGAAAGATAATTTGGTTACTTTGGTAAGATGCCCATACACGTACAGATGAGCATACAATTGATGACCTGTTCGAACGTCACACCGTGCACGCTCGCGTCATCGATTGAGCGGCCAGGACCAGGGTCCCCATCTAAAGGATTGACTGGGAATCAAGCACCTATAGTCATGCTCCTTGACTCCCATCCAATCGACGGGTGCTCAGTCATAGCGTTGTGACGTCCTACGGGTCATCGATTATGCACCCATCTGTACATGTATGGGCACCTTTAGTCTCTAAACCAAGCTTCTCAAACAAAAAGAATCTTTGCTTACCCCTAAAATGTGGTCTTTGTTGCTTGTCATTATCCCAACAACATTTAGTAAGTGCAATGGCCTTATCAAGATGCTTCACATTTCTCAGATCCTCCAAGGATTCTAAACTGGGACGCTGTCCTTGAGGTATATTCATCCTGATTAATTCCGTTAATTCAACTGGCACAACAAAACAAAAACAAGTGGATATTTTAAATGACCATTGAGCCATTCCCATTACTCATTGTAATCATACACATTTTTAATGAACACACCTCCCATAGTGAAAGCCTTTTCCCACCCCAACATATGTGCCACATTGACCTTATGGACTAAAGGTCTCCAAGTTTAACAATCCTTTACTTACCTACTTCAACACATTAAAGTAAACAAATATGCCCACAGAAGATCTATTTCTAGGGCTAGATGAATAGAACCCAGACTGATCTCCTTGTAGATTTTATTAAGATGGTAAAGACTGAAAACAACTATATATATGGAGACCAAATAATGACTGAAAGCAGGGTAACACATATATTTTGTATCTTTCTTTCCTGGCTCTTCACCATGGAGCGGGCTGTCATGAGGAGGAGCCAGGAAAGGAAAATGACAGTAAGTATAATAGAACAATTTTCCATATTCTTGGCTCTACTCATGGCAGTCCACCATGGAGCGGGAGGTCATGAGGAGGAGCCAGGAAAGGAAAATGACGGTAAGTATAATAGAACAATTTTCCATATTCTTGGCCCTCCTCATGGTAGTCCACCATTGAGCGGGATGTCATCAGGAGGAGCCAGGAAAGGAAAATGATGGTAAGTAAAATTGTTCTATTATACTTACCATCATTTTCCTTTCCTAGCTCCTCAGATGGGAATAATGAAGTGAGGATGGTAAGTAAGTTTTTTTTATGTGTACCAGCTTTTCTTGAGTTTACAACCACATTGGGATACCTGCCTATACACTCAAATGGACATTAATGATGGCACATTCTGATTCCAAAGGGCTTTTATATAGAGTTGGTCCACCATTTGAAGTCTTGCTGGTAAGGCTTTCCATAAGGCGAGGGTTAGGAGTATTAATGGAACTATTTGACCAATAATTCCGAAGAGCATTTGTGACATCAGACAATGATGTTGGAAGTTAAGAGAAAATTTTATTTCATTCATTAATGTATCAATATCCAAAAGCCTACATAATCCCTTTTACTGGAACTGAGAGGCCAAGCTCAACCCCTGAGTTACAACAACACATCATGATCCCCCTCCTCCAAACTTTATACCTGGTATATGCAGTCCAGTCCAGCACCGTACCTCTGGAAGTTTAGAAAACCATACTTGTCAATTGGATTACCAAGATAAGCGCAACTCAATGCTCCACAAAGCATGTCTCTGCTGCTCTTGAGTGCAGTCCTTGCTTACACTACTAAATTCAATTCTTTACATTGCATTCAGTGATGTAGGATTTGAATGCAGCTAATCCAGCAAATAACAATAATGAAGCTCTACACCCTTTTTAAAATGCGTGGACGAAATCTCTGCATGATCTTACCTGGATAAGGACCGTCACCTCTTAGTACCACGGCTGATAAAATGGCAAAGCTAAAAGAAATAAATATTATTACAATTGCAAGTAAATATTTCCTTTGTGTTAGAAAACATGTAAAGTCAACATTACAGTGCTGCAATTTTATACTGCATATACTTTAAAACACTGGTTCCCAAACTAGGGGGCACAAAGGTATAAGCAGGAAGCCAACAATGGAAGAACTAGCTGCAGACAGTAAGTAGAGTGCAGGTAATGTGCGTGTCTCTATCTGAATGATAAATGCTTCTGTATGAATGGTGTGTGTATATACATTCATATCTCTGTATCATTGGTGTGAAAACCAAATAAAGTTTTATGAGTTGTATTTCAAATAAAATTTAAGAGCCACTCTAGTACTTGTACACGCTACTGCAATGCAAACATGGCTAGTGTGAAATCTGAAACTGTGCAGTTTGAATTGGGGGCGCTCGATAATGTGCCTATCTAGAAAATGAGGGCCCGCAGGGACAGTTTGGGAATCACTGCTTTAAACATAACAGAACTCAAGCAATTTTTTTGCAATGTATAATGCATTCAATGTATAATGCATTGTATAATGTTAAAGATCTAACAAATGATGTATTTCAGATATGTAGACATACATGGTAAGCACCCTCACAAACAACAAGCTGTTGACAGGGCAGAAACTCTCTTCAGAACAGTGACTTTTACAACGTTCTTCATCAATTCGATGCTGGCCTTACTACTACTAAGCAGAACTACTGTTCTACAATCATATCCTTCCTTTTTGTATCTTGCAAGCATTGTGTTTTTTTAGGTGGCCCATGCTATCCATGAAACAACAGGAGCTTAAAAACAACCACATTTTTCCATGTATACAGTAGGTGCCAGGGAATAGCTGGGCCTGTAGCCTGGGCCAGCAGCCACTTTTCTTTTTGTTGTGCAATGGTTTTTTGTTACTACAACTTTTCTTCAAGCACATTTTCACAGAAATCTGCCGTTTTAAGATGCAGGTTTCTACAGTGCATTAAAAACAAGTTTCCTGAATTATAACGTTGGACTCAAATGCAATTGTGATGGGTCACCACTGTGTGGTAAACATTGCCTAGTTTAGCAGTTTAACTCCAGGAACAGAGGTAATTTATATAACCATGTGCTATCAATCTGCCAGTAAAGTTTGGGATTGATAAATAAAGAGACCTTAACAAAAGGTACAAAGTACCTTGGTATTTATAATTACATGACATTTGTTTTTATTTTTCAAAGGCAACCAGTGCAATTTCCTCTACAGAAGTGAAAAATAATGCAAGTTGAGCTAGGCTGTGGTGTTTCCATCGTAACAAGGTACGGTATATGCTGATGGTGGAGACATGGGGAGGCATGGGACGGCAGCGTGATCTCTCTCGGGGGAAAGGGGGGAGCTGCAGAGAGAGTGCTCCCTGACTGAACATCATTCAGTGACAAATGATACAATTTGTAACCACATTTCCGATATTTCGATATACATTGGCACCATTATTAAAAAAAAATTATATCGCAATATATATTGATATTGAATGATTGTCCAGCCCTAAAATTAATGATTTAAAAATCTTTAAGCACCTGTAAACATCAGTTGATTCACTTGGCTTGTATCCTTCTTGAAATGCTTCAGGGGGCATATATGCTAAAGTTCCCCCAATTGCTTCATTATCACCAAGGTAAGTGGAGCTACTTGTATATTTGGACAAACCAAAATCTGTAATCTGAAAAGAAAGGTCTGATTATACAAAAATAATTGTTTTGCAAGTTCTCAATATTTATTGTCATCATTACCCTCAACTTCAAAATAATTTCTCCCAGAGAAGCAGAAAATCTTACAGACTTAAACAACTTAATGTACTCAACAATACCAAAGTTATTTCCTTTGCACCATGTTCAATCAGCTGTCTAGGGTTACTTTTCTTGTATTTTCTCCTATTCCATCCCCAGAGCCTGTGGGTCAGATGGAGATAGATCATCAGACAGAAAAGGCAGCTAGAGATAACTCAGTGCCACTTATCTCTCTCTGCCTCTTCCGTTCGATGATTAAGGCAAAATTTACACGGTCAATTTGGAAAATGACTATGCGCTCCTGTCTATCTTTTATCTCCTTTGCTTAATAAAGGAGATAATTCATATGGGGCAGATGCCAAAAAGCAACCAGTAGGCGCCTTATGTCATGTCTTCCCAGCTTTAGGGCTTTTGGGGTGTCTGGGCACTGGAAATGGAAAGTTTCCAGATGATTGTGTAAATGTCATAAGTGACATCACAGACGTAACATCCGGTATCTGGAGGCTTACCTCCCCTCCCTCCTATTTAGTAGAACACTACACATGTAGATTTTTTCTTCAATCAACTGCCAATGAAATTTTTTTTTGATTTTGTTGTGGAACATTGTTCGTCCATTGTAACATAAGATTTTTTTGTTCCTCCATCCTCATATCAAATGAAAGTACATTCGGAATTACAACGACAGATAAAAATTTACCAACATGTTCGATGACCTTTTAAACGATTTTTTGTTCGAGGTCGAACAATATTTATCCATCAAACAAATTGGCCATTCTAGATTTTTGTTCAATCAACCAAACAATTGTTCGTTCTTCATGTAAAAATCTACACATGTAAACCCACCTTAACTTAGGAGGGAGGGGGTGTTACTAAAGCTAGCCATGCCACATGGTTCAATTTAGCATTCAATCGAGGTTCGAATAGATTTTGTAGTTCGATCAAAAAAAACGAAAATCAATTTTAATTTAATTGATGTACACTACATGGGTTGTACGATTATTGTTCAATTTCGACTGAAAAGTAATCTAGGTAATCTACGATTTTAGTTTTAATCGGAAGTTAAAGGGAAGTAGCCACACAAATCAAGCCAAAAAAATTGAGCCAAAAAAACGACCAAAATAATTGAGCCAAAAAATCGCTGCAAGGAATGTAGTTCGATGATTGTACAATCAAGCAAAATTTTCCAATATGTCTGATCACTTTTCAATCGACGATTTGACAAAAATCGATCAATGATCGTCGATTGTACTATGTGGGCAGCACATAATTTTTTTTTACAATTGATTGCTTTTTTAATCGAAAAACGACGATTGAACGCTAAAATCGAACCATGTGTGGCTAGCTCCCAATCCCGCTTGTGCAGATTGGAAAAATCCAGGATATATTGAAATCGGGATTTAGCCAGGAAAGTCACATAAAAAACAAGGCTTTCCTTGACATGTGTTTTCATTTCCTTGTAGGGGCGGGGGCAATCACACAATTTTTTTCTGACTAGTTGCAATTTGGGATAACTGCTAATTTATAAAAGTTGAATCTCACCCGTATATGGAGAACCTCATTCAGAAGAACATTCCTTGGCTTGAGATCCAGGTGTAATAATGGCGGGGAAAGGGAATGCAGCCAGTTCATACCTAAAGCAACTTCATGGAGAATACGGTATTTTAGGGCCCAGGGAATGTCTTGAACTCGCTCAATTAGTGTTCCTAAACAACTATATTCCATCCACTCCATTATAATACAAGGAGGTGATGTTATTATCCCAATCAATCCTATTACATAGAAGTTGTCTGAGGCATGTTTTAACTTCTCAGCCTCAGCAAGAAGCTCCTCAGGAAGGCATATATTCCTATGAAAAGAAAAAAGAAAAAAATGTATAAAATACACATAGCATTCAAACTGCATGTGCTTAAAAAGCAATTGACCTAAGTATATGATTTATTTGATTATATAAACTCCATACTTTTATAAAAATAAGTACATCAGGGAGGCTACATGCAGTGGTCCCTAGAATATCTATACATAAGCAGAAACGACTTTAGAGAAAGTTGTCTGCCACATAAAAATGGCATTACCCAAACATCCTCCCTTGTTTTAAGCCCCCATACCCCTATCAGATTGCTTTAAATCTACCAACAACTGTGTAGTATAGTGGCCTCCTTGATAGAATACATTGGAAGGATTAGAAAGGTCCTCATATTACATGGTTTTGGTAGAAGAAAAGTTGATTGTACAGAAATTGTATGGAAAGATTGTAAGGTGTAAGGGGGGCCTTTAGAAATTATTACTTACAAACATCTTCCAGGGCACTGACGTTTCCATATACACTAGGTAAAGCAGCTTAGTGCTATTTTCCAGATTGTTCATGACTAAGTGTGACAGCTGAAAACACACACACATGTAAAACCATAAACCTAAATAACCTTAACCGTAACATAAAAAAATGCTAAAAAAACAGACACATGTCTGATATATTTGCACACTTAAATAACACTTTGATTGCTTTCACTGTAATGTTTTACC
>CM070032.1:84767869-84797987 GCA_036250615.1 Ptychadena robeensis | reverse complement strand
CTCGTACCTTTAAAATACCTCCCGCCGCCTGGATGACTATCGGAGTGAGAGCTGTTCACGGAATAGCCGGAGACCTCGGTTTCGGAACGGCTCGTGTGCAGCGAAGATGTCCACTTCAGGACCTCAGCGCGGCGTTTATAGCGGGCCACTTGAGTGGATGATAGAAGACATTCTATCCAGTCAGTAAAAAATTTAAAAAAGACCGGCGATGGACTTAGAGATGGCGGCAGGAGCAGGTGGCTCCCCGATGTGCCCGAACCCCGTTCGGGCGGATCGATAGGTGGCAGGTGCCTTTGCCGAACTGGGTCGGGATATCGTAGGGGGTTAGGGTTAGAGAGTTAAGCTAGCCACATGTATAGATTCCCCTTCGTTAGAATGATTGACGAACTGTATGTCACTACACCAAGTTCGGGAAATCGATGGCCACCTTGGGGATCAATCCCTGTCCGATACTTGGATGGGAACGAGGGTCCCCATCCAAAGTACGGGGATGAACAGAAAATATTTTGTAGATCGTTGATCCATTTTTGTTTTAATAACCTTTTGGTCGACGTTAAGGGCACATTCCATTCCCAACCATGTGGTGAAGCTGCGTGTGCTCGTCAGTGGGATTCGAACGCGAATGGAATGGTATGGGTTTAAATTGAAGGAAAAAAACAAAACTTCTCATTCTAGAATTTTTAAAATGACTATAAAGTTTGGCTCTGACTTTGTTTTTAATTGTGTATGTGTATTTTGACACTGCCTAAACTCTGGCAGTATGCAAGCAGTAGGAGCGAGTTTGTGTGGGAATGGGATCGAAGAACAACCGCCGGTCTCTGTGTGCCGCAGCACTTCTACAGAGCTGCAGAAACAGAGCCTTTCGGCCCGTCGTTTTCTCCGCCAACCCCCAGCGTCTATTGACACGGGTGTCAAAATGTCAAAAATTGTGGAGGCGGCATGTGGGAGGTACAATGATCCGCCGCGATTTTCGCCCTATCCCCAGCTAATGGGCTTAGCCTGCCTTGTTCCCCTAGCCCAGGCGTAACAGGCACGTGTCCCTGGTGAATCCGCTCCGGGTGCCACGCCGCCCCCTCCCACGGGCATGACGCGCCAGGCCTACACGCGGGAAAACCGTGCAGTTTTTCGTAGTGTAGATGCAGCCTAAATCAAGGAGAACACCTGATCTGCTTGGCAACAGCTCAAATTACAATGTCCCCATACAGCACACTACATTTCAGGATGGTATCCACAATCCACCTCCCTCATGTAACCTGTACAAACACTTTACTGCTAGCCAAATGACTTCTCCAAGACTTCTTGCAACTGTACATAACCCTTACATTAATGCATCTATTGAGAATGGATTTGGCTCATACTTAGCACAGTGGATGTGGTTTTTGATACGTTTTTTGGTGTGTATGTTTACTTCTCAATATGACAGTACTAATCCATACATTAAAGTTTGTAGCTAATGGACACAGAGCATTAAATACCCCACACTGTATTACCTACCCCATCCTTATATTGTATAGGATAAAAATAGCTTTCCAGAAGACTCCAAGTGGACAAGACCTCTGAAGGGAATATGTGTGAAAACACATGCAAATTGTCACATTACTTTTGTATTTGTGTTCTGTAAGAAAACGTATGGAGATGCACAGGATCAATTTAATCACCTGACTGGCTGATCCTTTCACCTAAACAGGAAGCTAAATGAGACAGGACCAAATAATCCTGGCCAGCCAACCATGGAAGGTCATACTGATCCGCTGATCAATCTGATCATGTGCTTTTTATAGGAGAACTTGCCATGTCTACAATTAGAGATGGTCGAATTTTTTTGTAAAAATTAGACAATTTTGCATTAATTGCAAAGCCCCTGAACATGGTATCATCACCAAACTTGCTGGAGATGTAGAAAAGGGTTGGGGGTAAAGTATGGCTCTAACACAAATATTTTTTTTCACAAATTAGGTTCAAAGTCAAGTAAAAATTTCGAAAATCTGAATTTCGACTTTGATTTTGAACTTAATTTATGCAAAAACTACATGTGCTAGAGCCATACTTAGTTTTTTCCAATATTTCCACAACCCTTCTCTACATCTTCAGCAATTTGGGTGATGATACAATTTTCAGAGGCTTTGCAATCATCTCACAAAGTTAGCAAGTCGAAAAATTCGACCATCTCTATGTTGCACATAACCTGTGTTCTTTATAGACGAATCTATTAATGCAATATTTAGCTTTTCCTCTGTTGGGGGTTCATAGAGGGTGATACATTCTAGCTAGAAAAGACAGAAGGAATGAAGAAAGAGAAGGTAAAGTAAGCGATCACAACTGAAAAGGAGAAAATTTTAAAGAAATATAAGAGTGGCGTTCGGGTGACTGATCTCACTAGGCAGTTATTATCCGCCCCCCTGTTAACAATATGAAACAACCGACTAATAACCAATGGGTAATGCCTCATGTTGACAAACTACAAAAGGTTACAGACTCTTCCAAGGAGAGAAAGGACACCAGACACCCAGATTCCTGATTATGGAAGAGGATTCTCCTTCCAACCAATAACCACCTTCCGTCTCATTCTCTCTTCCAAACATGTCAGCCTGAATGATCATTACAAATTTTTGTTTCTGTCTTGGCACAATTTAACATCAGGAAATATTTTTAGTGTTCCCAGTTAATTATGCATAACGCACAATGCTTTTAGAGTTAAGTAACGGGAGCTTTGGTTTGTTCATTACGCATAATAGGTATTTTTATTATGGGAAAATATCTTTACTTACAACCAACCTGAGTTACAAAACAACCCTTGGAAAATAATTAAGTTCAGAAGTAATAGGTCCAATGTACTGGTCTGTATACAGACAAGTTCATCAGAATCATCAGATTATTTTATGGCTGCTTGTCTCTATGGACTGCCCTATGAATCAGACTGGGAACTAAAATAAAGAACAACATGACAAAGTCTCTTAGTGAAAAACTTTTTTAGAGCTTAAAGTATACCAAAGATCTATAGGAAAAATTAAAGCTAACTGGAGTTGATATGGAGGGCCACAATTGTGGCCCTCGGCTTCACTAAAGGGCCACACGTAACATTTTCAATTTAAACTGACTTTTAAAGCATTTTTTAATACAAAAATTACAGCAGGTATAGCTAAAAGACAATATTTATTATTTTGAAATAACAAAACGTATTTTAAATTATTATTCCAAGTTTTAGGGAAGACTGTAGTATGGTAATGAACATTTTGTGTCATATATATAATCAAAGCCTTTGATAATATCTATGAGGTACATAACCTTTGATTTAAAGGGCTGCAGGTTGGGCACCTGGGCTAGAATGATGATTAGGTATATAGATAAGCAGTGTCATCTTACCAGTATGCTTATTCCATTTCTGAGCTGAAAAAATGGGAAACAATTTAGTTAAAGATAAGTGGGGTAGGGTACAATCTGACACATCCTCACACATAGTTCAGTGGTTTTAAAAAATGTATATACTGATTACTGCTATCTTTCCTTTTTATTGCCTATATTATCAAATTCAATAATTTTGTGGTTTAACAATAAAGTGTAGTATAACATTTTTGGCTTTCAAATATTAAATATTTATCTATACATTAGACCAAAAGATGGACAAATAAAGACCAATGAGGGTCAAAATATGTGGTTTCAGTATGATAATCTGGTGTACCATCTTTTTTTTTTTGGTCCTGCAAAACTGTGACTTTTTGCCAATGCCATCTATGGTAAAAAGAGCATAATCATGATTGTTTTAAAAGAAGTTCTCTTAACATCCTAAACTCTCTTTGTGATTAAGTGACCTGGCAGAGCAAGTAAAATGTCACTTATAAGTGTGCTCCTTTTACTGGAAATGTGGCAGACACAACAACTGTAAACACAATGGAAACTTAAGATGACATTTGTTTTTATTTTGTGAAATGCTTATGCAAGCCAATTAAAAATGAATTGTATTTCTGTACTCACAAATCTATCTAAGGGCTTGTTTTCACTACGTCGGGACCCCCTCCGCTAAGCGTATTGCTTGGCGGGAGGTCCATAGACCTTACCAGGATGCTAGACATCCGCCGATGCAGAGGCTCCATGTACTCGACTACATTCAGCCTTGCATCGGCAAGCAGGTAAGGGAATGTGCTCCATCGGGACCTCCCACCATGTCCTCCCTGAGGACTGGTCCCAATGTATAGTGGAAACATAGCCTAACCTGTGAAGTTTTGTAAAACCCAACTCATTCTTGCTCATAACAGACAATGTTTTTCAATAAATTCTATTGCAATGCACATTGATGTGTGTGACTAACCTCAATAACATCATTTTATGCACAATGTTCCTGAATACCTGTAAACACCTCAATTAGTGAACACCCCAATTTTATACCATATTTACAAAAGCAATGTGATGCTTGCCTTACAAACACATGAACTATAATGATATTCCTTACATAATCCATAGGCTTTAATATTTTTCGCAGGTATAACCGATTCAACTGTTTCCAGAAAGTTTACAATAGGTTCACACAGATGTTTCAGGATGTCTTGGCATTTCGATCCCTTATTAGATGTTTATTTGACAAAATTTTCAGGCGTTTTTGCAGCGTTTTTTTTGTGTGAGCATTTGTACAACTTTTTTCAGCAAAACGTCCGATAATTCCATTGTCAGTCCATGGTGTATCTTGGCATTTGGAGAAATGTTAACGTCAACATACTGAGACCTGGGAAGGGGGGCCAAAGAAAAAGTTTGGCCTTACTTTAGGTCATAACAGACCCCATCTAAGCAAAGAGCCTGGAAAGGCCTGGAAAGGGGGACGAGGAACAAGTGTGTGTTGTTGGGTCATTAAAAGATCCCCAACTCCCACCCTATGGAATATGTACATTGCGCATTAGGAGTCTCCATCTTCATAATTGACCTCAGGTGAGTATGGAACCCACCTCTGATATATTACCTTGGACAGTCCCTTACTGCTCATTCATAGACAGGACTTAAAAGATGCATCATGGTATAGAAAGTGGATCACGTCTGGGGACCCCGGTACTGATTACTGGGGGACACATTTGTGCAACTGTGCAGGGAGTATATGGCATGGCTGAATCAATAAAACATTTTTAAAACCTGTGAGTAATTTTTTCCAGAAAATCTTTTCACAACCTCTATGAATGGTAAAAAGTTTGAGGGGCCTCTGTTCCCATTCCATAGAGAGGACTGCCCTCTGGGTACAGAGGCCCCTCAAACTTTTTACATAAACCCCACACTCACAGTCCCCCACCAAACTGGATTATGTTTTGGCGATGAGGCTTCCTACCCAACCTCCTTTCACGCCTGATTGTGCTCAGAAGGGGGTGAATGCATCAAACTTAGCCTTAGGAAATAAGGAAACATTTAAAAAATACACAACTAACAATGAGATTTCAATCTCTTTAATAGAACGGTTGCAAAATACAAACTTACCAATTGCCAGACTGGCATATATAAAAATAATAGATACATAAATATAGATAAATCTTTTGTTGGGACAAAGATATGGAAGACCCATATGTATAACTTGATACACTGTGCAAGTCAAGCACATTTGTAGTTACACGCATTATACAATGGTAGAATGGAAGTAGAGAGTTCCTTAATACTCTTATTGCAGCTAAAAGCAAACCTTTGGATCAGAAACTCCTTTTTGCTTTTTTTGGTCTCAACAGAGTAAAATTAAATACAAGGTACAAAGTTATATCTTTGGCTATCGGTTATAACTTAGCAGTCATGTTAACATGTCTTTTTCATTTAAATAAAAGTTGCTTTTATTTCACCATAACATAACATAACTCAGGTAAAACACTGCATGTATTTAAACTAGTTGTGTAACATATGACCTATAATAACTGCAGGACATTTAGAATAAAAAAAGGAGGGCATATGTGTGTTTAAGGTATTTCATACCTGTTGCCATGTATATGTACAAAGGTAAGAGTGTTGTTGGCCATGCATTCTTATCATCTCATAATGTAGTAGCAGATTTACAGCTTCTACTCCTGGACTCCTGTCATTCAGGAATCCCTTGTCACTATACGTAGTACGCTGTTATAGGGAAGACAGACCTATAATCGCAAATTATATTTTAATTCTGTATCTAATTTTCTGTATTACATTTTCTTTCCTTACAGCCTTAATACATTATCAGAGTGTTTCTGTAATGCCTCTGACTGGTTCACTGCCCTCCCATTGCTTAGATAGATGCTAGCTTTAAATTGTTTCAGAAGCTTGCTTTTCTAACCTTCTTGATGGCTACCCTGTGTATTGCTTGGGGTAAGTTTGTTTACAAAACAAACTGACAACAAACTACACTGGTGGATACTTGGATACTTAGGACTTGTCCCCACTTTGGTGGTTGGCGACAGCGGGCATTTTGTCACCCGTTTATTTTTTATAGTGCATGTTGGTGTAACCGCCCCTGATCGTGCCCATGGAGAATGAATGGACGCAGTTAAATATCGTGTCATTTTTTCACCACATCCATTCATGTCTATGGGCGTGATCGGCTGATCAAAACTGCGGGAATCGCCCTAGTAGGGACTTGGTCATTTAAAATATTGGAAGCGGACTGTCGCGGCCAATCGTGCAAGTGGGGACAAGCCCTTTTCTATCCTCAGCGAACCCACAGTGATTCTAAATATCACTTCCAGGTCCGTCTCTTCCACTTCATCGATGGCGCTGCATGGAAGCAGAACAGATGAGCAGGGAGGGTATATAACCATGTTGGTACAGGTATACCGCCAGAGAGGTTAATGACTTCAGTTAGCCAATAAACTGTATCACTTGAACTCCAAACTTTCTGTATTCATCGATGGCTAACATTGTACAACACTCTACTATTGCTTAGATATTACTCGCTATTATCTAATTGCTGGGATAAAGTGTAGGCACTTTCAATAGAAAGTCATGGCCAATACTGATACAGCAAAGAGTTAGTCCCAAGTCTGCTGAAAATTGGTGGAGATATGGCAAATGTGTATTCTAAGCACAATTTATGTATGAAATGTGGGTATTACAAAGAGAAAATGGGTTTTTCCATGGTTTGCAAGGCGAGACTGCTCCATATATCCCAGTCTCCTGTGTTATGAATTATAAACAATAAATGAGCCTCTATAAAACAGTAATGCCTGCCATACACACCCCGACGGGTGCAGACAGACCAGCTCAGATGAGCTCCGGAATGCAAACGTGATGACGTCATTGTGTGCCGGCCATTAGCTTCAATGAAGGCGCCGGTCTTCATTGAAGTTAAAGGCATCGGCTTCCATCGGCCAGAGATTTTTGGACATGTCCATTCTCTGGCCGGCCGAGCTGTGGGGCGACAGGGATCTGTCGCCCCATGTGGGCACATGCCGATAAGCGGCCGATTTTTCCGCTGACCGACGGCGCGAGCGCGCACGCCCCTCGGTCAAGTGAAAAATCGTGTGTATGCCAGGCATAAAAGCCAATTTCATCAAATGAGTATCACACTGGCCATTTGTAACCTTTACCTGAGAAACATTATCTGACATCCAACATTGAGAGTATGCATAGAAAAGGCTGAGAACAGAATGCCTTTTCATGTCATGTTATAGGGCCAGCCACTGGCCTGTTTCTTTGATTTCCCTGCTGAAGGAGCACTGGTCTTCCAAGAGGACAGATATATCATGGGTTTATGTACAATCACTAGTGGTTATTAACAAGGAAATCACGTTGATTTGGCTGAGATTTTACTCTATCCAATTGATGATGAGTTTTTATCTGAAAGGCAAAGCATCACCATAGTAGGCGTTGATCAACATAACACCATGTAGGACCTGTTAGATGACTATGCATTAGAATAACTAAGACTTTATTAAATGCTGTTGGTTAGAGTTCTGTTTGGTACTGCCATTGTGTAGTAGAAAAATAAAACGGCAAGTGTTATGCAACAGAAAAAAAGAAAATTTTTACCACATTTATTTTAACATGTTATGACTACATCAGATGCTGTGATTAATTTGATAAGGGCTAAGAATAATCACATTTCTGATCCTATGTTGGGAGAGAGACAATTGCTTTCAAATATGTTATAACTGTTATTTTAATGGCAAACTGATTAGATAAAGTGAGATTTGAAAGCACTGTAAGGACTTTTTTAATAACTGTTGGGTCGGTGAGTGAAAGTTCATCGCAGGTACCCTCCTTATATATAAAAGACTGTTTGACAGTCACATCATACACATTACATGAACATATAAAATGCTTTATGCTACAGAAAAGCTGAAAATTTTGAATGTTCCAAATACATGGCAGAAAATTTAACATATCTTGGTGGTAGGCATCTATTCTCAGTAGTTTATTTACACTCCTAAAATGTAGATGTTCTGCTGCTTCACAAGTATTCAAAGCTTGCTCTGGATGCTTTTGCTGCTGAAATGCTGCTTTTTTTTCCAGGGATGGTTAGAGACGGCTGTTATTCTTGATTTGATGCCATGTTTTAATTCTGACGCGGCTCTGGAAAATGGTGTAGGTCTTGACCTATGAATTCACTTACTGCAGTGGAAAGGAGGTAACAGAGTAAGTTGCAGCATGGAAGTCATTTCCTCTGGCACATACAGAGCTAGACATACTCAAATAGCTGTTGCCACTGGTCAGCAGATATAGAATCTTTTTTTTATAGTGTATGATGATGATGACAAATAGTTTAGCATTAACATGGGAAATCTCATTTGAATTCATAATTTAAAAAATAGCAAATTTCATTTCATTTTAAGTTATGTTTAAAGGGAGATCATTGTATAGCTTGATACATTTATCTAGGTCTAAAGTGCAAGGTCAGCCAAAACCCACCGTTATTAGAATATTATGAACGATGGAATATTGCCTTAAATGGGCTTGAACTGACAAATTATGTTTCTCAATTTTATGGTGCACATCTAAACATTTTATTGTGCCTAAACATTGTACATACTGTTGTGTCCTCGTTTTTAGGTACTCATGTTCTGTAATTTTATTTTTGCATATCTGCAAAGAGAGCTCATCTAAGGCACCGTGCAGCTAAAGGTCCCCATACAACAGTTGATACCATATCATCATGACGCCACCATGCAGTGCTTGAGCGTTCATCGATTGAATGGAAATGTATGCGTCCCACTTTGCGCAAAAGTATCCCATTCAAAGCTTTGGATGGGGACTGTCGGTTCAATTTGGTAACCGTTCAATCGATGACCTGTTCAATTCAATTGTCATCAATTGCGGCCACCCTGTCCTTGAGCAGGTTGTTGATTTAACGGGTATTGATCCGTGTTTGGGGACCTTTATTCACTTTGCTAACGTTATTGCATCCTTTGCTTTTTGTCGTCACAACTTTCACAGTTTAGTTCTCCTTAAGCTGTCATTTAAAAACAACTGCACGGAGAACATGGGAATTTACAATAGAGTAGACATAGATGTACCTTTAGAACAGAGATTCTGTAGAGTTGACCACTGATTTTTTTCTACATTGATTGCAGCAATACCCTTACCCCTTGGAGTTGCATTTTGGTCATGGAACTTATGCAAATATACACTGACCAAACCTATAATTACTTTTAGACTGTAATCTGAAACAAATGGTTTAACAGAACTTAAAAAATGACCCAGTCTATCAGATGCCCATCATTTAGTATTTGACCTTTGGACCCCTGGGTCCCTCTTGGGATAATCACATAACACACTGCTGTTTGATAACTACTGTGCACATTGTAAGTGTATCATACCTTCTTCCAGTGTGATCCCCTGGATTGGAATAGAGTGAAAGGGGCTTTCAAACCCTTGGCTTCCCTCATTACTGGAAGATTTAGTATATTCTTCAGAATGTTCCTGGTAACACGTATCCTTCTCAGTCTGATTTGATGACAGGCCCAATGAAACATTAGATAACCCCTTTTGAACAGGAAGTGAAGAGCTAGGAATGTGTGAAGAAGAAGGTGAAGATAAGGGAGGAGGATGTGTAGAAGAGCAAATGTTTGTGAGTTGACTGGTGCAGTTTGTCAAGCTTTGGTAATGGGATGGAAATGATTGAGACACATTTTCCTCAGAAACAATTAAACTGGAAGCTTGTGCAGAAAATTCTGAATGACCAACAGATCCATCCTCTGTATTAGAATTTAATGTTTGTGTTGAAATAATAGGATGACTGGAGATTGCGCTTGCAGTAAAGTGTTGACTGGCACATGGCTCTGTTCTGCCCACTTCTGGAGAAGAGGAAGAAAGTTTATGTTGCATCGTGTCTAAGGACCTACTTTCACCTAATGTGGTGTATGTGGGAGGAGCACAGTTTGGGTATGGTTCATAATCAGGCAAAAAATTATGTGGATTTGTTTCAAAATCTAGACTTGGCAAAATAGGGGAAGTAGAATAGTTCTGATGTAGACCTGAACCTCTTTCCTCCATTTTACTGGGTGAACTTAAATGGGAAAGCAAAGATCCACTAAATGTAGTTGAACATGAAGATTGGGAAGAGCAGGGTTGGGGAGACCAGGGGACAGGACTTGGAGGTAGGGGAGAGCTGGTGTTTGATTGAAAGGGCAAGGTTAGTGAAACATCACTGTTGTTGTCCTGGTAAGGCATGGGTGATTTAAAGTCAGAAGCTACTGGGGGATTAAAGTAACACCCCAAAAATGAACTACTTGCTACACCACAGTCTGGAGTACCTGGGAAATTTTTTTCCTGGTGTGGAGAGGTATAATAGGGAGACACGTCCATAGGTGTTTCGGGCATGTTTGTCTGTAATGGGGGGACAAAGGTTGTAGACAAGTCCATCTGTGTTGGATCTATGTGACATGAAGGAGGGAGAGGGGCAGAGGGAAACCTATGTAAGGCTATCTCAGGAAGAGGTTCCTCTTTAAATATGACTGCAGCAATAAAGTATTAAGGGGACAAAATGAAGAAAAAAGGACAGAAGGGAGGAAAAAAACAATAATCATATAAAATATAAGCAATCTGTAAAATTTATGTAAATAAACTAGATTCTATACATTTTAGACTGCAACAATCTACTATGATATAATACAAACATGCTCCTCTGTCACTGTTATTATCAGATACTATCTTCTCTGCTTTTTGATAATGCTGATAATACTTTGAAATGTTTACCTCATTTACATATAGAGACATCAATTTTTCTGTATGTAAAAGGACATCCCTTGATATTGATTTACATACATAAATTAAATACCATATTTTCAGACTATAACATGCCTGCATGTTATGGTCCGAATGCACGACCACCCACAGTCACTTGGCCGTGGGTGGTTGCTCCTGCAAGAAGATTAGCCGGGGAGGTGGAGGAGCTGTCAGATGGGAGACCTGAACTGTATTGTTTATATCAGCAGAGCACTTCTGATATTAGCAATGCAAAGCTGTGCATGGGAAAGCTGCACTCATGCTGGCAGGTGGATGGCGATGTGCCGTGGAGTGTGCTCTCTAGTGACAACAGTTCAGTTGTGGCTTATGTGGTAACTGCAGGGGATGTTTTCCCCAATTGATTTGAAAACTTCAAATGTTTATACAGGTAGCCTCCAAATTACCAGATAGGGACTGTAGTTTCTTAAGTTGAAATTGTATGTAAGAGCACAGGTTCAGGTACATTATTTTAATAAATGCAGTTTAGAGACATATTTGTCGCAACATATTACTATTATATATATATATATTATTATTTATACACCGTCATCACTCCTCGATTGAAGATGCCAATCACCCCTCCTTTTAAGAAAGTGTTGAATATTGGACTGTCTATTAAGCAAGCTTAGGGTAGAAAATAAATACTTTGGGATTTAAATGTCAAAATGTCAACATCTCAATGACTATCCTGAGTCTCTAAGTGTCCTTTGTGTAAAATCAAAATTCAATTGTGAAACATGGATTAGTTTTCATACATAAAAAATAAAAACAAACAAGAACCTTGCTTTTGAGGCACTTACTTGGTAGGTACCGAAAATTTTGCATAGGGCTTCTTTTCCTGCGTCCATTGGAGATATAGAAATAGACTTGTAGAGGGCGTGTTATCTCCTTATTACAGTATTCTGGGACTTGAACAGACAGCAGAGACTGAAAAAAGGCAAGCATATCAATACTTGTAACACATCATATTTGTAGAAACAATACAATAAGCAATACAGTGCTTTGTTGCGACTATCTGGCCGCAGAAGAATACATGTTGGTTGAGGTAAAGTTTTTCAATGGCAGGGGATGTCAAACTTAAAGACAGGGGGCCAAAATTAAAAAACACAAACATTGAATCGTAAACAAGCTAAGAGTCAATGTCAAATAAAAGACACATCTTGAGGGACAAATTGTAGGCCAGGTTTGGCCCCCAGGCTGGAGTTTGACACTCCTGCTCTATGACATCAAAAGAACTTATCAAAAAGAAAAATTCACATATGTCAGAAAATGCTAAGATTTTTATCTGAATCCAGTAGCTACAGTCATTACTGAGTTTGACAGGCCTTCCTTTCAGAAAGGTTTAAGAAAAAGCTAATGGGTAAAATAAATTCTCTGTTCAATTGGAAGAAAAGGTAAACACATAGGGATGGAAGACAGTTACCCGCAGCATCCAGACAGAAAATGAATCTGCTTTCAATTGAAATAAATATGGTATATGTTACCATTTATAACATCATACTTGAAAATTAGGAGCAGTACGTTTTGATTTTTGATATTTTGAAATAACATTCCGCTTGTACTTAAATCAAGAGATGAAAATTTTACAATTTCAGCAAAGGTTCATTGCAAAGCCCCTGAGCATGGCATAATCACCCCCAAAATTGTTGGGAAGGGGGATGTAGGGATTTTTTTCTTTTTTGGCAGATTATGGTGCATTCTTCTTAGTTGTTGTCTTCACTTGGTAACAGCCAATAATTTGTAACTGATTTTTAAATCTGGCTGCTTGTTCAATCATGTTTCTAGTTCATATGAACCCCACATACTCTAAGATTAAAGATAACTGACTTTGCACTGTAGGGCATTTGTTCATCCTAAAAAAATTTTGGCCATTTTTAACCTACAATTAGTGATGGCCGTACAATGGCCGTGTCCACCCTCAAACAGGCAGATCAGACTTTTAAAAAAAGTCCGGGGTCCACCTGTTTGCAGAAAACTTCAAATTCCCTGCTAGTTGGCAGGGAATTTGAATCGGAACTATACCGGAAATGAAACGTATATGGAACGCACATTTCCTGGTCGCTAAACCGTGCCTGGTATATCACTAGAGATCGGGTGTCGGCTGCAGCTCAATATCAAGGAAACTCGAGCACATCACGATGACGTGCTGATGGGAGATCATCCCTGGAAGAAGCCATAGTAGTGTTATTGGTTGTAGGATTGGTAAGTAAGCTACATCATTTGTAGCTTACAATTTCAAACAGTTCATTGAGAAAGAAGATTTTTATCAACATGTAAAAAGTTCATACTATACCTCATTACTTTTCAGTCTGTTTACTTTAGCCTCCTCTTCCCATTGTAGTTTTCCATCTGTTGGGAGCGAAGACACTCATTTACAAAGACATTTGTGAAGTCTTGGAGTATTTTGTTTTTTATTATGCCAATATTTTATTACTTTCTATTCTGCAGACACAGGAAGCATTTGTATTAATCAATGTTGGTGTTAGGCCAAATATATGTGAGCAAACTCTTATTTTGCGTCAACAGACCAATTCATATAAAACCAAATATTTAAATATCTAGGTTGCACCCAGGTAGCACCTGACATACTAAAAATGAAGGGATTTTATTGTACATTTATTGTGACACAGTTATAACGAGTCACAGTCCGACAGTTTCCTTGTATTTAACTTGACGCACTTTGTGACATTTACTCGCTTCTTCAGAAGGATGCATGGGGATAATTTGCTATAAATGCAAAGGACAATGTAAGGTACAAAGTAAAAGGTTAAAAAGTATTTAAAGCAAAGTACTGTGATCAGGTAGCTGTACCTACTCATCCATCACGTGGCCCCTAGGTCCAGAGGCTTCGGGCACCTTTTGCTTTGTACCTTTCATCGTTCTTTGCATTTATAGCTAATTATCCGTGTACATCCTCCTGAAGAAGCGAGTAAATATCATGAGAAACATCAAGTTAAATACAAGCAAGCTGTATTTAAGCAGACTATGAAAAAAAGTACACTTATTTAATTTATTACATATGTGACTCAAGTACACCTTTCTTTTGCTGTTTAAGTCCCTTCATTTTTCGGTATGTCAGGTAACTTCACCTAGGCACCTGGGTGTAACCTGGAAATTTTAATATCAGTTTTTAATATCTGTTAAACAATGTGGGTTTTAAAAAATATAGTATAATTTATACAAATATATGTATGCTATTTTTATTGTTGGTAGATGATATTGACTTTTGTCAATTTAAAAGTAGCTTGCAATCCCAAAATGACCAATTTCCTTTCATTACTCTGATGGATATTCTTCATAGACTAATACAATCTTCACATATAATAAGCACTTCTGACTGTTAAATTAGTTTCAGATCTATTCAAAGGTAAAACTTATCTTAAGTGTTAAAGGCCCTAGACCAGGGATGCCCAAAATGTTAAAATGTGTTAAAATAAGCGGTAGATCGCAAAGGCAATGGCAATAGATCTGAGAGCCCTGTTTTGTTTTTTTAGTTGAATTCATTCCAATTGCATGACCAGATTTGTATTGTGCTATATACATGCTTGTACAGTTATGCAAGGTAAACAAAACATGTTTTAAATATAATATATATACAAATATATGTTTACTATTGTTATTGTTCATTTTAAAAGCATCTCATAATCACAAAAAATTCAAATTTCCTTAATTCTAGAAATGGATACAAAGACATTGCCAAACCTGAAGGGAAGGAACTCTTCTAAACGAAGTATGAGATTGCAGTTCACCCTGACTGGAGTCCATACCTTCTCCACTGTATGTAAAACCATTTTTGAGTTTATATTGCCTTTAAAACATGGGCTTTTACACTAGGAAACATCCGAATCTTGGAATTTAATCAGAATTTGATTTCTGGACCCTAAAGCAGAAAGGCATTAAAATAAGAGGTTCTAATGCCTTGCTGGTTCTAAGAAGAACTAAAGGTGGTAGCTGTTTCTACATCGAAGATAGACCATATCTTACCTGGACCCTTCTCTAGGAAGATCACTTTTGAATCTGAAAGGAAGTTGGAACCACACAACATCAACTCTTCTCGGCCATTGACTGAGCATGCACTGAGATTGTAGTTTTCCACTTGAGGGAGCTCTTGTGCCGAACGTTGAGCTAAGAAACCCAGACAAAAATAGAGATGTGTTTATAAAGGGCTAAAAAGAATCTGCTGCTATTTTGGCACTCTTTCAGCGGTACGCTTTCTGCTTCATTCCACCATCATTTTTCAGCAGTTCAGCTCGCCATCTGAAATCTGATTTTCTGCTTTTGCAGTTTGACTTTTTTTTATGTTTTTGGTTTATTGTAACCTTGGCTGTTTACTTTGTAAAATGTCAGAAAAATTCTTCAACAGAACATTGTGAGTCAGAAGTAAGTCTTTCTTTTACAAAAGTTTCCTTGTAGCAGGATATAGGGAAAAAAAGACATGTTTGGTATCCAAGTTAGGTGGCTACATTTCCTTTTTTCGTCTTTCATGAATTTCTAAACTTGATGAAGGAGACAAATCTAACTAAATCTTACACTAGGCACCATATAGTTCCTAACATACCTTTTCACACATCCCTACTTAAAACTCAATACCCTGGAATCTGGGTATATGGGTTCATCTGCCATGCCACCTGACAACCTACAGGTTCAATGTCAGAATACTATACCGGGGACACTGGGTATAATGGGCAATCTGGCTACTGATAGAGATTGAATTAAAAAGATGACTAGAGCAGGGTAGGTGATTGATCTTCGGGTGCTTGCTGTTTGTATGTCCAGTACCTAGATATTGCCCTGTGTGGTGCACCATTCTTGTATTGTTAGTTTGCCCACTGACATTATGGTGGGCGTATATCTAAGAATATGTTTGATCGCCAATTTCTGACACAGAAAGATGATAGCTTTGATAATATAATTTTACGAAGTTTACTGTAACTGTGCAGCTAATGAATTAAGGTCAATGTAGGAACTATAAACAGCGACATTTTAAGGAAGTTTTCTGCTTACAGCTAGCAGAGCTCTAATGCTGTAAACTGGGACTACAGGAAGGATAGGGCTTTTTTATTTCTCCTTTTCTCCTTTACTACTTTTTGTCTTTAAAGATCAGTTATACCTCTATTTATGAACAATATACTCAACTTTATTGTTAACCCACAAGTTCCTCTTGGTGCTTTAATAATATGTTTCCTTATCATATAGCCCAGTCTGTAATTAAATATATTGTTTTCTCCTGTTTGTGTGTTTTAATATATTTATATGGGGTAAAAGTGAGGCTACATTACTTCAGAACAATAGCAATTGGCCACTGTTTATAAATAAGCCAATTACACAGCTTTGTAGACAAATTTTTTCCTTTTGCTTTCAATATTGCTGCTGCAAATGGTTTTCTTAGTACTGCCAAGAGTCAGAAATGTTTGGCTGGGCATATGTGGGATTCAATATATGACAGTACTTTTAATGTAACTGCTTTGTTTACCAATATTGTATACCGTAAGTGTCCAACTATATGTTACCAACATCTTGAAAAGAATATAGTATATACAGTTTGAAAGGCAAAACATTTGCCTTTATTTTAGCATTTTGATACCCTAAGCAGTTTGTAATGACTGAAGTGAGATAACATTTAACAACTGCTGATGCCTATGTATTTGATGCATCATCTATTCTTCTTGTGACCCTATAGTTATTAAAAAAATATCATATTGATTGGCAGTAGCCTTCAAGCATTTCCCAAATGAGGACAGCAGGGGGGACATGGACCTGCTCCAAGTTCCACTATTCTGATACCAGCAGTCCATCTAGGTTTTTAATCCTGTCTGTTTGCCCATTTGAAGAGAAATCTTCCTATGAGCAAAGCTGGTCAATTGACCTAACTTTGGAGAGAATTCTTTCACTTCCTTTCTTTATGAAATAACCTCTCAATAAATTGCGAATTACATGATATATCTTCTCTTATCACCTGGCAGTGACACACATGTAAGCAGGACAACTTTCATGATAAGATGAAATTAGTCCGTTTAAACTGCTTGCTTTCCTCTCAACATATATTTGCAATGTTATATCGCTAGGACGTTCGTTACTGGCCAAAAACCCTAGCTGCATGGCAGTGTGTAATGGTGGTAAAATTGTTTAAATGTTAAAATATTCCCCAATAAAGCAAAGAGGAGAAAGCAAGGAGCTTGGAAACCCAACAGAACTTGAGAGGAACTTGCGGCGTCCTTACTATGGCAGCATAAGTTAGGTACTTTTGATGACCGTGGCTGTTACATATGCTTTTTATGTCAAGTCGACACAGTTAAGGAAAACAAGTGTCCATCAATAAACAACTTTGTTCTCTGTAACATTAACAGTCATAAAGATAATGTCCGATCCTTTTCTATTCGATTAGCTGTACAATTTAGAAACATTTTAGCTGAACGAAAGACAATATTTGTTCAAACGGTCAAACGGTCGATTTCTTGATTGGCCAATTGCAGATATCGAACCGTGTATGGGGGGGGCTTTAGCATAGCTGCAAATCACTTCAGCAGCCAACTGTTAATATTTAGTTCTAGCTCAGGATAAGGATTGGCAGATATCAAAAGCCAGTGGCATTGGACCATTAGTCAATTTAGAAGGCATTAACACCCTCCACTGTACATAAATGTAAAGAAATTAAGATATTATACTTACAGCACTCTATAGGTATAGATGCCACCTGTAGAGAGACACCTTTACCACCACCCTGTGGAATGTGCACGCGAAACACAAGTCGAACACGTGTGTTCTTTCGGCCAATGTCTGTCTCGCCCTTCCGAAGTTCAATGTCTGAATTTCGTAGCTTTAGGATTCCGGCGCAGTCTATACTGGAACATAGACATATTTATCAATCATTTATTTCATAACTTCAGGACACATATGCATTGAAGAATCTGTCTCTGCTGATGCTTTTTATTGGTTGTCATTTCTCTAATAAAAAAGATCTTACTTCACTTTCTTTTGAAAAAAAGTTGTTTAAGAGTAGTAATATTCTCACACATCATTAATAACAATGGCTAAGTCATGATGACTGCTGAGGGGCATAGAAATGAACCTCTTAAAAAACTGCCCAGAAATATAGAATAGTCTAGAATATTCGTTGAACAGCAATATTTAGATTTCGTTACTTGATTTCCTGCCCTGACACTAAGCAATGCTCTTGTTTTTGTTTTGACAACTCCCCTCTTATCCCATCTAAGAGAGAATAGGGGACAGGGCAGAAAAATTGGGGTACACAAACATTTATAAACACCTCATAAGGGTTCTATCATGTCCAATATCCCAGTTTCTAAAGGCATTGCTCAAAAACAAGGATGGACGCATATGATATTGGCCAGATAGATGGCTGTGAGCGTGCATGGCGCTAGAAGCGGCCATTGATCTGGCCCATATCTATACGTGTGTTCCCTGTATTACAGTTAAATAGGCACTCAATGAGAATCACAGATAGATATATACTGTAGCACCAGTTATCCTAATAAAAGCAACTGCTTATACTGCATCTACTACTACTGCATAATGAATAAGGTAAAAATTGATAGGAGGTAAGTTTAGTTAGGGTTGCCCTTTATCTTGCCATGCTTGCAAAATTCAGGACTTGATTTCTTCAATTTCCATTATTTAACATTATTTAGGGTAATTCACAAGAACCTTGACTGCCCAAAGAATGCAACAAGTCTCTGGGTGCAAAATGTTTAGAAAAAATCTAATTTAATGAATAATTTTACAATGAAACATAAAAATCTACCAATGTTAAGCCAGCTTTATTCTGATACTTTGCCATAGAATTGGTCTGTTATCCCTATTATGCTACCAGTACATGGATCTGTTTGTTTGAAATCTATGGTATGTTGCCATGCATCTTACTTGGCACACATGTTGTTTTCCGGCAGAAGAGACATCTCCAAAACTTTGGTGCTTGCTACAACAGCTTCATAGCTGGGTGTAGCCACCATTTTTCCTGTTATCCGATGTACTTGGTAAAATGCGTGAGGTCTCAGGTTCCTCTCATCTGCTGTTCCAATAAACATCTGGAGGGTCAGCGGCTTCTCACTGTATCCTAAAAGCTGCATGGGGTCAGACAGAACAGTGTAAGTTTCTACCTAGGTGAATTTTACATTTATAGCATCATATAGTACATGAAAAAAAGAATTTGCAAGTATATCTCACACTTCATTTATATAAGAAGATAATTTATGTATATGTCTCCTTAGTTTTATAACTGCTGTGTAAAGTGGAAAAACAACCCTGTTTTCCTGCAAAACTTCATATGCAGACTAAAAAAATTCAAGAATTTGGTCAACACATAAAAAGTGGTAGAAAAGATCCCATCAGCTAATCTTTCCTAGTGGTTAGCACTGATGTCTTGCAAAACTAGAGCTTTGTGATTGATTCCAACCAGGCTGCTGTCTGTGTGGACTTTGTACTTGTTCCATGTGTTCATGTGGGTTTCCTCTGGGTGCTTTGGTTTCCTCCAACAATCCCAAACATGCTGGTAGGTTAATGGGCTTCTCACCAAACTGGCCTTGAAGTGCATGTTTTTCTGTCTGTGGCAGGAAAATTGGATGGCAAACTCCACTGGGATGGGAGCAGATGTGAATATGTAGACATGTTTTGTTTCAGGTTTTGTTTCAGGATTGCATAATATGTTACTGCAATATAATGTGAAATTAGAACCCCCAGACTAGATGAAAAACATATATTTATATGTATTACCCATCAGAAGATGACAAATGAGAAAACATGCCATCATTTGGTTTGAAAAAAAACAAACATTACAAATGTTAGCTAAATGTTCACAGTAGTAGAGTGTTGTACGATGTTAGCCATTGATGAATATAAAAGGTTTGGAGTTCAAGTGATACCGTGTCGGTTAGCCAATAAACTGGATAACTCCAAACTTTCTAAATGTCCACACAAACATCAAGTAAAGTATTTAATTGTATATTTAGGCTTCAGTCAAACTAATAGTTCTCAGTGACAGGAGAGTTCTGCATGCTTAATGGTATACTGTATGCACACCATATAAACTGTCTATTTGCATGCTTTCCATTGTATAAAGAGTCAAGGATGAAAGGAAAGTACCCGGTAGCAGAATGGCCTGTGTATGGTATGGTAGAAACCAGCGTGTGCAGGGTTAATGATAACAGTGCTGAATATGCCTTTAATTTTGTGAAGATGTGACCATGATCAAATGATCAAGCCATATGGGAGTGCCCAGCTAGGGAAGAGGTTATATAAGGCTTCGTCTATATAGGAGGGTTTTTTCTGGTTGACCGAAAGGTTATATAAGGCTTCATGTCTATATAGTAGGTTTTTTTCTGGTTGACCGAAAGGTTATTTAAGGCTTCATGTCTATATTGAAAGGGTTCTTTTCTGGGTGTCTGAGCAAGTACCTGTTGTGGTCTGGAGTGTTGTGCTAGACACTATCCCCCATGGAAGAGATCTACAGAGATGTGACTGAAGACATCTCCCTTGTCCCCGTTTAGGGGCAAGAGTGCCCTAGCCCTGAGGAGTGGTCATGGGTTGGATAGAGGGCTTAGTCAGAGACTGACTAAGGTGGCAATGGCTGCTCCCACATGGCTGGCATGGAATTGATTGCTATACCAAGAAGCCATCAATAAGTGGTACCAGTTCTTTCACCAACTGGCAACATGTGCATAGATTTGGGATGTGTGCAAGGACCTGTGTTGGGGCACGGCCATGATAGTTGTAGTGATGATCGGACACCAGGTGCAACAGTCTGCAGAAGAGGACAGACAGTGAGAGGTACTGACACCAGACCCTGACTCATGGTTCACCCCGGTAAGTGTTTCTGCACACATCACAAACAGGGGCGGTGGACCGTGACAACCCCACTGTGTCCTTTCTTATGGGGAATACTGCTTTTGTTTACATTGCTAAGTGACAAATACAGACTAATAAAGACTGTACAGACTTGAATAAAATATTCTGTAAAGATTACAATTCATTAACCTCTGATTTGATATTAGGAAAGGACTATGGACACAACGGTGCCACTTTGTGACAACACTGGTTAGCAGAGTTGCCTCTTGCAGGTCATCAGCACTCTCATATGGGTCAGACGCTCAGGTATGTTACTTCCCTCCATTATGGCAATATAGTGGTGGAAGATGGATGGATATGGTAAACTTTGCTGTGTCCACTAAAGTACTACTGGTTGATACCCAATGATTACCCTCTCTATCATTGCCTTCTCTATCTAAATATCTGAATCTGTAATTTAAACAGGCTGATGCATATACAGTCTTTGTACATAGTATCTTTATAAAGTCTAACAAGGGGACTCTTTATTGTCCTGAAGCATATGATGCTACATCACAACTAACATCTAAACCAAATTTGAATATATACAATTTAATTGCAAGAGTCATAAGAAAAAATAGCTACAAAGTTCATTGAGTATGCTACATTTTTGTATATATTTATAGTTTATATACATAGCATACATTCAAAGGTCTGTAGGTGATCTTAGTAATTGGTAACTAGACGATAATAGGGGGTTATAAGATCCCTGTGGGTAAGGTAAACACCGCCTCCTCACACCAACAACTCATCTTCCCCAGACAGGTTGAGCATATCTGAGCACGGGGGGGGGGGGGGGGGGGGGGGGGGGGGGGGGGTGGATGGGTGTATATTGCCGTATAAAATAAGTCTAGATAAAGTTGGGTGGACCTATTTGCACAGCGGCGGTGGGATCACATTTATACTACAAGGCTTGCTGTGAGTGTGTACTGTGTTTACTGCCTGAACTGCTACTTGAAGCCTGAGAGCTACCAAGACAGTAAACCACAACATAAGAAGGGGAAGCTTATTACAAGACTGACATGGCTTAGACCCACATACTGTGTTACGGGTTTAACGGCTAGCAGCCTGGCATTCTCCAAACCCAATACTTTCTTAAGCTGGGCATATGCAGTTCAATTTTCTGCTTGATCGGCTTAAAAAACGATTGCATTAAAACAACCATTTTAAAATGAGCGATTCACGACCAAAGAATTCTTTAGTCTTGCACACATGCTTTACAGTATGATCAGATACAAAACGATCGAAATACCAAGAAAACCCGTCAGATTTGTGATTTACCAACATGTCTTATCAATTTGAATCACTTTTGGTTGATCGATTCAGCTTAAAAGGAATCGATTACATAACAATTAACTTAAAACAATAGTTTTTTAGGTCAATCAAAGGGGATATTCAAACCGTGTATGGCCATCTTTACTCACTGTCTGGGAACAAAACATGCAGCAAGTCTTGTATAGTTATTGATGCATAGTTATTGTAAGCCAATGACTTTGAATGTTTTTGTTTGACCACAGAGCCAGGCCAATGGCAGCCTGCATATTGTTTCTGGAAAGTCTTCCTTTAAGTAGAATGATTCAAAGGCCATATTTCAAATGACAATACTTCTTTGCTCCAGGAAACCACAGCAGCACAAAAGGGGTTTCTTTCATTCTTACATGCAATATAAACACTTGTAAATATTTTCCAAATTCAAGTGAATCAGATCAGGATATCTAGCCAGCTCCACCCTCTAAACTGTCAACCATTAGTTTACCTCCTCTAGTCTGTCACTTCTGTATAGTTTGAAAGTCGGCCTTTTAAGCTCATCCAGGCAATATAACAATACGTAAGAAACATAACTGCATAGTGTGAGGGCCACTATAGCACTAGCCCCGCTATGGCCTCCATTACCCGTAATAACCCCATGTTTCATACAAATACAGGGTGTTTGCAGTAACACAATGCATTGCTTATTACTGCAAAACTCAATGTGGGGCCAGTGTTAACAGTACAACAGCTTTCCTATGAAAATGAAATGAACTTTGCATCATGCAAACACCGCTATGTTGTGGTATTGCACATTGTTTATGGTTTTGAATGTGAAGTTAAAAGCTGTTTGTGAACATACACGCGATCTCTTGGTTACATAGGGCTGACCTCTACTTCTATAAATGGTAGTTACCAGGTTTATACGTGCAAACAATAGCTTCTTGCTTTCTAAGTGACTTGTCCAGAAAAAAGATGTTTATTAAGATAAATAATTTGAGTTATTTCCCTGCTTGCTTATTTTGGTTCAGAAAATCTGAAGTACTGAAGCCAAAGGCAGCCAGAAGACCATTTTTAGTAGTTTAATTAAGGTGTCCCAAATAAATCTACAAGTCCTAGATACTTTTCTGCCTATGCCTCATTTAGTAGAATGTAATTCATCAGCAGATTGCATACTTCAGAGCCAAAGGTCTCAGTAACTCTCTGTGTCTGAACATTGCAGATAATAATTCACAAATTATAATGAAAACTTGTATATTACACTTCATGGATTTTGAATATATGCAGTCGGGTCAATTCCATGAACTTCTGACTGCTGAAGTAGCCTTTAATTATGGCAGATTCCTCTTCACTTCAAACAACCAATGGACTTACTTTTTTGTATTTTAGAAGTCTGTGTAAGCTAACTTGGCATTGAAAGTAAACTAAGACAAGGGTGAAATGACTCCTTTAGTGAACCAATTTTGGGAAAAGTAGACATACAGGAAGACTCAGCACATCAGTCAGATCCTTGTGCTCCAGGAAAAGAGCCAGCGTGGGAAAGCTGAGAAGACAGGAAAACAGCTGGGAAACATCTAGTCACCCAATGAGCTGTACAGAACTACAGTCTGTCCCCTACCCACAGTACTAACTGGGCCTTCTATATATGTGATTTAACCTCACTTCTAACGATTTTAGCGAACTTCAAACTATTATCAGCTACAGACATTTTTTTTTAAAATGATTTGTTTCATCTATTTTTATTTCTTTTAAAAATGACTAAAATCATGACTAAAGCCGGCCATAGATGGCGGGATGCATGTCCGATGGACCTTGCGTGATGACGTCATCACGCACTGCCGGTCATTCCGAGAATCAGCGTGCACCCTTTGTACTGTGATCGCCTAAAGAAAAACGAACATGTGCATTCTTTGGCCAATAGATCTTTGAAGCGCCCAGGCTCAGTCGCTCCAGGTGGGCGGCTTCGATTGCTGTGAGTCGATCGGCGACTAAATCTCCAGCATATCAAAGTGTCTACGGTCGGCTTAAGAAATATGATACATTGTTTTTGTCAGATAAATTTGATATGTTACTTATCAATGTCATATTATTGATTATGCTGATTGCCTTTTGCTTTAAGAAGCTTACTGTTACCGAGTCCCAATTGTGTAAGCTGGAATGCATACTGTCAATTAAAGAAGCGACTCATACGTTATTGCTGTTGTTTTAATGGCATGCCAATCAACAGCGATCTCAGTGAGTAAGTACCAGGTAAGACCAACTACCAAACTATCAGCTGTGGGCATTTGTCTATCTAGAACAACAGTTCTAATCTTTTCAGATCCGCAAACCCCGAAATGACGTCACTAAATGCCCCCATGCACGTCTAGATTCAACTTAATTCAATAAATTTTTTGGTTGATTGATTGAAAATCTATGGCAGCCCACATGTTTAGATCAACCTAAAACAAATTAAACTGTGAAAAAAACTTTATTGAAAAAGGATTGGACATGCTGGTAAATTTTAATTGGTTGTATTGAAATTCATTATATCCCAAAAAAGTTGATCAAATATCTGTTACTACAGTTGGCAAACATTCAATCAATCACCAATTTCCCTGACCCCCAAAAATGTATCTTTTTAAGTTGATTGAACAGAAAATCTAGACGTGTATGGGGGCTTAAGTGTCACTTAGGAACCAGGTGCCGTTGCGAAGTGTCACTTCTGTGTTCCAAATAAAATATAATGACACTACGGTACATCACTTCTATATTATCAGGTAAGTGTAATGTCCCCTCCTTTACATTTTACCACCCCACTTGTGAAAATGATATGCGAGGTAAGAAGTTAGAAGGGAGAGTACTGCCCAATCTCTCCTAAGTTACTTAGTTACTCTCCCTCCTAACTTCCCACCCCGCTTGTAGGCATTAGAGCTGCAGTTTTCCATAAACTCATCGACCCCTGTGAAATGGTTGTTTGACTCCCAAGGGTGCCCTGACGCACAGGTTGAGAACCACTGGTCTGGGACTGGGACTTAAGACTTTGAGATATGGGACATCAAGTACCATCCTACAAGCTTTCTGTTGTGGCCTTTAGTAATTAGGTAAGTAACCAAAGTGCATGTCAGGAGACACAGGCACTCTTGGATACATATTACAGTTTTTATTGCTGGACCTTTTAAAATGGATTTTGTTTAGAGCCTGAAAGGGTTACATTAACACTTAAACATTTAAGACTGCAACCTTTAAATAATTCAAACAATTAGGTTTTTAATAACATTATCAAGCAATTTTTATTATTTTTTTAAATATCTTCTGGGTTATTTAATAGAAGGTGTTCTACAATTGAAATGTCCTTGTTTTGGTTTTACATTTTTTTTCCTTTTTTTGTGCATTTTGTCTTGCTTGTCTGTCTCAGTCTTTCTCAGACCTTCTCTAAATGAAGAAGATTAGAGGAAATGGTTTCAATATTTCATGTGCCATCAAGCATGACACAGCACGGTTACACAACATATAGTGAAAAATACAGACTTCTTAACATATGCACACAAACACAGGCATATGTACACATCTGTTTGAAAAGTTTGCACAAAAATACAGAGTTATTATATTCATACAAACAGTTAGTAAAACTTTTACCTTGACAACCGGATGTCCCCCAGGTGAAGCTTTCACAGCCCCTCTGCTGCCTTCTGTTTCGTAATGGGCTCGATGATGGGTTCTTGGTTGTACTTCTATTCTCAGTTCCATACCCTCATATTGATTCGGAAGTGGCCAATCCAGAGGTGGTAGTGAGGATGACCTAAATAAAAGCCACATGATCTGGAAATTTTTGTATTTTATGGTACACAGCATATAAAGATCTGACATTGTAGCACCAATATGTTCCTCCACATCCAATCTAGAATACCTAATCCAATATTTTTATGGATTGTGGCTAACTGTTGGCAATTGGTAGCCAGCTGTAATAGGTGTGTATAGGCATTTTTTTTAAATATTTGATTGTTCTTTTGTTCTGGTGATAATCACATAGACTGTGGTGCCCATTGATGAAACATAGAACAATAAAAATGGGGCATTTTCTATATGCAGTAAAGTATATGTAGATTTTGGCTATAAATATAACTTGAATATCCATTAACAATTCTCTTAGGTATAAAGGTACCTTAAATGCTTTTGGGGTCTTACACACTAAACCCTAGATTGCCATTTGTGCGATGCGTCCTGGTTGCGTTAACGCAAGGTGTTTTATAAACCTTTCACACTGCCCTGCATTACACTTTAACACTTTGACACAAGCCCCCTGCTGCATTCATTTTTCTGCCGCAGTGCAAGTATCTCCCATACACTGGTATGGCATAGGTTTATTTACCTGCAACTGATGCATTTACGTTCACATTTTTATTTTCCATGAGTGTGCAAAGTGACTCTGTTATTACATCTGCCTGCAATGCATCAATGCGTTTCTTAGACGTCATTAGACTTTCCCTATGCACCAGTATAGGCCAAGTCATTAGACTTTCCCTAAGCACCAGTATATAGGAATTGAACTATTCTAAATTCTTAGTCTAAATTTTACAAATATAACAACACCAGCCCCCCCCCCCCTCAAATATTTTTGAGGATTTGTCTGAGGACAGACAAAAAACAAAAACACACATATATCAGGGGATTCAAAGGTATCTAGTAATGACTATTAGACCAAAAAATCATTTAAAATTCACTAAAGTAATGTATTGTTCACATGATAAAACCAAAAAAGTGCATAAAAGATCAAAAAAGTGAAAAACAAAATCACAAATTAAGGTTTCCTCAAGAACCAAAGGGGGTTGAACAGGCTATAACACCTTGTTCTAATTTCTCTTACATTAAGGAGAGAAAAACATGAAGTCAACAAAATTGTTCAGTGTTTTTCATCTTTCATCTATGCGTTTTGCCACAGATGGCAACCACCATTAGCCACTCCCCCTAGGTGACTCCGCACTGGGACAACCTATCCCCCACCAAGGCTGGAACACTGCCCAAGGTATAGTCTAATTTAAATGATCATATCAAAATCTGTTATGCATACTTGAGGAAAGGAAGACTTGTCGTGGAAATTTGTCAAGAATAATACTTAGGTTAAAAAAACTAAAGTTTCTTATTAGTCATATAGTTCAACCACCTAAAAGCAGCATCCCTTAAATCCAGCCTGACTGGTAATTTAGTGTTAATTTGACCCTCACTCTCTTACACTGCTGCATCCTGAGAGGAAGGGACACCCAATCAGGTGTAAATACCACCACAGAACGGTGATCCCCTCTCTCCTGAAGATACTAAAGATTAACAACACAGTGGAATGTCTGGCAGTTGACCGACTGATAAGGTAACTACAATTTTTTTGGATTCTATATAAGTGATTATTATTATTATTATTATTAACATTTATTTATATAGCGCCAGCATATTACGCAGCGCTGTACAATACATTAGAGGGGAGATGCAACACAGTATAACACACAGGTACAGGTAATGACACAGGAGGAGTAGAGGACCCTGCCCGGACGGGCTTACAATCCTATATATGACATTGTTGAACTTTTCATGCTCCCATGGTTTTAGTGTTTGGTCTTCTTGAGAAAGCAATCTGTGGCAAAAAGCATCGAAGATAAAAAAAACCACCAATTTTGTTGACTTCAAGTATTTCTCTACTTAATGTAAGGGCGATTAAAAACAAGGACTTCTGGTCTAAGGAGCCCCCTTTTTCTCCAGAGGAACCTCAATTTGTAATTTTTTTTAGTTCTTTGGGGGTTTATCATGAAAACAATACATTTTTAAAATAATTTTTGGTCATTACTTGACACCTTTGAAACCTCTGATATAGGGTTTCTAGAATAATCAAAGAAAAAAGTGCATGTATGGGCAAGCTCCTCCTCAGTGGTGTCCTAAAAAACAACAATCCATTGCATCCCTCCTCTTTGCCATGTGCCACGTGTTGGACTGAGTAATTAGCTAACATATACAGAGGAGCAGTTTCCATCATCATAGATGAAGCAGCAGAGCAGTACTATGATGTAGGTATAACCAGGCCAATGGGGAGGCTTTAAAGAAATCCTGCCACATTCCTGTCATTGTCCTGAAACAACCTTTTATTTTTTATGCACCATAACACTTTATATGCTTATGTCTATTGTGCATTGGTGAACTATGCACAACTATCTCTTTAACTATCACTATTTTTACAAAATGAGTTGCATACTGATCTATGCTGGTAAAATGTATGAAAGTCATGTAAAGTAGCCCTGGGTGAAGCAGCTGCAGAATATTAGTTCCAGCTCACAGCTCTGGAGTTTAGCCAGATGAGTATTATATCTAAAAAAATGTGCTGTGCTTTTTGATCTGGAGCCTTGTCAACCCTGGTCTGAACTACAGTGGACCCTTGAGTTACAACCATCTTGAAACCAACCTGAGCTACAAAGAAAGTTTTAGTTTTAACTTACAACCACAGATTTGACTAAAGGCCCCCATACACGTGTCGGATTCGCACCGGATTCCGGCACGATCGATTCCGGGCGCGTGCACGCGAAACGATCGTGCCGGAATCGCATGCAGCCCACCTGGTCCGATCGTTCGTGTCCGATTGATCAGGGGCTCAGAATCAGATCCGACGGAGAACCAACATGTTGGTCTTTCTCATGCGATTCTGTCCGGATCAGGGGGAGTTGCCATTTGTGAGGTGGACAATCGGACACGGATCCGTCCCGGAATCCGTTGGACAAGGTGGTATGCTGCGATGGATACTCTTAATTGGCCGATTGATCACACCTGCGATTCCCGGCAGAATCGCCGGAATCGATCGGATGATGAATCGATTGGACATGGAATCCGACACGTGTATGGCTAGCTTTACAACCAGAATGTTACAACCAGCATGTTTCTGCTTTTGTGCAGCACTTAAAAATGGACCATCTCAAAAATCTACAAAAGGCTACAATGCCAGATTCCTGATGCTGTTGTGGTAGTGACTCCTTATAAACAATAACCATCTTTTAATTCTCTTTCCATCAAAGCCAAAAATGTCAAAATGGCGATAACAAATTTTTGTTTCTGGTAGGTTAGGCTCATTTTAACATTTGGTGTGAACTAGAAAAATAATTTAATTCTGGTAAATTACACATATTATACAACATATTTTATTATGAAAAAGTTTGGTAAAGGTGCTTTGAGAGGTACAGAATACTTTATGGGTATTTTCATTATTTCTAAAGTGATCCCCTTTATTGGCTAACTGAAGTCATTAAAGAAGCAAGCTTCCAAAATGTCTCAGACCCCTTCTTCAGGCAAAATCCATTAAGCCTGGAGAAGGGATCTGAAACATCTTGAAAGCTTGCTTCTCCAATGACTTCAGTAAGCCAATAAAGGGTATCACTTAACCTCCCTGGCGGTTCACTGAGGTGCAGATTTCTGTACCAAAAGTGATAGCGTTTTCCCTTTCCGCCCCCATCGGCGTCACCGGTGACGCCGATAGGGGCGGAAAGGCTCTGTGTGCCTGCAGCTTTGTAGAAATGCTGCAGGCACACAGAGAGCCAGCGGTTGCGCCTGATTCCGGCACGGGCGCAGTTTGATTCACGATCAGACTGCGCCAGTACTTGCTCCAGGTGGGCGCGTTCATTTTGCAATTGATCACCAAGCGCTTACCCCGAATGCGCATGGTGATCATTCGCAAAATCGGCTTTAGAGGTACAGAAAAAAAAATTTTTTGTTTTTTTTTGAAGGTTACACTTGTTTTCTTTTCTTTTGATTTGGATTGGATAAACATTTATAAAATATTTATCCAATCCAATCAAAATAAAACAAATGTAAACAAATGAAAAAAAAAATCTAAGAAAAAAAAAAGTTTCTGTACCTTTAAATCTCCCGC
>CM070032.1:84734664-84767769 GCA_036250615.1 Ptychadena robeensis | reverse complement strand
CAATAGTTGCAGCTTCCCTTTGCCCGAACTGGGTTCGGGCATATCGCTAGGGAGGTTAAACTCCAAACTTTCTGTGTTCATCGATGGCTAAAACGGTGCAACCACCTACTATTGCATAGTAAATGAGATCTAAAAATGGACATGGACATGTATATTTATATAGAGAAATTCACAGTAAAACTAAACACAACAAAGTTTGATCTAGACATTACCTGAATATTGGGCTTTGCCCTCCAACTCTTGCTTTAGACCAGGCCAAGGCTGAAGGCACAGCTAGATAATCCATTCCTGCATTATCTTTTCTGTTTTGAGAGAACATTCCGGTATTCTCATCACTTACACACACAGATGATCCTGAAGAGAAGGTTTTAACAGGGCTTGTGGACTCCTCAGGTCTGACAGGAGCCACAGTCTGCTCTGCTGAGGTTCTTCGTGCCTTTTGTGGAATGTTATCGCATCTCTCTAGAGAGGTTGATGATATCTGTTCAGTGGGCTTAGGGGAAGCTTCTATTTCTGATGAGAAGTTCTCTTCTCCTAAGCTTCCTCGGCGAGAATGGGAAGGAGATGGGGAGCTTGTTTGTCGAACACCTTCATCATTTGAGTTTGAATACCTTCTTTTACCACAAGGAGAAGTCGGCCTCGAAACCTGGCCCGAAGGGTATGGTGATAGTAATTCTTCACGGGTTGAAGGAGAGGCCCCTGACATGGGAGCAGATGGCCAAAATTCATCATTGTGAGCACCCCAAGGTTTTGGTGACCCCCTTGGAGAACCCAGTGGAGAGGCGAGTGTAAAACGTGAGGCTGCTTCATTAAGCTCTCTTTCAACTTCTTCACACATTTGCCCAAGGGAGTCACAAGAAGAAGCCTCAGAGGAAAGAAAACTCCATGATGAATGGCTACTGGCTGGGCTAGGGCTTAGAAATGAGTCCCTATAGCCAAATGGATCTGGTGGGAGGAACAACTGGTCACGGTGAGGTCTCTCATCCCAGATATCATTTCTAATTGACTCTTCTTGTTCTCCATCACTGTTTGATGGTGAATCACTTGTGATGCGTATACTTGGACATTCTAGGAAACGTGATCCCCCAAGAGGAATAAACCTGGATGGTTGGCTGATAAATGTCCCATTTAGATCATTATCGGAGGCGCGCCGTGGAGGAGGTGAATGCATTCCTGCTCTTGTTATACAACCCATTCCAGCACCTGTTCCTCCAGTGATACTACTTGTAGGAGGATTTAGAGTCAGCGTGTCTGTGATCTCGTCATTGCAGATAGAAGGGTCATCAGTTTCCAAATCTACAGTGATATAATGCAGAAATGTCATGTAAGAACCAGGAATAACACAGAACCGGACAGAAGATTTTATCAAAATAATACATTTTGCAATTAAAATATATAAATGCAATCATTTGGTTTGAGCATGCTTTATGTGGTTCTGTTGCGACTTTTATATTACAGCCATGTATGCAATAAACATGCACATAGGCTTTTCTTAAGAGTGGGTTATACAGAACACCAGTAGATTAGTCTTTCATGCTCCATTTTTTTCTCTCTTAGAAGTACTGTACATTGTTTTAATATTACTGTAGGGATTGACTAGGCAGTCAACAACACTTGTGTCAAACCCTACTATTTTATTCAAAATGATGCATGGACAATAGATTTCAAAGTGGGGAAGCTAAAAGTTCACCACATAGTAAGAGACACAGCAGGAAGTGAAAATCAAGACATTCGATAAAATGGAGGAACATCATTTGTCGAAAACATAAACAGAACATTTCGGGCACCTTACCCATTTTATTACTGATAGATAGGCCTATCATGTTATTCCATCTAAAGGAAATGTTTACATACAGCACTATTACAAAGAGATCTGTGTTTCAAAGAAACTGTAATCTAGAATGCTGCTGCACGTGATATTGCTAAAAACCAAAAATAGTTTGTTGAGCTTTTTTTCATGAAAGCGTAAAATCAACTTCTTGTTTTTTCCATGCTTCACAGCAAATATATAGCACCATCTCATCTCTGTGAAATTACTGCTGTGGTATAGTATTTGTGTGCATCTACCAGGCGCCTACCCTGAGAGATAACCATTGTGGTAAATTTATTAGATCTTCTCCTGGGACAATACTTAAGATATGACACTTTGATATATACTTTGATATGAAAAGTCATCAGCGTGTATAGCAGTGTACATTTCCTGTCCACTTAAAATAGCTCAACATATAGCCATTGATGTTTAAACCTCTGGGAACTAAAGTGAGTAAGTAAAAATGTTCATTGGTGCTCAAGTAACCATATTACCTCCCTGGTGTCATGTGACAAGGCCCAAGTGTGATGTGGGAGCAGGTGTGTTGTGGTATAACACAGTGGTGGGCAACTGAGTTGAGATGGAGAGCCACTGCATCACTAAAGGGCTGCACATAAAATTTTCAGTCTGTACTGACTTGTATAAGCGTTTTATAATGGAAAAATTATAGCAGGCTTAGCTAGAATACATTATTTTTTAAATAACAAAACATAAATGATACTCCAAGCATTCGGAAACACTGTAGTATGTTAATGTACATTTTGTGTCATATATATCATCAAAGGTTGTGTGTCTCATAGATATCATCAAATCCTTTAATGATATCTATGGGGAACACAACCTTTGATTCAAAGGATATATGCCCCTATTCTGTTCCTCTCCTCCTATTTCCGATGTAAGAAGATCTTGGGGGATCTGCAGACAGGTGAGTTCCTATGCCCTATGCATTAACATGTTTTGGGGGCTGCAGGTGGAGGACTGGGGGGCGCTGAAGAAAGCCCAAAGGGCCGCATGTGGGCCCTGGGCCACAGGTTGGACACCTAGGGTATAACAGGACAAGTTCCACTCAGAACAGGCCTCCCCATGGTCCACCAAAAAAGCTAAATGGACATGCTCAGGGTCTTACCAATTATTGTCTTATGAAAATAAATGGATGAGTGCTGCCGACATTTGCTGCAGAAGTTGAAGGGGTGGGGGACAACCTGTAAGTGTTCAGACCATATGCCCACACTTTGTCATCCACTGGTATATCACAATTGATCTGTTGGGAGATCCCCTGGTCTCTAACAGCCCCCAGCTCCATGATATCACCATGGAGAAGTATAAGAGGGTTCCAGTGGCAACCTGTGAAGATCTACCAAACTACATGCCCAAGAGACTTGGGACGGGAACACACAGTTTGATATACGAGCCGTTCAAGATTCCCGGCAGCAGCACGATGATGCCATAATGCTGCTGCCCAACATCGAAAGAGCTGGAGGCGCAGCACTGCTGTGGTCCCCATGCAATGCAATGGACTTGACTGTGATTTACAGTCATGTCCGATATCCCTGTTGATTGATTGATCTCGCTCGAAAGCAGGAATGGCCACATTAGATATGGGCCAGATAGACGGCCGTAAGCATGCACGGCACTTGAAGCGACCATCGATCTAGCCCATATCAATACATGTGTCCCCTGACTTAGAGAACATTTCCACTATTGTTTTCCACAATGATGACCACACAAAATATTGACAATTCGGACATTTTTCACTTGTACTCTCCTTTGTTTAACCTCCCTAGCAGTTGAAATGAACCCACTTCGTCTGAATAACTGACCATACCCCTGGAAAACTGCAGCTATTCTCTATACGGCCACAGCTATTCCGGGAGTCCAGGACCACCCTCCTGCACCATCGGTGATGCAGAAGGGTTGGGGGGGGGGCTGCACCATAGACCTCTATTATAATGTAGGGGCATTGGTTTCCCAGCCCATGTCATCAATTACACTGGCGATGTGGACAGGGGAGTGATGAAGGTTGGGAAATTCAAGCAGAGTACAGCATAGTAGGGGCTGACTGGTAGGGAGGTTAAACATTATTGGCTGTGTTTTAAATTATTTTAAGGGGACTGCAAATGTATACAGAGGTGCATTTACTTTTGTGAGAAACTGTTTATATGAACAGATAGATTCAATAACATATGCTAGTATTAGAGTAGTGTTAGGGCTTGTTTCCATTGTACGCCGGGACCCGTACGCTAAGCGTATACGCTAGCAGGGGTCCCGACGTATCTCCGACGTATCTCACAGACCTTTGCCTGCCGGCGGATGGTCTGTTTACACATCCGCCGGTGTAAAGGCTGAACGTACTCGACTACGTTCAGCCTGACACCGGCAGATGAGCTCAGCGCAATGAAGACAGACCGTCCGCCGGCAGGCAAAGGTCTGTGAGATACGTCGGAGATACGTCGGGACCCCTGCTAGCGTATACGCTTAGCGTACGGGTCCCGGCGTACAATGGAAACAAAGCCTTAGAGTGTGAGTAAGTGTTGTTCTAACACTCTTTCCAGTCTTTGATGTCTGAATGCAAAGAGATGTATGTATGCGTTTTTATACATATTACATTTTTATCTATTAGGGTGAATACTAAAGAAAAACAATATTTTGTTTTACTAAGCTGAATGTGAAACATATTATCAAATATTTTATTTGTCAGGTGGCATTCTTGTCTCCCTATACCCTACACCCTACATAAACAGTACCAGCAATACATAGACAAAAAGTATACCCATTGCCACAAATATAATTCTAAAGTCATTAAAACTTTGCATTCATCGCATAGTTTTAAGACATAGCATACATTTGAACAATAAAGAAAACAAATAAAAAAAACATATATATATTCAACTATAAGCCAAATTTCCAGCACAAAAAAAATCACCTTATACTAAAGTTCACAGATTAAAATAGCAGAATTTTGAAGCAGAATTTGTGAATTAATTGCGAAGCCCCTAAACATGCTATCATCACCTACATTGCTGGAGATGCAGGCAGTCGCAATTTGTTGTCAACTTAACTTATGCAAAAACGACATGAGCTTGAGCAAAACATTTTCTACAATCCGTCCCAATTTTGGGGCTGTGCATTTAACTCACAAATCAGTTAGTTGAAATAATGAAACAAAAGCACATTTGGGTTGTAGCGGCTGCATTTCCCTTTCTAGGCTTAATTTTGCCAGGTTATTTTGGTAAAATCACTGTATTTTCCAGACCATTGGATGCTCCATTGTATAGGACGCACACGGGCATCTGATGTCCCAAAAATTATTTGGGTTGCTATCCAGGTTGGAGCTCAGGCTCGTGCTGGGGCGGATCTTTTCTCTGACTCTGTGTATTTGAAGCCAAAACTATCCAAAAAATTATCTTCTAGGTTTTATCTTCACTTATTGCAGAGAATGAGCATAAGAAGACAAAGGGACAAATTAAAAGACTAAAGGGACAGTTTTGGCCCTGGGCCTTAGTCTGCCCACGTCTGTTATAGAGGAACCCTTGAAATAATTTTCAGGCCTCAAGGAACTTATGAGGCGTAAGCCTGATTTATTATGACTATAATGGGCACAGTTAATATTTTTTTTTAAATGCAACATTGCCATGGTCCATATTCTGTAATGCAGACGTTTCCAGCCTTTTTGTTATAAAGGAATCCTTGAAATAATTTTGAGGTCTTGAGGACCTCAGGAGAAGCCCCAGAGGAAAGAGACAGATTTATACCATGACCATTATGGGTGTAGTTAATTAATTTTTTTATTTAACTTTGCCATGGGGTTCTGTAATGCACTTTGTTTCCCAACTTATTATATTGTTAGCCAGATTGGGCAGGGTCCTCTACTCCCCTTGTGTCATAACCTGTGCCTGTGTGCTATCTTGTGTTGTCTCAACACTAATTTGTTGTACAGAGCTGCGTAATATGTTGGCCCTATATAATTAAATGATAATAATAATGCAGGCTTTCCCAACCTCCTTGTTATAAGGGAACCATTGGAATGGTTTCAGGCCTCAATGACCTCTGTAGAAACCTAAAGGTCCTCAGATGCTTGGTTGAGAAAAGCTTCTGTGATATAACAGAATAATTAATGTTATTTATTATACTTTACAATATTGTGCATGTGTTTCTCCATGCAGGTGTAGATAATGGAAAGTACAATAACAGACCTAGATTGATGATGAAGTATGATCAGGATCAGAACAATCTGTACAAGTATTAAGAAATTCAGAAGTACAATCACATGTAAGAAAAGTCTGGAAGTCTTTTTTTAAATCTTAAACTATGGGTGTGGTGAAGAACAGAGTGAGAGGTTTGGTTCTGAAGAGGTAAAGTGGATGATAAAGGGGTGAGCATACTTAAAAAATAACTTGTGGGGGGAATGTGCTTTTCAGCTGACGTTGAATGTTCATTGACCTTTATGGCAGGCAGAAATCTTTCCTCACAGACACTCTGTGGCTCATGGGATCCCTCCCCCTCAGCCTATAAAGTTATCCAGAAGTTCAGGGACATGTGTACCTAATTACACCCCCCCAACCCAAACTACGCCAGCCGAAATCACCGTCACCACGGCAACGCTCGCCTGCCAAACCTCTGAGGGACTAAATTGTACCACATGTTGGAATATCTAAATAAGAATATTCTAAACAAGAGAGTGGGAGAGGGAGGGAGGGCGGGAAGAGGAATAGTCGGAGAAATGAAGAGAAGCACAGATGAAGTAAAAGGGAAAAGAAGACAAAATAAAAGGCAGAATTACTAGAAAGAATATGGTGACTGGACAAGCCACAAATGGCATCATGGAGCTAATGGAGAGCAGGAAGAGGAATACAAACAAGTATGAGTTGATATTGAGAGGAGGACAGTAGAAAAGAGTGGACAATAAAGAGAAGTAAGATGAGGGGGTGGGTGGCTGAGAAGACAGAGATGGTAAACTGTTTACAGTACAAAAAGGAAGAGGTGAGACAAGATTAACTGCTTCATTGCAAAGAACAGAGGACAGCTGAGTTCTAGGATCATACATTTCCATATTACTAGTATAAAGTCCACTGTGCATGCATGCTGGGACCTGCAGTGCTACATCAGCATGGCAGCCACAGTTTACCTATTCTATGTTAGCATATTCTTTGTCCCTTATTGAGGGTTTAAGTACACGTACCTGCAGACATGAAAAAATGAATATTAATCTTATACCATGCAGACATAAAATCTGTAATAAAGCCAAGGTGCGTTACATTATATGTGTGTGTGAACTGGACATACAAAAGAGGGATTTACACAGGTCTAGGATCTATAATGATTGGAGAACACTGCACTGAGTTTCTTATAAATAACAGTTTATTTCCAGGATTAAATGGGAAGCGAGCACAGAAATTCATACAAGATGAGGCTCAAAATGGCATAGCCTCAACCACAGATTAGAGGTCTACCCATCATTGTTGCAGATTGGGCCTGTAATGACCAATCCACCATTGGTGTGCCAATTCCATACATCACCAACATTACTAATGGCTGTGATGTGTAATAGGCGATGTGTGACGTTGCTATCTTTTTACATTTCCTGCACTTAAAATAAAATGCTCATTCATTACAAATGAAAATTTCTAGGATGCCTGTTGTCACCACGAGGATGTGTCACAGTGTCATCATTACTGTCATCCTCCCCAAGGCAATGTTTGGACACCCCTTAGCATTATATGCACCCATTGAAGAGAACAAGCGAAGGGGAGCAGGTGACAAAGGACTGGAAAAAAATTTCAATGGGCCAAATCTGGCCCCCGAGCCTTAGTTTGGCCACCCCTGACCTACAGTGAGGAAAATTGAATATGAAAATTATAGGACATGTTGGTAAATTGTAGTCAATCAGTCGAATTTTTTACATTTTCTAAGTATTTTGATCAATTTGTATCCAACTGTATATTAAGCATGTGCACACGCCTTTGGAAAGAAACCGGTTTTGAAACTATCATTTTAGATGGTGGTACAAAGGAATATTTTTTCAAATTTTTTCAAGTCAATAGAACAAGATCAAGGAAGCGTGTATTCCCTGCCCATTAAAGATCAATGGAGGTGTCTCCAAGTAGCCAAGATGCGGGAAAACAACTTCCAAAGCTGATCGGGCACTGATTATCCGTGTCTTTCCCCTGCTGCATCAATAGGGCATGCATCGGCAGGAGGGCTTCCTAAGCCACAAGCAAACTGCCCGCAAGCAGCGAGAAATCCGCTCAGCATATGTGCCAGCACGCGCCTTGTATCTTGGACATACGTTCAGTGCAGGGAATTTGCAGTGGACCCATGCCCTTATACATTTTTGGGTCATTATTTTTTCAGCACAGACACAAACAACAGATCATAAATTCTTATCCATTCCCTGTGAAGACATCAAAGAACTTAACAGAACTGTCGCTAGCATGTCAAGCATGTCCGATCATCTTATCTATAGACATTTGCTATTGTCTGACATGGGCATTAGGGTCACTTTCGTTCTAAAAATTATTTTTAATAAGTAGAATATTATAACAACATTTAAATCAGTAAAGCTGGGCATAGACGGTTAGATTTGTGGCCAATTTCCCGGCAGATCAACCGCGCGTGATGACGCCATCACACACAGCCGGTCATTGGCTGACCGAGAATTGGCCGTGCACCCTTTGTGTGCTGCCATATACTTTGTCCGCTCTTTGATTTATGGTCCGAGTTATGGTGGGCACGTAAGATTTGTGGCTAATATTACAGCAGATCGACATCCATGCACCCATGCTGCAATTGATATGCCACAAGCACATATGGCAGTCGATCTGCGGAAAAGTTAGCCGCAAATATAACTGTCTATGCCCAGCTTAAGTTGTGCCATAAAATATAATCTGAAGTATTCTTTTACAAAATCATGTAAGAACCTGTAGACTTTCCATTTCAAAGCCAGGACAATTCACTGAAAATTCTTAGAATACCCTAGTAAGTGAAAGATGCGTCAGCAAAACTGTGGCCTGACAGGCCTGGCTTATAAGGACTGCTGTCTATGTGCCATTTCACTGCACTTGTCTCATGTATAATCAGACTTATTTTAAGAAACTAGTTTAAGTACTTTTTTTCTAAGTGTTTTTATTTTTGCAACACAGAAACCAAATGCCAAAGTATACTCATTCAATGCTTGTATAAAAAAAACGTATCTGGACAGAAAGTCCTGACATCTAATCAACTCAATAGGGACGGCAGAACCACTGTTAATGTGATATGAAAAAGTAAATATGCCAAATAGAAATTGTTTGTATTTCTACATATTTTAGTATATATTGTATTTGTTGTTTTGGGCAACAGTTTCTCTAGATAAAGGACATACAGTTGAGCAAATAATAGACAAAACTGATATTACAATATAAACACATGGAAATATAGACTCATCGGGCAAATATATACACCCTATATTTTATCAGAACTTTAAATTCACCAAATAAAAATTAGGTTTTACACATTCGTTTCCATTGATTAAAACAATCTTATGGAATATGCTACAGGAACTTGTCAAAGTTCAATTTAAGATATCTTAAGTTTGGCGTTCTCTTTGCCACTCATGTGTGAGGCGCCATCATGCGAAGAACAGCTTCCTATAGCCCTTACATCCACGTTTCTTCTACCAAAACTATGTAATGTAAGAACCTTTCTAAACCTTCCAATCACTATGTATTCTATCAGGGAGGGCACTATACTACATAGTTGTTGGTAGAGCTAATGGAAATTGTATGGAGAGATCTAAAGGGGCTTGTATGAGGGGCTTGAGAAAGGAGATTGTATATGGAAGGGGTTTCAAAAGGATCCTTAAGGCCCCCATACACCTTACAATCTTACCATACAATTTCTGTACAATCAGCTTTTCTGATACCAAAACCATGTAATATGAGGAGCTTTATAGACTTTTCAATCACTATGTATTCTATCAGGGAGGACCCGGCACTACATAGCAGTGATATGTACCTTCCAATCACTATGTATTCTATCAGGGAGGCCCCTATACTAGATAGTTGTTGGTAGATCTAATGGAAATTGTATGGAGCAATCTTAAGGTCTATGGGGGGGGGGGCTTTACTCAATAAATCAATACCTGTCAACCCTCCCATTTTGCTCAAGAAAACCATGTTTTATGTGTCTTTCCCCAGCAAATTCCAGTTTCAAATAAACTCCGGATATTTCTCCAGGTCTCTCAGTTTAGATTAAAACCAAAAATATATTATATTTTGCAACTTGGCAGTTTTTAGTTAAGAGAGAAACAGATAATTACCCATCTACAAAGCATTATTGAAACATATTCAATATGCAGTTCAATTTAATTCACCAGTTCATGAAAACAACCTTATGTAATATATTGCCAAAGCTATTGGAACACTACCCCAAATCATTGAATTCGTTTTTCCAGTGACTTTTATGGCCACAGTAATAAAAATAAGCACAAGCACCTAGGTATTCAGACTGCTTCTGCACACATTTGTAATAGAATGGGTGACTTTCAAGAGCTCAGTGAGTTCCAGTTTTGTACAGAGATAGAATGCCACCTGTGCAATAAATCCAGATGTCAATGCTGTTAAATTTACCTGCTCAACTTTAAGTGGTATTATAACAAAGTGTAAGCAACTGGGAACAACAGCAACCCATACACTTGCAGGGTCAGTGCATACTCAGGTACATGTTGCACAGAAGTCACCAACATTATGCAAAGACAAGAGCTCCAGATCTCCAAACTTCTATGGCCTTCAGATTAGCTCAGTAAGCTTCATGGAATGGGTTTCCATAAATAAACAGCTGTATCCACGCCTTCGATTTAGAAGTGTAAGGCAAAATTTTTTTTTTAAAACAGTAGAGTTGTATTTTTTTATAATTTTGCAGTGAACAATTGTGTTTCTCTGTTTGTCAACTCCATGGATACATCTTGGTTTGGTGAATTACAAGAGGATCAGGGGTGTTTCTAGCATTTGGTGGGTGCACATCTATTCGCCGTTCAACCGACAAACACTTGAGAGCAGCGTGGTGATGTAACGATGGCGTCACCATGTCTTAATCGTTCATCGATAGAGCGGGTATGGGAGGCCTTACTAAAAGTATTTAGGCTGTTTACTTAGCAAACTTAGTTTCAACTCAGCAAGGGAAAATTCACTTAAGCTTAGTGAATAAGGTGAAGCTATGATACATTAAGCTATCTAATAGTGTTTAAACAAACATTTTTTATATTATCTAACTGGTTAAATAGCCAACAACACCTTTAAAAGGTCCACAGTCTCTAAACAAAATTGCCTCAAGTATGTCAATGGCATCTGTAAAGTGCATTGGCATCTCTGGTAAATGCATTAGGCCAGGGCACCAAGCACAGTGCTGACTGTCCACTCCTTCATTTGCTGCAATGACATACCCATAGGTTGTAACATAGGCAGTATTCATCCCAGTATAAGCACAGATAGGATAGATGCAGCTATTAGAGGTCTTGATTTTAACAATATCAGACGGGAGTGATAGAAAACGTAACTGCTGCATTGCTTGTGAAAGCATGATAGATGTGTGAGAGTTAAGTTTATTGTTATGTTGTGTCTAGTGTATTTGTGTTTAGTGTGTGTTTTTATGTTTACTGTGCAAAAAATAAAAAATGAAAATGTTTTAGCCAGGCAAAACTTTAATATATTTTGGCAGCAGAAACAATAGAGGTGGGATGAAAAAGTCTTTATCCCAAACATCTGTAATATGCTGGACATGAGGTCATCCATCATTTTCAGTATTAGCATCAGGAGTACCATGATCTCTTTTGCAGGTGGTTTACTTACATGTGACTTTGAATACATATCACATAATATGAAATACAGTGTTTTCAGGTTAATTGTAATCCACCTTTACTAACCTGATCAATCACTACCAGTTATATGTATTAAAAAAAGCCAAAATGGCAAAGACTCAGAACATTATCAGATCCAAAAAGAATTAAGGTCAAAAGTTGGTGTCTGACTGGGGGCTGTGTAGAGGAAGGATGGCGTCACTGATAGTGAAGTATTCATAGTGGTGAGACTGGAAAGAGGAAAAAGGACGGGCTGAAGTGACGCCAGCCATTTTGTTGAAGATTGTCCCCACCCTCCTTACCCTTTTTTCGTAGGATGTTTTTTCATGTTGGGGTTTTTGTTGCAATTTTGAATTTATGTGAGTGTATTATATCATTCTGCATCAGTTAAGGTTGGTTATTTTAATAGTTATTTAAATTATCTTCTGTCACAGCATGTGCAGGTCCCTAGCAGTGCCTAGGAAGAGAAAATGGTATGAAGCTTTTTTGGTGACATGCTGGTGGAGGGAGCAGTCAATTGGAGGACAATATTGAGCTCTTTGCAGGGTCAATGACCCAAGGTGGTGATGGTTAAAATGGTGGTGGGAGGAGTCAACTTTGGCAGAGTACCTACTGAGCTGGTATAGGTGAGGCTGGTGGCTGGTACAAGTGGTTATTTGGTGTTATGTGGTGTAATGACATTTTAGTAAGGGGGCACTGTCAGGGATCAAGTGTTTTCGTATTCCAATTTTGTAAACTGTGGCCTGAAAAAAAAAGGAACCAACTTTTCTCTCTTGTGTCTTGATTTAAGTTGAAGGTTAAAGTTAATTAAAGTGTTGGGTATATAAATTAAGCAACTTGCCCTTGAAATGGGTTATTTAACAAAACAGTGTGTTTGATAAGGGCGGTATGCAGAGCCCACCCCAATCTCCAGACTTTATTCTAATAAAAAACTTGTATTGATAAAAACAATGTTGTTTTTGAGGAAAAGCAAGAAAAACAATGGAATTCGGAAACTAGACCAATCATCTTGGGCTTGAAAGCCTGTTGACAGGTGCCAGAAGGACCTCCATGCAATGCAGATGTGCAGCAGTTCTTAGAAATATAAATACATTTGGAATTAAAATATATGCTTAATGATTTTTTACATTTTTTCAGTTTCTACTTGTTACTATGCTTTACAGACTGTGCTTTAATTTCATTTAAGAGTGAATGTAGATTTCATAATGCTTTTGGGTATATAGAAATGCAAAAATAATAAAGGATTTTGAAGGATAAAAAGCTTAATACATTTTTAACACATATTATTATTCTAAATGCTACTGTGAATGTTTGAGTTCTGGAGAAAATATAGAACTGGGGTTCTATTATTTTTTTTTAACTGCTGTAGACATTGTAGCATTTAAAATACGGTAATACCATGTCCTTTAAGTTTCCTAAAACATGCAATTTAATACAATGCAGTTTTTTGTTACTTATTTAACCAGTTGTTTAAGCAGTTGTTATTACACATCTTTTGTTATACACAACTTTACTACTGTCTGGTAATTGGAATTTTAATATGTTATTACAGTTTTGCAGACTGTAGACTACACAAGCAGAAGGAAGCAAGGCCAGTCTGGGTCAAGGGTCACGTTATGGTATTGTATTATAGATGGAAAAACCTGCTCAAAAGACCATGTGCTCTTACAGGATGATGTATATCTAACTCAGTATGGTTAAATTTACGCTGTCAATTCCTGAGCTGCTGTCAGCCTAAAGCAGCTCTGGAAACGACGCTCCAGCAGCCAGTTGTGTCGGCCGGTCGGTTGCGGTTTATGCACATTTACCTGGCAGTTAAAAAACACCAGTGTAAATGAGCCTGTTATGCAGTATGTCTAATGTATAGAAGGTGAGTATCCCAAAGTAATAGTGAAAATACACTGTCACTTTTACTTAAATCAGTCAGCTCCAAATGTGTATGACCAGTTGAAAGCTTATATAGCAAACTATAGCAATGACACTATTCAGCATTCAATGCTTAAACAACTTACCTAGTTGCATTAACCAGGTATCAATAGAGATATGGTTAGTGTAATTTGTTATCCACAGTTACCTGTGATCAGTTGTAGGTTTGTAGTCTTGTGCTTGACTTCCATTCACTAAAGCTGGATATACACGGTTGAATATTAGCACGATTGATCTTCGATTCGGTTATAGATCTTGATCTTTAAATTGAACATCGATCATAACCTTAAAGTAGTACCACATGGAAGGTTTGATCGTAATACGTCAAAAATCGTACGATTTAAAGCGGACCTACCACCAGAAATCTATGTTTTTATGAATGGCACTAGAAGCGCCAATAATAGGGAGGAATGCAGTAAAAAAACTCAAAAACGTTCCTGTAATGAGCAATTTAACAAGATTACCACTCAGCACCCCTCACTTCCTGGTTCGTGGAAGCCACCACATGAAACACATGGGGGTGCAATATCGCGGATGGCCACTGGGGGCGTTTAGTGATCTTCTATGGGAATTTTCAAAGCAGGTCACTGAAATCTAAGCTTCCTGTGACGTGCTGCAGATTTCTGCAGACCATGAACCAGGAAGTGTGGAGAGCTGCCGGATTATATTCTTAAATTGCTCATTACAGGTACGTTTTTGGGTTTTTTCACTGCATTCCTCCCTATTATTGGCACTTCTAGTGCCATTCATGAAAACATAGATTCCTGGTGGTAGGTCCGCTTTAAGTTTCGATCACAAAACACAGGAAAGAGTCATATATAAACGTGTTCATCGAATACAGTCGACTCGTCCCACAAACACAATGCTATGATTTTAGTTAGATCGTTGTACAATCATCGAAAAATTTCCAACATGTCCGATCACTTTTCGATTGATGGTTTGATCATTATTATCTGTATCGAACCATGTGTGCAGAAAACTATTTATGTTTGATGTAAACTTTGATTGAAGTCGATCGAATGCTAAAATCAAACTGTGTATGTCCAGTCTTAATAGTGGCCATAACTGCTCTTCACACCCCAGTTATATTGAAAAATATATTGTTTTGTTGGCTTATTCATATAGACATACAAATATGTATGGGTAAACAATACGCTACAATATGAGAACTGCTCTTGCTCTTATTAGCCTCATTAAACGTTTTAATCGTAGGGCAGCATGTTACTATGTTACTTCTAACTGGCTCTCCGCAAAAACTGTATCTACTGCCATCCACTGCTATGCCTCGTGGTCCTATTATGGACTGAGGTTCATGGACATCAGTTTCTATTTCTAAAATCATTTGTTGGATTTAGCTGTCTTTCTGCATTCAGAATAACAACTAACTATATTCCAAGCAAATATAGCACACATATAAATGAAACAACAGTATTGATTGCCCCTTGCAGTGCTTGTACTTCAGAGCTCACACTGGGAAATGTAGGACTTGAACAGGGATTCAACTGATTTTGCTAAAACAAAGAGTGACAAAATAATGAGATCTTCTGTGTGATGCTTCTTCTGCAAATCACAGATTTGGGAGGTGATTTTAAGCGCTGCTGAATAGAGATGGCAAGTTTTCCATAAAAAAATTCTACAAGAGAACTAATGGAGAAGCACATAAATAATGTCATCTGGTTGTTCTTTCCTGACTCTCTGGAAAGATCATTGGATAATTTCTCATGTCCGCTTTCTGTGTAGGCTAAAATATCATCAGCTAATTTGAGTGTTATTGCCTCAGCAATTATTAAATTAATCATGTGCTCCTCCTTCAGTTCTCATGCAAGAGTGTGTTTACTGGGAGAACTTACCATTCTTATTACAGCAGAAAATAAATCTGGTCCCAACACAGACGCTTAGGTAAAAGCTCTGAATAGAAGTAGTTAAGGTATGTAGCTACAGAGCTTAAAAGCTCAGAATATATTTTAAATAGTTTTTGCTTTTCTATATGGGATAACCACAACTAATCAAGATCTTACACCTTGGTGAACAGTGTACATTTAGGACAGGAAGGAAGGGGAAATGTCTCTATGAAGACACTGATAACAATCATTATTTCATTTAAATGTCTCAGTAACCTCTACCTCTTAGGTGGGAAATAATGGTAAGGCTTAGGCTCCACTGTCAATTAAAACCCCTCAGTCCACAAGCCGCTCATTGTCGGCAATCGAGCTATGACAGGGCGGTCTTCACAGCCTGTCAGAGCCACGGATCCGCTGGTCCGAGCCTCCGTTGCCTTCAAATTGACACAGCAAGCTACGTCTATGGGAACGCAATGGAGGCTTCAGTGGACAGTAGCGGAATCCCAGCAGACAGTAGAGCCTAAGCCTAAATGTTTAACCTAGAAGTAAAAAATGTGTGCAAAAAGTTTCATATTCACATTGCAGATATATTGTCTCTTCTGCAACTACATATTCTTACCTTTCTGTTCATGACCCTGTGTACAATGCACTTGTGCATGGTCAGTCAAGAGGACTGAAGACCCCAAAACCCCAAAGCTGGAGGAAGAGTGTTGAGCTGCCAATAGTAATCACATGGGGCCACTATAGTACTGGGCAAATATCAATAAAATAAGTAGTAGTACAATACAAATAGTAAAGTCCTCACACTTTATCCAACCTGAAAAAATTGTGTCTGGAACAGAATTTTAAAGTGAAAATGTCTAAATTCACTGTGCACGTTTCTGTTTCATATGACCTATATGTTAATCTGTTTAAATCAGCAAATCTGTTAAACCACAAGCTGTAAGTTATATTATAAGGTTTTTTCCCTCAGATTCTTATTTCCTGCATATCAGATAACATTATCTATTTATATGCTCATGAAACAGCAATGCACTGCATTCTAAATGTGTGAATCTCAAGTACATTTAACTAAAAGCCCCCATATACCTTACAATCTTTCCATCCAATTTCTGTACAACCAACTTTTGTTCTACCAAAACCATGTAATATGAGGAGTTTTCTAAACCTTCCAATTACTATGTATTCTATCAGGGAGGCCACTATACTACACAGTTGTTGGTAGATCTAATGGAAATTGTATAGATTGATCTTCGAAGGTGTATGGGGGGCTTAAGAAACAGTGATAGCACATGCCTCGTGATCGCCTGTGTAGGACTTATCTAGACTTTGTGAAAGATTAATATAGTGATTATCTGTTAGATTTCATATTTTGTATTAATGCTTAAAGGAAGGCAAACCACAGGATTGTATGCCATATGACATATTCTGAAGCATGAGGTCATCACTTGCCCAGCTTCAGTCCCTGAGGGCAGCACATGTGACCTCCACATACAGCCCTTGACATAAAGATTCAGTGTTTCAGGAGGGACTTATTTAAATAGTTGTTTTGTGTTGATTTTTCAATTTAATAATAGTGTTTTGCGCATGTAACAATAATTCATGTTTTTTTTTATGGTCATTCTAAAAGCAATGGTCATGCTAGCGTGATGCCCAATCCACAGATTGTCTGTGTTTAAGTGTCTCTTTATTGGTATGCATTGTTAATGTGCCCATGCCCATTAACGTTGAATTCAGTGGACAAATTGCACCTTATGTTTTGTATTAAAATCCTAAAGAAAGAATGGGGGCATATCTGCACTGCTCCATTTTCCCCCACATTTGACATGGAAAAAAACGTAAAAGCAGTGTAGACTTAGCCTTATGGTAGTTATACACGGCTTGATGCCCATACTATCTACAGGCGGTCTACAGGCCGTCCTCGATATTAAGCCGCTGCACTCCTGTACACCTGACGATTCCACCCGATAATAATGAAAATCATGCATATTTTGGGCAGATACTTACTGTAAACCATCCAGTAACTACCCAGCCAACCCCTTGGCTGAACTAAGCCTTTAAAAGGAAAATTCTTCTCTACATGCCTTGCACTGTGAGATAATATTCACTGTATTTACAATGGGCACAAGTGAATGGCAGTATCTTACTGTGCATGCTGCATTTTTTTTTTTGATCATATTAAGGTTTCTCTCCTACCCTATTTGTCCATTGTTGCCAATTGAATGAAAACTGAATGACAGTGAAAAGCTGCATCTTAACAAATGTTACATTTGCATTTCATATGCTTCTTCCAGTACCATTATTATTAGTTAGTTTACAGAATGAAGTAGCCAAAAAGGCAAGTGTTGCTGGAAGTTTTATTCGGTCATACCCTGACCTAAAACACATTAGGCATTCTTGAAGGGTACTTGTCCTGAACGCTACAGTTACTTAATATCCACATTTGCCCAGGAGATTATTATATTTTTTTATCCATATGGGACTGCATGAGCAACAGCTTCACAAGCTTAAGGTAAAGCCAGTGGTTCCCAAACTTTCCAAGCAGGACCCCCCTTTTCTATATAGGAACATTATTGTGCACAGGGCACAGGGTTTTATTAAAGGTAAAAACGAGGTAGCATGGGCCTCAAACTTTATTTGAATTACAACTCCCTTATTCACACACATCAATCGTGAAGACATGCATCATATACACCAATTAAACATAAACATTAATTATTCACATACAGACAGACACAAATTATGTGCACTCTACCTACTGTCTGCAGCTAGTTCCCCCATGCTTGTCTTCCTGTGTGTCAATCTCTCAAGCTTGTCTGATTGGCTGGCAGTGGTAGGGGAGGGTAGGTGTACTGTGTGCAATCACCAGAGGAAGAAGAGAAGTGACAACGGGGAGAGTCAATAGGCAGCTGAGTTCTGCAGATCTCTCTCTCCCCTCTTTATGGCTGACAGCAAGATCCTGACATAGAGGGCTCCAAGGGCCACCTCACATGCCCCCCTAGCTGCACCCCCCCCCCTGGATTCTTGAGGGGCTTTTGTATCTGGCTGGTAGTTTGGGGTCTTTATTTATCTTTGTTTTAATAATGTTTATTTTAGGTTGATGGGGTCTTTTTTAAGTTTGAGGATCTCAGGCTAGATCGCTTACTTGTGACTCACCATGTGCTCTTGGAGCTGTCTTTTGTTTGCAGCACACCACTGCATCATTAAAAAGAAAAAATAATCAAAGAACAGTGTGCTCCTAAACCAACTCACATTATATCAATCACATTGACTGTCCCCCAACCCCATATATATAAAAAAAATGGCATTAGGCCTATTATCTTTGATCAGCTGCTGCTTATTGCAATTTTCTACAACTATATTGTATGTGGCCTGTCCCCTTTAAAATCCAAAATGTACCTGGGTACATATGGTATATAAGGGAGTGCCCTCCCCCCAGGAAGTGGCTCTGTGAGGTTGGGTCTGATAGACTAGAAGTAGCAAAGGTATGTTACCTAGTCCGAGGCTGTTAACCCACATGAGTCTAATCTGGCTTGCTAGCAGCTGATGAGTGCAATAGCACATAAAAACCCAGGAGCCACTGTTTCTCCAGCTTTATGCTTCTTCCAAGATTACCATCTGGGTGGTTGCGCAGTCCAGACCATGTGGTTATCACCAGAGGAGCCCTTGTTTTGAGACCGCATCTCCCTTGAAAAGCAGGTCCAAGCCCTGTGTGGGGATACCTCCTTCTACTGGTATCAGATAGGCTATGTCCCCACTGTAACAATCTCCTGTGAATCTAATTGTGTGGCTGTGAACACATGTGATTTTTCTAGCAAGCCATTTGGCAAGATTGTGCACGTTTTCGGACGTGATTATGATCTCGCCAAATCCTGCCCATAGAAAATGAATGGGGATGCAGTTAAAAATCATGTTTAGCAACAGTCTATATCAGTGGTGGGCAGCTGAGGTGATATGGAGGGCCACAAGTGCGGCCCTTGACATCACTAAAGGGCCGCACGTAACATGTGGGACAGCCAAAGTTGATTAGGAAAGCCGGGTCAGCGCGTGACCGACACACATGGTGATATATGGAATGCCCCATATATACATGAACAAAGGTTATGTGCCTCATAAATATTATCAAAGTAGTCTAGTGGAAGCATAGGCACACAGGCACTGTGTGGGTCCCTTATTGGCTTTTACGTATGCCAATTAGAGTGCTCAGCTGGAGGCTCAGCGAGTCCCTTTCCTCATCTTACCACTTTAAGAAGTTCCCAGACGAGGACGTGTCAGTGGAGGATCAGTTAACAGGTGAGTTCCTATGCCATATGCATTTACAGGTTTTGGGCAAACAATACCCAAAGTGCCGCAGGTTGGGCACCTGGGGTCTATATAGTAGACCTAAAAACCAATTTTTTATTAATCATAGCAAAGAAAGGAGGTAAAGATGGCATTATATGAAATACCCACAAGCATGTAACTTTTGTTTGCTCTTTTTGCTGTTAATTTTATCAGATTGGGGGGCTAATACTGTATACGAACTGAGTTTATTGTAAACGAAGAAAATATTTCCACAGTCCATTTCCCTTCTTTTTTAACACATTAGTTTACCTATAAAAGCATATATATCTTCTCTAGATCAGTGGCGTCAAACTCCGGCACGGTGTCCGAATCTGGCTTGCAGTGTAATTATATTTGGCCAGAGAGATTTAAAAAAAAAATATATTATTTAAGAAATAAATGCCACAGATGAGTCTTTTATTTGACCATGGATGTAACATGTGTTAAAGTAATACGCTGTGCTTGATACAGATTCATTGTGTTTGTTTCCATATAACAAGGTGCATTATTGTATCTAATGAGAAGCAAAAAACTTTAATTGTAGAATTTTTTTAAAATAAATAAATGTTGGCCCCTGACTTCTTCCAAGTTTTAAAATTTGGCCTACTGTGTGTTTAAGATGGACACTCCTCCTTCACATAAATGAATTGATCGGGGGCAGATTCAGCAATCTCTATTCCTCAGCACATGTGTACTATAATGCAAAGCTAGGCAGCCTTTTAGCTGTTATCCCAAACAGGATTCATGGTCTTGATGTTTCTAGCATTGCAAACATCTTTGTGTACGACCATGTGAAATGTGTTTCTATTTAGCTGATCTTAAGGCAAAATGTGAAACAGAGCCCCATCACTTCCCGTCATTACTGTTATGATTTGTGACGACTTTCACACTATATAAAAGGCAGCAATATACACATATATTTGGCACATTTAAGGCCTAGAAATATGTTTTGCTAATCAGAGCCCCTTGAACCCAATGGTTTTTTTTCCTGCCTAGTATCCATGTTTCTTTGTCACCATATACTTGTGTTTTTACAAATCTGATTAAAGGAAACTTGTGAGAAAATATGAAAATTGCCAATGCTTAAACCCTTGAATTGCTAATGCTGTATCTGCCATACCAATCCAAAGGCTTTAACAGAACACGTTTACAGATGAACTATTGATCTGAGTTTTCCCATTATTTTTAGCTGGTATTTTTACACAAAGGTCAACAAGGCAAGACAAACATTCTAGTGCTGTGACGGCGAAGCTATAGCACAGGTGCTCAAGACGGCACGCAGAGCTATCTCAGTTGGCAAATGTAGACAGCCTGTGTATCATTGTGTCTGCAGTCTGTCCCTAGTGGGGAGGGGAGTAAAGGGGAGGTGTTTTTTTCAGCTCAGGTAACATTATATTCCTAAACTGGACTCCGGCTGGTGAAATGTAAACAAACAGACTATAGCACTATCTTGTGGCCATACTGAAAATTTACCTGGAAATTCGAGGTATTAACCAACTTTTGCTTTGTTTTATTGTCTTTTTGACTGTTAATGTTACTGAGAACTTTAATAAAAGTTGTTTATTGGGGGACATTTGTGTTTCTTAACTGTGCCTGTGATATCCTCATCACAACTAGTCAACTAGATAATGACAGCATCATAAAAAGTACAGCCACAGTCTCGAAACTGGTCGCTAATGAAGAGGACGCCGCAAGTTCCTGTGGGGTTTCGAAGCTCCTTGCTATCTCTACATTACTGTATCACTGCACAGTTTCAGCGCCATTTCACACTGCTGTGTGGCTGCGTTGGGGTTTTAGGCCAGTAACGGACATACTAGTGGCAACTAGGTCCTTTACTGGCAAAAAATCTGCGTCTCCCATTGTTTAAACTAAAACCTCAGTGTTCAGGTTAAATTGCCATATTGGCACTTTAAGATAAAAAAGGGGGTTATGTGTTTCCATTTGGGCACACGGCCTCAAAAAGTTTCGCCATCACTGTGCCAGTGCATGTTTATCTTCTGGAAGGTATATACAAATAGTAATTTAGGTATCTGGTAACTAGTGTATTACTGTGTTGTTTATTGTGTTTATGTATCTCAAATACTGATGATCAGTTTTTTAAAATCTATTACAATACATAATATTGATTGGTTGAATAATGTTCAGGCAGCATTTGTTACTGTCTTTGCACAATTTAAGGTCAAGCTCCTTTTAATTTACCATAAGGCATGAGAAAGATATTCAGATGCAATTTGGTCATAATATTATAATATGTATGTCTAGTATATTGTGTATATACCATTATTGCGTATTGTTTATTGTGTATATAGTGTTATCATGTATTGTTTAAAATATATTGTGTTTTTATTGTATTATGGTATGTATATATTGTGTATATGGTATTACTGTGTTGTTGTCTGCTCTGCCCCTACCTGTGTCCATGTTCTCTGCATACATTTTCACCTTGTTGTTCAGCCCTGATGTTGCCTTTACCATTCATTAAACAATACACTATTATGACAACAATCAGCCATTTTTAAATGGTTCCAAAAGCACGGATGACATGACTACTGCAATAAAGCCATAATATTGAATAGAAATTGTATTGTCACAGCCACACACGGTCAGATCAGTGATTGGTGAATTATAATTACCTGCTGCGGAGTAATAAATACTTCCAATAGCATCTATACAGATTATCACATTTATGCTTTACATTTAAATTTCAAGAATAAAATGAGGGGGCCTGACATTGCATACTATTTTCCTACAAATGTGAGTTGCCTAGCTGTCATGTTGAACCTCTGGCTTTCTGGTATTTTTCTGAATCCTGACTTTTTATAAGAATGATACTAGGTAAGTAAAGCCCCCATACACCTTGAGATCGATCTATACAATCTCCATTAGATCTACCAACAACTGTGTAGTATAGTGGCCCTGATACAATACATAGTGATTGGGAGGTTTAGAAAGGTCCTTATATTACATGGTTTTGGTAGAATAAAATTTGATTGTACAGAAATTGTATGGGAAGATTGTAAGGTGTATGGGGGCCTTTACTGATTTACTTATTTGTTCAAATATTGAAAGGCAGAGGAGCAGCATAACAGCCAGGCAACTAGTATTTTCAGAAGGAGAATAAGCATGCATCACGGCACACTTTTCCTTTGAACAAAAAAAAACAAAAAAAAAACACATTGTTACATTGATATAACACAGTCCTCTAAAATGACTAAAGGGCTGACAGTAAGGATCACAGTCATTGTGAAATGAGAGGTAAAATCCATGTCTTGGTCAGAAAACGCGCACAGAAGGGATGCAGATGCTCAGGCACGTAGACGTTAAACGCTGGAATTTTATACAACAGCGAGGGGAAACAAAGCAAGTTTATGTTACACTTTATGTGCTTTTTTAGTGTTTTACGCTAACTCACCAGCTGTGTGCAGAGTGCTCCTGGGCGATGCTGCGTCTGAGTCTTCTTCCCCAAAAATCAGCCGAAAATCCAGCTCCCCATCTTGACAAATAGCTGCCCCCATTTAGAAAACTTAGGGATGTGGCCAGAAAAATGAAAAAAAGAAGAAGAAGGATGACCCTGACAAGGCTGCAGAGAAAGAGAAAAGTGAATAGAGTAGAAGGAAAAGTTTTAAAAGTAAATCAGCAAGCCAGCAGTAAGTCAGTGGATATTAGCAGGAGCTAGCACTGCAAGGAGCAGGACATGTGAAAGCAGGATAAGGACAGATACAAAGAGAGATAAATGGAAGCATGTTACTGTATAGAGAGGAGGTATATATAAATACAGACGCAGACAGAGGGGTGGGGGATTCCTTCTGCAGATCCCTGTATCCCCAGCTCCCCTCCTGCTCTTGTCCTACCCACTGCTCTATCCTTAGCATTCCTTTACTCCTAGATTTTTTTCCTCTTTTTTTTTAATGGGAAACTTATTATAGACTTTTTTTTTTGTTCCAGGGCAGGGAAAACCCAAAAAGAAGAAAGGAACTTTTCCAGCACCTCCCCTTGACATTTTCAATTGGCTGGAGCCTGTACTGACATCATTCCAATCTTTTTTTTTCTTTCCAAGTTCTGGCCTCTGCTCTCTCTAAAAATACAGTATGTCACTGGAAGGGATGTTTGTTTTAAAGGATCCAGGCTTTTGACAGGATGCTCCTTGGTTGGCCAGGAAGGCTCCAACCTCTTTTTCTGATTGGATGTATACGCTGTCTTTTGGCTAGCAGGGTGCTGAGGAGAGGGGCCATGTCTCTTTATGATTAGACGGGAGGAAAACTGCTCCAGCTATATTCAACCCTAAAAGTATACTTTACAAACAGAAATAATCTCGGTCTTAACAATTATTAACCCTTTATTATGGCTAAAAGTTATGTGTTCTCATCTTGAATCTAAATAATCTTAAAGTGTTTCTATTTAACCGTTTAATGATTTGTAATCATTTGTATCATTGTTAATATACTGCTGTTTTACTTTTATTCATTTTTTGTGTGTTTGTTGTATTATTGTTGTGTGTCTCACTCTCTCTCTCTCTTACTTTCTTCCCTTCCCTCAGCTTACTTTTTCCTTCTGTCTTGTCTCCTGCCTGCAGTCTGCATGCTGATGTGTCCAGTCACTGGAAGCAGAGAGGCCTGGATGTCATTACTGTAATGAATCTTTGGCTGGCTGCTATCACATATGATTGCTTCGCCTGTATGTAAACAAGGAAAGGATCCAGAGACATCTGCTCAGTTGCACTACTTGTGCACAGACGGAGCACACTAAATATTGATAAAGGTAGAAATGACTTTTAATGCTGAAATTGCTGATGCTTCTGCTGTCTGCATTCTGGATTTACATATATATATATATATTTTTTTTTTAGTTCACTACATTTTGATTGTATTAAACAAGATACCATATATACTTGAGTATAAGCCTACCGGAATATAAGCCGAGGTACCTAGTTTTATCTACCAAAATGGGGAAAACATATTGACTTGAGTATAGGCTGAGGGTGGGAAATGCAAAGTCAGATAGTGAAGTTTTCTAAATGAGAAAAATATATAGAAAGCACCATTGCCCCTAGGAATGAATCAAACAGGTGAATCTTAGTGCCACACCCTGGATAAAGTTAAGAGAATACAGGTTTATTGTTATTACAGAATGGGTTTTCATGGCACTTTACTTTCAAACATTAAAATAAGTTTCCATTAAAAAAACTCCTTTTATTATTATTATTATTATTATTATTATTATTGGGACCAACACATGGAAGGGAAATGGAAACTTCTTTTCATGTTTGAATTATAAGTAGTGGAGTTTTCCACTTTCATCAGAAATCCACTAGATGGTGCTGACGGCCAAGTTTGCTTACATTTCACCAGCATATATCAGAAACACATGGAGCATTCACAAAGGCTGCCGGCGCCTGTGAACCAGCGAACACCGGGAACAGGTACAGTGGATATAAAAAGTCAGATAAAATGTCAGGTTCCTGTGCTGTACAAAAATGAGACAAAGATAAATCAATCTGGAACTTTTTTTTCTGAACCAATATTGATTGGTATTTGGAACTGTTCATAATTCCCTCTATCTTATCTAAGGCCCCAGTTCCAGCTGAAGAAAAATAGACCCAAAGCATGATGCTGCCACCACCATGCTTCACTGTGGATATGGTGTATTTTTAGTGATGTCCAGTATTGTTTTTTCACCAAACATATCTTTTGAAATTATGGCCAAAAAATTCACAAAATTGGATGCAAACTTTACATTCGGCCATAAATCAGCTGCGAAATTGATCTAATCCATTACGGACATGTCCGTAATTCTTAGATCGATTTCATAACATTGAATGGGGACCAGCCGGTAAGTGCCAGCGCACAAAGGGTGCCCAGCCGATTCTCAGCACAACTGGCCGTTCGTTATGACGTCATCATGATGACAAGAGATCGACAGCTTTTCAGAATGTGTATGGGGGCCTAAAGTTTTGTTCACACAGTTGCTTGGAAAACAATGTGAAAGTCGCCAACTTGGCATTTGTTTGGCAGTTGCCCATTAGGATAGCGTGGGGGTCCATATGTCAATATCTGACAACCGCCTTCCAACCCCATGCATTCTATGTGCAACCATTGCACACAGTGGTGGGGTAGAGATTTCAGAGTAGCTGTCATCTGTCACCCACCATGAAACAGACAATGTGAATTCAGCCTTATGTTATGCACCACGTTTATCAATAAAGCAGGGTACAGATATTTATCTACCTACAACGTCAACGCGAACGCAGCACATGTAGTGTGGTTAAGGACCCTTAAACTATATGTTTTTATGCAATGAAATTGAAATAAAATAAAAAAACAACAGATGCTCACATTAACCTGCCAGTAAAATGTATGTCATATGTCACAAGTTTATAAAATGTAGAAAAAATCAGCACCTAGTCTGCATTATCAAACATTTGTAGAGGAAGTGGTCATTCTAAAGAGCTTTGTTTGTGTGGTATTGTTATAGGATGCTACCTTTACAATAAGCCAGTTTGTAAAATGTCCATGCTTCATCAAATTTAGGTGGTATTATTGCCAGCAAATAAATAAATGTAAACATTGAGGAAGGATGGAAACTTAGAAATGACATGCTTGATGATTGTAATGTCACAGCAGGATCACCAAGGCTGAGACATCTGCTGACCATCACCAAGTGTCATATATAATGGTGTAAGAGCACTGCACAACTGGGTCACTGGAAATGTGTTCTGTGGAATAATGAATCAAGTGTCACCGTCTGGCAGTCTAATGGTGCAGTATGGGTATAGCAGGTGACAGGAGAACATTACCAGTCTCACTGCATTATGTTGATTGTAAAGTTTGGTGCAGGAGTCATATGCTATGGCATTGCATTTCAGTATAGTTGGGTGAGTTTAAAACTAAAGAATATGACAATCCCATACAGAGGCCTAATCTCAATCTCACTGAATACAGTCTATGCTTGAATAGAAATCGGTAATGGATATAGCACATATATTTTAATTTGTAGACCATGTAGAGTGATCCTTACATTTTCACTATCCCTATTCCTTTAACTTTTAATCTCTCTGAAACTCTATCTGTTAAGGAAAGCCTATCATATTTTCTGACACCTCCTACTATTTGCTGCCTGTAACTGCTTACTTAACACAATCGTTTCTTGCCCTAGAGCATTCCAAAATCCTGCTAAATAGTAAATTGTAACAACTTATTGAATTCATAAACCTGTGATAAATCATTTGAACTGGAACTGGAAAAGTAAGTGTCACTGTAGGAAAGCAGGCCCGAGGGTAGTGAACACAGGAGACACACACCGATAACTAGTAAAAGTGGTAATTGGAAGAAACTGGGCAGCAGTCTCCTGGAGCCAGGATCCAGTCCAGACAGCTATATCAGTGGACAGTGGTTGGTCAAGCTTCACACTGGGGCTCAACCAGAGCAAGAGTTTACCTCAAAGATTGCCTAGGAGCCACCTGCACGCTCCACAGGCCTTCCTCGCAAGGCCAGTGCATCTTACTCCCCCCACAGACACGCGTGTAGTCGGTAGGCAAAACAGCATGCCCTTCTCCCTAATGCCATCTCCAGAGCTGCCGTACCACCCGTGACCCGTACTCCCGTTCTGGTGGGGTGGATACACGGCCCTAGCCATTGGGTCACGCCCGGACTACTGTCGGGAAGCTTTTGGGGTGCTCACTACTTCAGCACTTCGTACCCACTTCCTGTGTCACCTGCAGGCTACAGTGATCAGTGGCCGTCCGCCAGGTCCGCCGAGGTTAAGAGCTGCATGTCCTCCTAGAAACTCAGTTGAGGACACTTGCCTAGACTAGTTACTGTGGACTTTACCGTAACTCTAACTTTGTTTACATAGTTTGCCATTTTCCGTCAGCAAAACCCACTGCTAGGGCCTCGCAGTTCAATAAAGTTTCTGTTTAAGCATCACTACCGCCTCTGTCGTCTGATTGATACCTGTGTCACTACACCTTTCCAGATGGTCCTCTGTATGTTGGTCCAGCCATTCAGAATGTTATCTCTGGGGTATAGTTCAGCTCCTAAGTCAAAGGTTAACAGACATCTATAATGTCAATGTTTTCAAAACCTAATACAATGGACTTTTTTTGTAAGTGTGTCAGCGGGTATACTGTTATATACTGGAAGCTAAAACATAATACATTTTGACAACAATTTAAATATTTTTTGTAATCTACAAGTTCACATTCACATTTGAAGATATAAACTTGAAAATGGCCAATAAAAGAGCTCACTGTGTTTAAGTTCAGGGCTATTTTGAAAGATCTAAAAGTAGAAGCAAGTCTAATGGGAGAGAGTAGGAGCGGCCCTAGAAGTCTTAAAGCCGCGCATGTGATGATATTATGAGTGGGGATGTCATCAGTAGATCACTGGAGGAGCGGAGAGGGCGGTTAGGGGTGTATTGTTGTACTAGTTGGGAAATGTAAGTGGGACAGGAGGTGTGGAGTGATTTAAAGGCAAGGAAAATAACTTTGAATTTGATTCTCTGTACAATTAGAAGTCAGTGTAGAGATTTGCAGAGAGGAAAGGCAGGTGAGGAGCGGTTAGAGAAGTAAATAAGTCTAGGACTGGGCGTATCTTGGAAATGTTGCGCAGATGGAAGTGGCAGGATCTAGCAGTGTTCTGTATGTGGGAAGTAAAGGAGAGTGCAGAGTCAAAGGTGACACTCAGGCAGTGTGCTTGTGGAATAGGGGAGATAATTTTTTTTTTACTGTAAGAGAGATGTTGGGGTGAGGGTTAAAAGGGGGAAAGATGATGAGTTCTGTTTTACGCAGGTTAAGTGTAAGCAACTTGTCAGCCATTCATGAAGAGATGGGTGATAGGCATTGAGAGATGATGTCCAGGACAGAGGGTGTAAAGGCCAGGGTGGACACGTAGAGTTGGCTATCATCTGCATATAAAGGGTATTGCAGGCCAAAAAATGAAATGAGTTTGTTAAGTCAGGAGATGTAAAGGGAGAAAAGGACCGGGCCAATGACTGAGCCCTGTGGAAAGCCAATGGGGAAGGAGAAGGAGAGGAGCCATTAAAAAAGGTTTGGAAAGAGAGGACAGTTAAGTAAGATGAGAACCAGAAAAGTGCAGAATCATGGACACCGATAGAGTGCAAGGTCTCTAGAAGAAGAGGGTAGAGCAGAGATCCAGCTCTGGGCCTTAGCTCTGAGCAAGTGATGACCTTAGTGATGAGTGAGAAGATCGGAAGTGGGATTGGAAGGGGTCAAGGAAGGAATTCAGGTAATGAGTGGGTCTTTTGTAAACAAGTTGCTCAAGCAGTTTAGAAGGAAATAGAAGAAGAGATATTGTCGGTAGCTAGAGGGAAGAGAGGGGTCAATCGATTGCTTCTTCAGTATGGGGAGAACTATGGCATGTTTGAAGGATGATGGGGAAGGTTAAACAAGTTCTAAAAATATGTTTGTGTAAACCCTGTGTATCTGTACTATAGCACACATGTATGATGATGTATTGACCATCATGATTTTACTAATAGTCCCTAATTATTTCTTTTTTTTATTCTTTTACATTTAAAATAATAATTTTTTAGTTTTCTAAGTTTTTCTAGTTAAACATAATAGTTCAAAGACTGAAAAGGACTGAAAAAGCTTAGTGTTCCCATATATTGTCAACAAAGCTATCCCACATACCTTGTACCTTCTCTTACTAACTTGTAAAAACAAAGTAAAGCTGGGCATACACGTACCAATTATCCAGCGATCGTTTTTTAATCTGATCGCCCAATCCGATTCCGGAATCGATTTTAAGTTGCGAAAACGATCGCAAACTACAACATACCATGCATTAAATTTCTGTGCGATTCAATCCTGAAAGTCTCAATATGTCTTGCACGCACACATTTCTGGGTTTGGAGTGGTGTTAGCTGATGAACTGGCCAGTGACCAACAGCCCACAAACAAAGGTAATTTCCACAAGAATCATAGATAGATCGCTTAAACCGATCGCATGAGACAACTAACAGCACTCGATTCCTTTGCTTTTTATTAAAATTATCAATCAGAACGGATCCGTGAACGATCGTTTTTCTGTCCGATTTTTTACAAAATCGATCGCTCGATCGCTTTTAGCATGCTTCAGTTTTTATTCAATCCGATTGCGTGATCGATTTTGATAAACAATCGCACTAAAATTGAACTAAAAATTGTGACATGTATGCCCAGCTTACGAGAGAATACAGTGACGTAGGAAAACAACACAGATGACGCCATATTCTATCTATCTCAAAGCATTTAAGGTACCATTTTTCATGATTCAAATCGAGTTGTGAAACCTTGTGGTCGTGGCCCAAAAACTACAAGGCAGTACATTGCAATGATTTATCTTCTTCAATTCATACCTAGGAGAGTGGTGGTGTTGGCATCTTTTCAGTCTGGGCAGCACCGCTACCTACTGGCACAGAATGGAGTGAAGGATGTGGGAATCCCATACACATTCTTTGGTGAGTGATGAGGTGACAATCCTCTAATGGAAGGGAGTGTACTGTTAGGGAATTGGCGCAGGGTAAAGAGACAAATTTCAGACTTTGGTATGCAAGATTTCTTAACCCTGCCGCTGCATAGAATGCATTGCTATTCAGATAAACTAATTACACGATGTCATTTTGATTTGTGGCATATTATACTTTGGGCAACACACTGATGGACAAATCTTTTAGTGCAAATTTTCCATAAGTCTATGGAGAGGTATCAGGGAAAATCCCAAAACTCAGGAAATGTAGATGTTAATTAAAATATTAATAAAAATAGTTGGGAAATTTAGCTGGTGGTGTTCAAAGGAAACTGAAGTGCAGGAGGCATTGGAGTGTAAACAGCTGCTGGTACCCCTCTGCCCTGCCCCTCACCTCCTTTCCTCTCCAGGGACCTTTGTCATTTCCTTCAGCAACTAGCACATGATCTGGGGTAATTGGACTTTCCATGGATGGAATAGAGAGGAAAAAGGAACTAGCTATTGGCAGACTCTACACATTCACTGGCAAAGATATCATAATAAGCATGCACACGTGCCAGGTGTCAAAATACAGAAAAATATATTATGTCAGTTAGCTACTCATTAAGGGAAATTTTTACAGACCAAAGATGTATTAAAATGCACAGTAGTTTTTAGAGTTTAAAGCTGGGGATAGACGTTTAGTTTCTTCACCGATTCTCCGGCAGATGGACTGTGCGTGATGACGTCATCACATGCGGCCAGTTGTGCAGAGAATCAGCCGGGCACCCTTTATGTGCTGGCACTTACTTTAGATGGGGACATCCCCATACAAAGTAATGGGATCAGGCTAAAATTAGTTTTGTTTCTTTAATGTGTACCTAAATAAAGAGATTATGTAAACTGCAGTTGCTTACCTGGTTCTTAGAAACACTAATATCTTGGTTGGTGTTCTGATCCTCTGCCTTCCACACCTTATAAAACCTTGACTCAGTTCAGGTGTTCTAACATTTAAATGTTATAAACTTGCCTAAAGCCCCCCCCCCCCCCATACACATATATATGCCATTGATTTCCCATAGATTGATTGATTGATATTTGAGGAATTAATGGCTATCCACCTTGAGCAATCGGCCCGAAAAAGGGGAACGTATTAAGCATTGGATCAAACAAGATGGCAAATCTCTTCCACCAGAATACTTTGTATGAGGACCGGGGTCTCCATACAAAGTATTGAGCTGAAATTGATGTGTTGGTAGCACACATTGTAATTCCTGTTTGTTTTGACGGCAACCACAAGCAGGGAGCAGGAATCTACGTGCGTGTGGGTAGCTTTACTGTAGTAGGTATGTGACCTATGTGGATGTGGAATCCAAAAGAACAGTTTTATAGCATGCTTTAGAATGATTGTAGCAAATGGTATATGGTAAGTAATGTTTTCATGTAGATGACATCAGTTATTGCAAGTTGTCACCCTATTGTGATCAGTAATGCTCCTATCTTGATCAATTGTAGGACTTTTTTGTGTTTTCAGATGAAGTGTGAAAACCACTTGTACCCTTAATTAATTATTTTGTGGCATGTAAGGCGATATGTATTTCTTATCCTGGTTCATGAAATGCTAATGAATGATGCCACTTGTTATGCATATTTTTTTCTGAGAGGACGCTGGAATATATTTATTCATTGATTTATTTTGCATTAAGATTTTTTGCAATCTACATATTATAGCAAAAATAGGAAAAGCAATATATTATGTCTATGCCAAAGGAAGATCAGCGATACAATAGGATTAAGGTGCTCATACACATGCCGATCAACAAAAAGTTATCAATTTTCTGCTCGACTGGACCTTTATTAAATATTTGGAATTAGTTTGATTGATGTAAAAGTAATCGATCTTGGACTGAATCTCAATTGGAACTGTATCGGACATGTCCATATATTTTAATGAATTGCACTGTAATCGAGACATGCCTACCAATACAGCAATTCCGCTTGAATTCAATGATTACTAGAGATTGATTACTCATCGTGTTGTACATTTATAAAAAGATTGAGGTTCAACAAATCGAATATTGAACTTTTGAATCAAATTGAATATTGATTCTCTCAAAATCTTTACAGGTATGTCTAGCTTAAGTCCAAAAAATATATATAGCACATGATAGGAGTAACAAGCATTTGAGGTACATGATTCATTTGAGAAACATAACAGTAGAAAAAAAGTTAAGGGACATAAAGATAGATTTGGGTCTCATCTAGTGTTAAGTGGCATATGGTATATTAAAATTTGCGTCATTTTGCGAATATACAAAGAAACATTTGAAATACGTAAAATTAGATTTGACTGTATTATAGTGCCTTACATCGCGCGGATGTTCACAATTATTCAGAAAGATTTGTGAACCAGCTTTACAGCTTCTCTTCTTCATTCTGTGATCTTAGCCAGTAGGAGCACTGTGCGAATCCATTTGCAATGCGCACAAATATGCGCGATGTATGCCAGTAAACAATGTTAAAAAATAATATTATGAATATCTGCCATTGCCAATAACCAAGTGCACATTCGCGAAATATTGCGAATTCTCAAATGTCGGTTTTTCTCGATCAACACTAGTCTCATTAGCATAGAATGTGAAAAAGAAATAAGGCATGAGACATAAGTGTTTTTCTTCCAGTGCCCTTTCAAGGCCATGACCTGGGCAGGGATGACTAGCAGAAAACCCCCCCCCATTAATAACTCATTAATCTTACCACGTTACGGTCCAGCCCCCAACCGAAATAACTGATGCTGACACCGCTTCAACTTTAAGATGTGGATATAGATTTGGCCACAGCTTTATTAAATAACAAAAGGAAAAAACATCAGAAAAACATAAGGCCCCCTAGGCAGTGTCCCCGCAGCACGTGACCAATGACCTGGCC
>CM070032.1:84722873-84733379 GCA_036250615.1 Ptychadena robeensis | reverse complement strand
ACTCATTGATAGCGCATCCAAGCTCATAAAACAAATATATTGAAAAAAAGGAGGTGAGGTGTTTGATGGTTTTAGCCATGTTTTCTGAGAGTCCTAGGAAAGTGTAGTTAATGGAAACATAGACGTCATTAATATATACAATATTGTTGCATTCCAGATATTGAAGGAGGAAGGCTTAGGAATGGGGTTACACGTGACAGGTGTTAGGTTGAGGTAATATAAAGCACACCCTAATATGCTGGTGCTTTATAAATAAAGATTAATAATAATAATAATGATGATGGAGTGATTGAGGTTATTTCTGCTGGTGTGATGATTGAAGTGTGGGGTGCAGTGTTTGGTAAGATGGTATGATCATTGGTAGCTAGAAGTGGAGGCATGATAGACTAGACTAGAGATGATAGTTAAGTTGAATTGTATTAAATGTTGTGGCACAAGGACAGAAAGAAGGTTGTGAGGAAGTGATTTAGCAACGTGAGAAGAGGGATAAAGCAGTCATTACAGGTATTATGTGAAAGCCCTTGTCTGATACAGTAGGAAACTTACAGTGTAACCAGTAGAGTTTCCTACCAGTTCCCATTTGTTCAGTTTTTGTACTTTTTAATAAAAAATTTAATAAAATTGTGATTCAAATATTCGTGTTCAACACTATTAGCGACCTGGTGAGTAGTGATGGACGAACATCAGCTGCGGCTGTTCGCGAACAGGCGAATCAAACTTCTGCAAATACCCGCCGTGAACATGCGAACTGCAAACCTCTATTGACTTAAATGGAGGGAGAACATCTCAAACCTTCAGGTCATATTTGTAGCCAAAATACCAATACAAAAATAGTCAAAAGGGTGCAACCACCTGGACATTGTAATGCCAGAGGGGGATCAATGGCTAAACTTTTCCCCCAAAATATGGATTTTTTCAAATGCTGTTTTTTTCAGATCTAATGGCCGGAAATCACATCTAGATTAAAGATTTTTCCAAAAGTTACCTGACAGTACCTTCTGCAGCACATCACATTTAGTCAGATCTCTCTGCAATGCATAATACAGCATACCCCACTCCCAGAGAAGGACTTTTGTTGCTCATATATGAAAAACTACATGTAACAGAACACCTTAGCTATAGCTACAGATCACTGGATGGAGTATAAAAGCAAAGTAGCTAAGCAGTTCCTCAATCAGCAGCAGCTCTCCCTATCAATCTAGTACTGGAGACACAAGATAAATGTAAAAATGGCCGCAGGGCTGCTTCTTTTATAAGGGGAGGTATCCTCCAGGAGTGAAAGGAAGTGTTATTGGCTGTACTGTACCACCTGACTATAGGGTGTGGGGTCGCACTTTGTCTCCATGTTAAGGTATAGGGGGCGGGTAGAACACCCATAATGTTCGCCGGCATTGCGAACTGCGAACATGCTATGTTCGCCGCAAACTGCCCGCCTGGCGAACTTTTCAGCCATCACTACTGGTGAGTAATAAATTGGAAATTTTGATCAGCAGTAAAGTGGGCTCAAGTCCAGGTACATTGATTGTGCAAGAATAAAATTTTGTCCACCGAAAAATCAGAGATATAGTAGAAGTTATCTTAGCTGAATTTATTTAACAAACATTTGTTTGGAAAACTATGTGATGTATAAGAATGTATCCTTTTTAAAAAAAAAAAGATTCTTTGTTGAAGAAGTGAGAATAGTAGGATGCTGCTGAAGAAGATAAAGGACAAAGCAGTTTGTTAACCTTGTGTCTGCTATTAGTGATGGTGTGTACGCGTACCGTAATCGATCGTGAGAAAATCGCCTGTAAAATCGTAATGTCTATAGTCGGTTTTAGTAAGTGCATACACAGGACTCTTTATTCCAGGCCCCAATCAAGATGGACCATGGTTCTAAAAGGCAGAAAATAACCATTTTAAATGCTTCCTCAAGATATTTTACCAGAGATTGTAGCATGCCAAATGCATGTATGCCATGTAGAAGTATATTACTGTATGTAAAGAAAATAAACTGTATTTGTATGTAACTATGACTTTGAATATTTTTTTTAAATATTGACTGTAATCCCAATGTGGTTGATCCTACTACCTCAATGGGAAACAATTCAAAACCAATTCCTTAAATTCAATACCTTTTCAGTTATTAAAAACACAAAAAGTACAAACAATTAAAGATTTCCTGCATAAGATGGTTCTTTTAATTTCAAATCAAGTTTGATTGATCAAAATCAGCTCCAGATTTATGAAGTATATTGTACTTATGTATCTGTGTGTAATCAGGCTGTATAGGTGCTTGACCACTCCCGAACACTGTGTTTTTGTGCCATGTGTTCCAAGCTTTTCCAAACTTGGGTACCAAGGAACAGAAAAGAGAGGAGTGAATGTCTATTATTTCTGCTTCCCTGTGTACTGAAGTACTGTGTTTGTTTCCAAGAAAATTTATTCAAATTCAAACATTATTGAAAAGATAAACAGTTCCACCAATATAATTTCACATTTAAACTCCATTTTATCCTACATGTTTCACTACTTTATAAAAATATATTTTTATGGGTGATTTGTGTAAGAAATGTGTTTTTTAAGGAGAAGTGATAAAAGAATAGTAGAAAAAAGGAAAAAGGGTTGCACCTTAAACCCCAGGGAAAGGGAATTTCCAGGCAATATTAGGTAGTATAGTAAAAGAATAGTTTTATTGTGAATAAACATACACAGTTATCAGTGTTTTAACAATATATCCTTGCGTTTGTCTCTTCACTGTGTCTATGATGCTTTTTTAAAAATAAATAAACCGCACACCTAATTTATGACCCCCTTAAAACTCAAAGGGGGCAGAGGGATTTTTAGGGGTAACAATATTATTATTTATTTTTGTACATATGGGGGGATGTTAGTATGGAATGGTATGCTAGAGTAACATTTTTTCTAGAGGATGCTGCTTCTTCAGGAGAGTGTGCAAGGCTTAAACTATGCTGGCTTGCATGGGCCATGGACATGCATTACAGACCACCAGGCACCCACCATCAGGGTACGGGGAGCAGAAGAACGGGGAGCAGAAAAGCGAGAGCACAGCCGTAGGTCGGCCCTAAAGTAATTCCAATTACCTTATAGATGATTCTTATAAGAGGTCTGGGTAGACCTTGATCATCTTGAGAATGTTAAGTAAGGTATGTCCAGTAAGGTAGCAGAACCTCATATACCTACGGAAGACAAACTGGGCAGATCACATCCAGTGATGAAATTGTCAGGTCTGACCCTCTAATGGGGTTTGGTGCCGCTGACATGTAATATGTGTTCTTTTCAACTAGTGTGTCCTGTCTTTCCGGCTAAAAGTGTGTTGGGATATAGGCAATATAAGTACATCATACCCAGAGATTCATATTGTAACAACGATAAAAGAAAAGTGTACAGGGCAGCCCTGTGGCCATAGAACCACAGTTGTGTCATAGGTTCAAATTTCAGTCTAGGCACTATCTGCAAGAAGTTTGCATGTTCTCCCCATGTTTGTGTGGGTGTCTTCCCACACTCCAAAGATATGATGAAAGGTTAACTGGCTTTAACCAAAAATCCCAAGAATCTACTATGTTAGTTACATATGACTTATGCAAGAGCACTCTTTGATTCGATCATCTTCTGCTAAGATATTGTCTGTCAGTCAAAATCAGTCAAATATCATCTGCCAATCAAATATCGATCGATTGTACCATGACATAGGGTCATCGATTTAAACACGATCGATTCCTTTACTTAGATTGGTGTGCATGCTCCATAGAACAATTGGAAAACCTAGAAAACCCGTCAGATACTTGTACGATTGACTAAATGGAGTGGATAATTCAGCCTCTCAGTGTGCCCCGTAAAGGATATACCAATGACTGGATAAATTGAATGATAGAAACTTATTGTCATAAAATGCAACCAGACATCATTTGAAAATTGGAAGCTTTGCAACATGTTGGTCTCATGCAAATATACTGGTTTCATGACATGTTGTTTTGGATTTTTTTGTACTTTTTTGATTTGTACTTTTTCTGTGGTTTGTATGTGTCATTGGTTCTGTTCTAGGTGTTATATTGTATAAGTAAATGTGTCATTTAGAAAGAAGATATCTGCTACTTTGAGAAACACCTGATGATTATGTGTTTTCTTTTCTGAGTTGTTATATTCTGAAAACCTGCAAAAGCAAAGATACACTTTAGTGTGAGCTACATGTAAGTTACGTGTTAAGGCCTTTTTTGCACAGCATTGGAGCATCACATTTTGTTCAGATATTTAAGTGCGTGTCAGACATGGTCCACATAGCATTGAGCCATTTACAAGAAATAATAATGCCGGTCCCCACACCGGGGTCCTTGGTGCTGGCAGCCTCCATGACACCTGAGTAAAACACAAAACCCTAAGTTGTTTGTTGTAAGAGCTTTACATTTTAGTTCTGAAAAGTATAGCGTTGATCTCTGTCTTTGCTGAAGCTTAACCGCCCTAGCGGTCAGGACCGCAGCATCTCGTTCAGTGTTCACTGCTGCCCAAGATGTGGCCATATGCAGTAACCCTCTCTAACCTGGTGTGATTTTACCACATCCATCACACCAGGTTAGAGAGGGTTAACTGCAAATGGGCACATGTGGGGCAACAGAGACTTTATTTGGGCGATGTTTAGTACATAGCAGCAAAGCTTTGTGCCCTGATTGTTGTGTTTTCTCATTAAATTTATTAAAATAAAAATTAAAATTAAATTAAATTTTTTTTATTTTACATAATTGATTGTTTCAAACATTATTATATTCAAGATGTCTATTAGACCCTTGTACGGACATATTTTGGGAAGTTACAGGCCTACAACAGAAAGAAAAAATTACCATTGAAGTCTATGATGCACTTTTGGTACAAAAATCTGGACCTCAGCCGTGCGCTAGGGAGGTTAAAAAAAGAAACCTTGGGAATGGTAATGTCAATTCTTTGGAATATAATTTAAAAAGATCCACTTCTTATCAAATAAAACAATAGAAAGAGCAGAAGACAGCTGATTACAATTATTACTGATAACTACTTTTGGGTTTCTGGTTTTAAGTAGATCTATTAGACATGTTGGTAAATGTATAGATTGTAAATTAATAACCCATGTCATCAATGTAAATATATTCGATTGTAAGCCCAGTCGGGCAGGGTCCTCTACTCCTCCTGTGTCATAACTTGTACCTGTGTGTTATCTTGTGTTGTCTCTATCTCTAATTTATTGTACATCGCTGCGTAATATGTTGAAATGTATTCCTGCTTCTATAGATTCCTGTAATAGGATAGGTGTTATAAAGCAGACGTCCTCATTTGCAATTTTATTTGTGGTCCTGCTTTTTTCTCCATTTACCAAATGGGACTGAAGGACTGAGAAGATATCAATGATATATTTTGCAAAGACATCAATGATATTTATACAAGCCTTTACATAACAATATGGACGATAAGTCAAAGGATAATCTGCTTTTCTTATAATACATTCACTAGACCAGTGGTTTCCAAACTGGGGGGCGCGAAGGCATTTCAGGGGGGCGCAGGCTCCCGTTCTTAACCTGTACTTGAATAGGAAAGAGGGGCTCGATAATGTCCCTAAATAGAAAAGGGGTGCCCTGCAAGAAAAGTTTGGGAACCACTGCACTAGACAGTGATGTCATACTGACTTTTATGATGGCCTGCTCCCTCTCCTGGACATTGGATGAATGTCTATGAAAAGTTAATGAACTGAACTATGAAAAGTTAATTACCTTCAATCATTAACAAAGTATTGTTTTAACCGCCCTAGCGTTCGGGACGGCAGCACCTCGTCCAGCGCTGCAGCTGCTAGTATAGCACTGGACGAGGTGCTGCCGTCCAGTACAAATCGGGGCTCTGGGAGAGCGTACTCACGCTGTCCTGGTGTCCCCATGCGACATGCCTCTTCGGATGCCTCTGCCCTCTGCCTCTCGTGTCTTCCCCCCCCCCCCCCGCTCCGAGTGACATGATGACGTCACTCGGGGAGGCGGCGGGAGATTTGAACAGTAAATAGCATGAAAGCAGTTTTCTATGTAGAAAACTGCTTTCAAACTCCCCCTATGTAATAAACATCGCCAGAATAAAGTCCCTGATGCCCCAGATGTGCCCATTTGCAGTAACCCTTTCTTCCCTGGTGTGATTTTATCACACCAGGTTAGAGAGGGTTAACTGCAAATGGGCACATCTGGGGCATCAGGGACTTTATTCTGGCGATGTTTAGTACATAGCAGCATAGGTTTGTGCCCTATTTTTTTCTCATAAATTTTATTTAAAAAAATATTTTTTTTATTTTACATAATTGTTTGTTTCAAACATTATTATATTCAGGATGTCTATTAGACCCTTGTACGGACATATTTTGGGAAGTTACAGGCCTACAACATAAAGAAAAATGTACCATTGAAGTCTATGGTGCACTTTTGGTACAGAAATCTGCACCTCAGCAGTGCGCTAGTTAGGTTAAAGTAGATAGAAAGGCCGAAATATGCTTCATAGAAATAGTGCAGAATTATCAATATGTAAGTGCAAACTGGTGTTTATAAAATGTACAGGAACAAATATATAAACAAAAAGATAGGAAAACCTTGGTGGTATGGGAGGGGAGAAAATGGGAGTTGAAAAACCGCCTCCCGCCCCCTCCCCTCTCTGCGACTACATGCAGCTGGTCCGCTCTCATATAGAGAGAGAAGGCCTTGTGCTGTTCTCTCTCCATTTGCACCTACTGGAGCACACACAGAGAGGCAAATAGTCAACTTCTCTCCTCTTTAAAGTAAACTAATCAGGAAACTCCATTCTATGCCATGTTCCCACTTAGGGGATTAATGGCCTGCGCTTGCGATTTTCCCATACTTTCAATAGGCTTGTTCCCATTGATAGGATCGAGCACGATTGCGGCTTTAATTATTTTACTGGACCTGTCACTGGCTCAAAAACTTATGATGCATCTTTTGGTAAATTGCTAAAATAGGCGATACAAACCTAGGGCATGGCACAGATAGAGATGGAGCTGGGAAAATATTGTAGATAAGTTCTAGTTGACAATACAAGCTGCATTTAGGTGAATAGTAATTCCCAACATGCTGTTCTTTGATCTTATGAACAATGTGCCAAACATTTAACAATATGTATGTATGTATGTATGTATGTATGTATGTACTACAGAATGTTTATGAATGCAATTTAAGTATTTTTGTGGAATGAGCTAGACACAATCATGTATAATACAGTGGGGCAAAAAAAGTATTTAGTCAGCCACCAATTGTGCAAGTTCTCCTGCTGAGGATGAGAGGCCTGTAATTTTCATCATAGGTATACCTCAACTATAATAGACAAAATGGGGGGAAAGAATCCAGGAAATAACATTGTCTGATTTTTTTAAAAGTTATTGTGGTGGAAAATAGATATTTGGTCAATATGAAAAGTTAATCTCAATACTTTGTTATATAGGCTTTGTTGTCAATGACAGAGGTCAAATGTCTTCACAAGGTTGTCACACACTGTTGCTGGAATTGCCCATTCCTCCACGCAAATTTTCCTCTAGAGAAGTGATGTTTTGGGGATGTTGCTGGGCAAGATGCACTTTTAACTCCCTCCAAAGGTTTTTTTCCTTTACATGTATCAGGCATCCTGGTCTCTTTGCAGAAAAACAGCCCCAAAGCATGATGTTTCCACCCCCATGCTTTACAGTAGGTATGGGGTGCTTTGGATGCTACTCAGCATTTTTCTTCCTCCAAACATGACGAGTTGAGTTTTATACTTTTATCTGACCATATGACATTCTCCCAACCCTCTTCTGGATCATCCAAATGCTCTCTAGCAAACTTCAGATGGGCCCAGACATGTACTGGCTTAAGCAGGGGGACTGCAGGATTTAAGTCCCTGGCCGTATGGTGAGTTACTGATGGTAGCCTTGGTTTCTTTGGTCCCAACTCTCTGCAGGTCAGTCACTAGGTCCTTCCGTGTGGTTCTTGGATTTTTGCTCACTGTTCTTGTGATCATTTTGGGGTAAGATCTTGCGTGGAGCCCCAAATCAAGGGGAGATTATCAGTGGTCTTATGTCTTCCATTTTCTAATTATTGCTCCCACTGTTGATTTCTTCACAGCAACAGTGTATGAAAACATTGTGAAGACAGAAAGCATATGTAATTGCCAACAAAGTATTGAGATTAACATTTGATATTGACCAAATACTTATTTTCCACCAAAATTTGCAAATAAATGCTTTAAAAATCATGTGATTTCCTGGATTCTTTCCCTCCATTCTGTCACTGTGATTGCCCATCCATGGGTTGGTCCCCACAGTCACCAGCAGGTGGCTCCCTGCAAGTGTGGGGTGGGTGGAGCTCACACCTGCCTCGTTAGCTTTAGGGCTATTTAGGTGTGCTTCATACAGACCACGCTTGCTGTTCATTGTTTGCTAGTCTTGATTCTTCATGCTTTCCCTGGCTTCATGCTTCTTGTCCCTGAATCTGAACCCTGTACACTCTTGTACCCTGGACTTTTTCACCTGTTTTGTTCCTGTCTGTGAGTGCTTCATTAAATTTGTTTTTGACACCACCCCACCTCTGTCTGGATGTCAGTGTGTGTTGCCTGTCTGATCGCCCCCTCTGTATCTGATCCTGACATGTATGCTTTTGAATATATGTTTGAAGTTTTCTAAGACATTGGCCTTCCCAATTCAGAATGTTTTATACAAAGTTCTTTTCAGCAATAAATACCATAGGGTTTTGCAGACTTCAAAATGTGTTTACCTAAACCAACAAGGGTCACTAGGTGAGATGTCCAGTGCTCTGACTTATGACTGCAGATATACTACTTTCACAGAGTGACCAGGACCTGACAGGTGGATCAGCATAGCCATGCCCATCACTATGTTTTATTTTCAGGGTATGGTTTATATTGTGCAAATGCTTCGAAATCCTGCTACGCCTTATGTTATGGTTATGTCCTATTTTCAGGGAAATGGTATACAATGTGTCCTCTTTATTATGGAGCTCTCTTCCAGCAATAGATAGGGGTTAGTGTCAGCATACCCAACCAGCCATATCGTCTTGTATTTCTGCTGAGGCATCAACTTCATGGCTGTGGAGAAATAAGGTCTACAACACCTTTAAATGTTTTGTAGTATTCCACTTCTTTGTCTCATTTGTCCAGATCAGTTGCTCACATTCCCCTTGTAGATGCTTTTTGCAGCGGATAGGGGTAAGTGTTGACAAGCAGTTACACAGCCCTGTATTTCAGTAAGCTGGAATGCACTGTGTATTTAGGCTTGGCATCTTCTGTGGTCAGACCAGACAGGCTCTCTTTCATTTCTTCTTCCACAATGAGATATGACTCCCACAGCCTAGATGCCAGTTCAATTACTTTCTTAGGTTTTACTTTAATACGTATTGACTACCTTAAATATAAATTTAGGAGATGCTATAACCACCCTGACAAGGAATTTTAGCTTAAAAGCAGCAGCATAGGCAAAATTCGTAATTCACAAAATATATTCACAATTTTCTTTGCCTAATATTTGCAGTAAATTCATAAATTCGACAATTCATGATCTCGTCATTATTACCTTTATATAAAAAATCGCCACTTGTACATGTGCACATTGCGAACGCAATGTGTGTTGTCATGCCTAAATCTAGTGGCAGAATGTGAAATGCAGCTGCAGTGTAATCACCACATGAGACAACATTCATAGAATTATTTCATTGGAAAAATTGGCACTTGTACATGCGCATATTGTGAACGCAAACTTCAAATATTCGAGATTAAGAAGATATAGCTCTACATTCAAGATCTTTGTGAATTCTTGAAACGTCGATCTTGGCAATAAAATTTGCAATTTGAATATTCGCTTTCAACACTACTTAGAAATAGCACAAAACTACTATAGGCTATACAAAGAATCATTTCCCTTGAATCTAAATGAAAGAGTATACACACACATACTTATGACTGCAGATATACTACATTATTATTTCTAATACAAAAGATCATTGTTTTGAAAACAAGTTCATTTTGTGTGATTAAAATATCTTACGATTTTCCTCAAAAATACACAGTTTCTGTTGTTGTGAAAGTTGAATTTGCAGTGTGTTCATTTTGATGGTTTTATGATCCAAAAATTACTCTTCACTAGTTTTATTGTTCATATTACATGTTGGATCTCCAACATTGTAACATTGCTTGTTCTATTTGGAGTTTGTATACTTCCCCGTTTTGCAGGTTCTTCTTATACAGCACTCGATGCTGTTACTGACCTGATTATAGATTTAGAAGTGACATTAGATTGTTAATCACAATGGGAGTTTAGACCATTGACTCTGGAAATGCTTTGGAAGATACCATCAAATTCAAACATATAATACGTTGCTCTGTGTATTTTCCAGCTCATCAAATGTTACTTTGCTTCTTTGAGAGAAGCAGATTTGTGCGTAATGTTATATGTTCCATGATGCAGTATGGAGTATGTCTCCCTTGGTCTTTCATCAAATATATCAATCACTT
>CM070032.1:84634867-84651797 GCA_036250615.1 Ptychadena robeensis | reverse complement strand
AAAAGTTGATTGTACAGAAATTGTATGGAAAGATTGTAAGGTGTATGGGGGGGCTTTAGACCCCTAAACACCACTCTTTCCTCCGCTACTTATGTTGAGTGTTAAAAAGAGATAGAGTAGGAAATCATGAAGAACTAGAGTGACACTGAAATACTTTCAGGCACAATTATAAATGTCTTACTAGCATTGCTATTAAACAATTTGAGAAGTCTGATAGAAATATATACAGCATGAGAGCGTCACAACACAGGAACATATGCAACCCCACAAGTTATCTGCACATCCGTTAATACTTTTTGATAGGCGGATATGTATGCAAACAGTGTCATTTTTTCCTATGTTTAATACAAATATGGAACATGCAATAAAAAATAATAATTTATGTAATAAATAATAATAAAAGAATATTATAATATTTAAAATCATATTACTACTTTGTGGTTATATTGTTTTTTAAAAGAAAAAAGGTCATTGATGAATGTGAATGAATGTTCTACCAAATTACTAAGGGACGAAACAAATAAATCGATTTGGGGAGTGAATGAACGTTATTTTTAAAATACTGTTGCTTTCTTTTATTTCTGTTTTTTGGTCATATTTATTTGATAATTTTCTTTAACACAGCTAGGCACATGAACATTAATTAAAACGTGGGACCAGACCACTAATATACAACCACATGGATGTGATCTTAGCTACCCTGTTTCCCCGAAAATAAGGCATCCCCCGAAAATAAGGCACCCTTGCATTTTTGCCTCATGCTGAAATATAAGGCATCCCCCCAAAAATAATTCACTAACCGAAGATACGGTACTGTAACTCTGGACAAGGGGATCAGAGGGGGCAATCAAAAGGGGTTACTAAATGGTAATCCCCCCCCCTCTGAGTCTCCTGTGCCATTTTGATTGCCACCTCTGATCCACCCTGTGTCATTTTAAGTGATTCCCCCACCTTGATACCCCAGTGCTGTATTCTGCTTCATAGAAAAGTAAGACATACCCCGAAAAAAAGATGTAGGGCATCTTTGGGAGCAAAAAGTCAAATAAGACACTGTCTTATTTTCTGGGAAACACGGTATTTGATTGAGTGGTCCTCACATGGACTGTGTGATTGAATTTTATGATACTAGTATAACAGATTGGGTGAGTCCACGACAAATTAAGAGATTCAGAAAGAAATGAAATATTATAAAGAAAACTGAAAATCCATATGTAAAGTTCATTAGTTTCTACTGTAAAGACAGATTTTACATAAGAGCAATATTACACATTCTGAGTAACAGACATGTATTTGTCATCATAGTTCCACTCCCTATTTCCTAAATGTTTCTCAATCCTGAGCAGACCGCATGCTCCATCTGATATGAGATTTAGTATGTACCATCTATAATCTACTCTCTTCAGTACCCACCTGGTGCTGTGGTAGCCTCTGGCTCAGCAGTTTGATGTAGATAAAGTTATCCTTGTTAGATTCTTCAGTGTCACTGTAACAAAGTTGAATATTGAATAGATGAGATCAGCAGGAGATGAAATACGTCTTACGACTAGAAGTAGAGTCAACTTACTTTTATTGTCCTAGTGGATTGCAGACTGGATTTAATTCTGTGTATGTCTCATCTCAGTATTTGTCTGTCTTCCCAGTATTTCTTGGTCTGCTTCCCATGAATTACAAACTATTGGTCCATCCTTCCTCTCCAGTTGAGACATGCTTCGTAAGAGTCACGCCCAGCTCGTGCTTAGACAGCTTGTAGAAGAATGTTTCCAATTGCCTCTCCCTATACGCTACACAAATTCACCCCAGGGTCTCTGGGAACACTAAAATATGCATTGCTTGCGTTTCCACATATGTTTGCTTTCACTTATTCATATACAAACCTAAATGTATGGCTTCTATTTTTGTCTTCCCAGTGTATTTTCCCTCTTCCTCAACTCACAGCCTTCTCCTTATCTGTGTCACAGACTGACGTTCGGATGGCTGAGTGACGTTGATAAAATGAAATACTTTTAATAGCACACCCTGCACAGGATATTGGAGTAAGAGACATCATTCCTTCCACTGATTGACAGGGTACTGCATTTTACAGGAACAGACCCAGTCAATTACTGCTAAATACCCATCACTGTCCGTAATAAACAGTTATACACAAAGCATCACAGATCATTATGCTAATCGTAATTCATACTGTATAATAAGATATCATGTAAAAATATACCATTTACAATCAATTATATACCACAGACATGTGAAGTTACCATTCAGGAACAAATGTAGTACAATAGGTTGTCTTTGCTACAAAAAAAAATGTGCGTGTACTTGTTTAAGGCTAATCTCTCTGAATGAGCAGGAATATCATATGTAATGTAATATAGTTAAACTTTTTAGTTTAATTAAGACACGGTAACGATTTGGTAAATCTTGCAACAAATAAATTTAACTAGTTATTTAATGACAACAATTTCACAGTACAGTAGTATTTTACACACTACATTGAACATCATTATGAAAAATATAATTATAAAAAAATTCAGCGCTCGGTAACAAAAATCTACAGTATATTTCATGTGAAACGTTGCCCGGGGTCACCGCAGAGTCACCACCGGAGTTTTGATTGCAGGTTTACGTATCACACCAAAACTTTTGCAGGCTTTAAGGTGGGTTTACATGTGTAGAATTTATCTTCCATCAACTGCCAATTAGATTTTTTGCCGTTGTCGGAACCATGTTGGTTCATTTATCAATGTACATTAGATTTTTAGTTCGTCCCATCCCGACTGATGCGAATGAAAACACGGTTTCAAAAAATTCTCAGTGCCGAATTTTTCAGTAAAAATTTTGCTTTTTCGTCCCGAAAATTCGCATAGTCGAATTTTGATGGACGTCATTTCGTATGTTTTCAGCGAAAAAGTCAAAAATCATGCCTGATTATTTTCGACTGAAATCCGAAATTTCAAACTTAAAAAAGAACTTTTGCTTTTCCATTTGCCGTGCCCGCTATTTCGCGTGCGAGCATACACCATTTTTATTTAAAATTTTCGCATGCGGGAGTGATTGGAAAATTCGCATTGCCGTACAAAATTCGCATTGGCGAAAATTCGCATGGTGCTAGCTAACTTTGTCAGCTTTATGCAAAGCCCCTGAAACTGGTCTATCCTCACAAAAATGCTGGAGTTGTAGAGTGGTAGGAAGTGGCTTGGGCGAACATTTGAAAACAATAACTTTGCCTCTAAACATGCAACGTTTGTGTATAACAATTGGGTTTTTTTTAAATCTCAACTCTGATTGTTTAAGCTCATGCTACATGCTACACTGATTCTTTCTATTGTAGCTCCAGCTCATCACAGCAAATCCAACTTTTCCACTATATGTGAATTTTGACCATTATACGAATTTTTGAGTGTTTTTATGCGATCTTTTTGGCGTTTATGCGACATTTTGTCGACCTTCAGACTAGAAAAAAAGTTGAAATTTCTCAGTCGAAATCAAAATTCGATTGGGAAAACTCGAAACTTAGAGTAGAATCTCAATTTTATGTCATTTCGCCATCTCTTATACCCATCAGCACCTCCTGTCGTCGCCCTCCACAGGGCGTAGTTGACGTAGGACCAACGATAGAGGGAGGAGTCTATGTCCGTGGAGCCTGGTCTTCAACCCAGAGCCCCCTCTAATGGGAGATGGGCCGTTATGTCCCAGGAGGGGCCACCGGTGGTCTTCTATGCTGCAGCGAGGACAGGTCTCCTCTACCGCTGGGCACCCTAAGTGAGCGTTTCGTAGACGTAGGGTGAGACTACCCCAATGTAGAAGTTGGTAAAACGTTAGAGTGGTCAATACACGAGCCAGGTCAGTAGGGCTGGAGAAGTCAACGTAGTCGTGTTCAAGCGTTGGGTCAAGCAGGCGGCAATCAGAGAGAAGTCCAGTAACGCAGCACAAGTCGGGATTCCAGAAGTCAGGTCAACAGAGAGAACCAAGCCAAGGGTCGCGTTACACAGGGGAGCGATCAGAAAGGGTGTTAATAAGGAATCGCATATTAAAGCACACTCATCATTAACATGAACTGCCAACCTTCAGCAGTATTACCTGTTGACTGAGCCATTCCTATATCACCTCCCTTCCCCAATTATCACAACCCCTCCACCTCTCAGGACAATGACTTGCGAGAGGAGGGGTGAATATCATCTTTAAGGATGTGCACTCTCAGGCGCTGCACGGCCGTTTCCCGGCCCGTCCGGGCATGCGCAAGATGCCTCTTCGGCAGCGGCCTTGCTCTGCACGCTGGCTGCCGTGCAGAGCCTTCCCTGACGAGCGGGGTACCTCCCGATGGGGGTTACCCCATCACTCCACAGGTTAATGCCTTACGTCCAGGGGGAGCGAGCAGCCAAACAGACCGCCGGGGACTCCCACTAACCAGACCTGTGGACACCGACGGCGCCTCGCCTCCCCAGGGTCGGCTGGGACCCTGACAAGGCCCCCCACCTGCCTAAGGGCGGGCTCCGACCGCCCGCAGGCGCGGGCTTCGAAAGGGTTGCCGCGCATTGAAACGCTGAAACCAACACATCAGCGTGAACACCCGCGGCCGGCTCCACAGAGGCATCCTGCAAGAGGATTACCCCTCCCACAAAACCCAGATACTATGGCGCGAGCCCGCCGGGAACCAACGCGAGTCCCAACACATCACGCACAATAAAAACTCCTGCGCACCACCACCAACCAACTCAGGGGGAGGAGGACCAGGGGCACGGGAGGGACGGCAACCACGGGGCAACACCGGCTTTTAACATAGAAACATTGGAAGACAGGATGAATGCGCCAGAAACAGGGAGACGGAGCCTGACCGCAGTCGGAACCAACCAGGCAACAACCATGAACGGGCCCAAAAAACCTGGGACCCACTTTACGATGCGGGGACACCTCAATCTCTAAGAGTAGCCAGTGGAGAGCCAAACACTGTCCACCATCCCGATTAGGGGAAAAGGCCTACGGCCCCTATCAGCCTGACCCTCATCGCCTCCTGAGAACCACCTCCCAAGACCCTTGTACTATGCGCGCCCGCCAGGTGCTATGCCAGTAACGGGCCTAGCGATCGAGGGCCCGCATGGCATAGGAGAAGAGGAAGGCAAGCGGACCGCCCCACTGCCGGGTCGCTAACCATCAATTGCGCAAAAAAGACATAAACCTTTGTGGAGGTACTCACAGCATTGTTGCAACGCGAATTCAAGCCCTAGGACGGAGCGGAAATACCAGTTTTCTTGGGATTCGCTTGATATAACAACCTCATGGGTACTGTTCTAAAGTCTGGTTAGTGCGCTCAACTTGCACCGTTGGTCTGCGGGTGGTACCCAAGACGTGAGATGGGGCTCGATCCTTAACAGCGCCTGCCGAATTCTTTCCAGAAGTTGGAGGTGAACTGCGATCCCCTATCATGGCAGGCTATGGCTCGACGGGACACCGTTGGAGTCGGACACCTCACGAACCAGGGCCTCGCGTGTGGATTGAAGCAGACGGTAGGCCCTTTAAAGGGGAAAAAACCGAAGTGTGCCATTTTGGACAGTACGATCAACACCCAACCATATTACCGTTAAACCATGGGAAGCCGGGAGGTCCGTTGATGAAGTCGAGGGCAATAGCCTGCCATGTTGCTGTTGGATCGGAAGAAAGAGGTTGGAGAAGGACCATACGGGTAGTGTGTGGGGCGTCATTTAATCGGCCATACAGACGGAACAGGGTCTCGATGTAGCCTTACAAATCATTTCTACCGCCCGGGGCCACCAGAATGTTCAGGGAGGAGGCAGATCCTTTGTCTTTTCCAACGACGTTCAACTGCTAGGGGAGAATCCATGACAGAAGCAAGGGACCGTCTGTCTGTGGTTCCTCCGGCAGAAGAGACAGTTTCCCTTCCAGAAGTAGGACCCCCTACGGACGCGTCTCCCAGCGGGAGGCAGGGGTGGGGTGGAGTCAGGCACCTGAGGTATATGCGGACAAAATTAGGCAGACAACATAAGACAATTAGGAGCCAAGATGGGACCCCTTTGTTACCTTATCGGTGGCTTCTGGTACATTCTTGAGAGGGCACATCGCCCTTCCCATTCTTGGAAACCTGGTATGTAGGTGCCGAGAAAACCTAAACCTAGAGAAAAAAGGGGCCCAGAGGGCCTTTGTCTCGGATTCAGTCTTTGGGGCCCTTGTCGGAGGTATTCGAGGTTTTTATGGTCGTAAAGCCGTTGAAGGGATGTTCTGCTCCTTCCAAACAGCTGCCTTCCAATCCTCACATGGATGCTTCTATAGCCAGGAGTTCCCTGGTCGCCAACCATCGTAGTGACGTTCATGCCAGAGTAAGTTTCTCTGAAAAGGAGGAAGGTAAGGACAACGGGATGTAAGAAGGCTTTTGCGTCCAGTCGCTGTGAGAGATTTGCGCCCTATTGCAGTCTTCTGATTCAGCGTCCGACTCTATAGGACGAATGGCCAGAGTCGGGTCGGGATAGTTTCAGAATCGGGGCCGTGCCGTTGGTGAACCGTTTTTTTAAGTGATCAAAGGCATCTTAGGGGCTGCAGGCGGACCATTTGACGGTGACTTAGTACTGGTGAGTGATGGAGCGGTTGGTTTTTTAAGTCTTTAAAAAATTTTTTTTAATTTTTTTTAATACATTTAATTTTATTAAAACCAATCTTTGAAAAGTTCCTTTTTAATATAAACCGACGTTTTAAAAATTTGCCAAAGCAACCAGGAATCTTTGAAAGCTTTGCGGGTGGAAGGGAATAGGCCCAATCTGTCACTGCTGTTTACCTTTAGGGGGTCCCATAGAAATCACCCTTCAATGGATCCCGAGGATGAGACGCAGAAATTTTGTTTGTCTCTTTTCCCACTCGTCATTTAGATTGCATGGCGAAGAGTGCATGGCCTCCATCAGTCTCATGCATAAGTACGATCCTTACATGTGGCTCGATGGGATCGAGGTCAGGTGAAAAATTAATATGTCATCCAGGTCATGATGAAAAATGATCCATAAGTCCTGACACGGCGTTTATGAACGCCCAGGAAGCAGAGGGGAAGTGCAGAGCCCAAAAGGATGGACAAGAATATTCGAAATGTCCCAGGTTGGTCCTGAACGCGTTTTTTCCACCGTCTCCGGTTTGATCTGATAAATTGTATTGCCCCTCGGAGGTTCCAGTCGGTGTATACTTTGCACATGGGAGAGTTTGCTCATTAAATCAGGCCTAGGGGCAGAGGATATCGCTTTGTGATGGTGATTTTATGTAGTTCTCTGTAATCCACGATGGGGCGTATGAATTTGTACTTATTGGTAACAAAAGAAGAGCCGGCACCTGCTGGAAGAAGTGGACCTACGGATGAAGCCTTTTTTAAGTTGGTTTCAAGGTACTCTTTTGAGTAGCTTGTGTCTGGCCCTGATAACGGATACGTGCGGCCAAACGGGATCTCGGCCCCAGGGAGACGGTCAATAGGAGCCAGTCATAAACGGGCGATGGGGAGGAAGTTTTTCCACGCTTGCGGATCGAAGACGTCCAGAAAGTTGTGGTACATGTGGAATGTCCCGGGTTCTATCAGACCGGGGATGGGTCCCCGGGGGTAGGCGCAAGCGTGGAAAAAGGAGGATTGCAATAAGATGAGGGAAAACAGACCTCCCTGTGACCAATTGATTCAGGTTATGGATTTTTAAGCCAAGAAGGCCTAGAATGATTGGGAAAAGGCGGGGAATGCTCAGGGCAAAAACTCAGGATATTTGCGTGCCCATTGCGTTGGCAAAATGGGAACTGTTTCCGTTGTACTGGACCGGGACTGTAGAGGGGATCCGTCAGCCAGAGTGATGGCCCAGTGGATTGCGAGAGGACGGACTGGTAATCTGGAGGGATTGGCCACGATCCTTCCATTAAACCAGTGCACGAAACCAGAGTCATCATTATAGCCGTATCATGACGGTTTTCATGGACTTGTAAAGTTAGAGAACTGGACAGATGGTTATCTTTGGGTTTTGATCTTGGAGGAGTGCTCCGGGCGTGGAGAGGATTTATAAGTACCTGAGGGTTTTTCATCGGGGTCAGGTCTCAGAAAATGTCCAGGATTACCACAGTAAATGCAAAAGTTAGAAGCGTCATTTCTGGCCTTTCCTCTGGTGTGAGGCTTGGGCGTTGTCATACCAATTTGCATTGGTTCTTGAGGTTGGAAGCTCATGGGTCATGGAATTGGAAAATTAAGGGCCAGATGTGGAAAGTCCGGAGAAACCTATGGGGAAAACTTGACATTTTGTGAGCTGCTTTTGTGGGGAATAGCCGTGTGACGCGCCTATGTCCGTCTGTCCCTCAATCTGGATCAATGTTGGGAAAGGGATATTGAATCAAGCCAGGGTGGCGGGGCACTCCCAACCCGCTTAGTTCGTCCTTTAGGGTGGTCCCCCGAAAAGTCCGTAATAGAAAGTCCGTGTTTAAAAGTAGATTTAAGGGCTGGCTCATTCATGCTGGTGTCAGCCGCCCATAACGGCGGAATCTCGGATTGTATTCCGCCACCGGCCGTTTTCCTGTTTTGAGGGCATGGAGGGCGTCCTCCAGCTGTCTCCACATGACGGTTGTCAGCATTACATTCTTCCAAGTTTTTGGAAAAAGGTTGACCACAGACCTTAGACACGGGTCTCATTGTTCCATAGTTGGAAACGCCCAGGTTTGGGGCTTTCCCTGGAGGAGGAGTGATGATCGTTCTACCCGAGATATTTCTGTTGGGTAGGTATGAGGTAGCAGGAAAAGAAAAAATGGAGGGTACATTGCATGGTTGAACGGCGGAAGCTCTAGGGGCCCCTGAGATTCTCCGGCATGGAGATTTTAGGATCTCCTTGTGGATCGTTACGGCTTGGGAACCAGCACGCCGTGGCCCGCTTGTGTTTGCGTCCACCAGAGATCGCGTGTGGTCTGTGAATGGTCACCATGGACACCGGAGTTTCGTCCAGTGCTTAATAAAAGGTCCACTCGAGGATAACTTCCCGGGGTAGTTCATGGTGGGCTGAAGGTTTTGTCGCGGCCTCCACAGGGGTAGTTGACGTAGGACAACGATAGACAGGGAGGCCAACAGGAGGCTATGTAGTGGAGCATGGTCTTCAACCCAGAGCCCCACCTAATGGGAGATGGGACGATGTCCCAGGACGGGGGCACCCCGGTGGTTTTCTGCTTGCAGGCAGGACAGGTCTCCCTCTACCGCTGGCACCCTAAGCATGAGAGGCGGAGAGAGAGTAGGGTGAGACTACCCCAATGTAGAATTGGTTTTAAAACGTTAGCAGTGGTCAATACACGGGCCAGGGTCCAGTAGGGGCGGAGAAGTCAACGTAGCTTTCAAGCGTAGGAGTAGGGTCCAGCAGCCGGGCAATCAGAGAGAAGTCGTAACGAAGCAAAAGTCGGGATTCCAGAAGTAAGGTCAACGAGGGAGAACAAGCCAAAAGGGCGGTACACGGGGGAGTTCGCCGAAAGGGTAATAAGGATAGCATAAAGCACCTATCATAACGAACGCAACCTTAGCGTTACAGGTTGATGAGCCATTCTATATAACGCTCCCAATGATCAACCCCTCCCCTTTACGGAAATGGACTGCAGAGGAGGAGGGGTGATAATATCTCTTAAGGATGTGACACTCTCAGGCGCGTGCCGAGCAAGTTTCAAGGCCCGCGCATGCGCAGGATGCTGCTCCTTTCGGCAGCATGGTCACATTGCTATGCAACGCTGGCCTGCCGGCAGACAGAGCCTTCCTGAACGGCCGGTACCTCCCGATGGGGGTACCCCATCACTCCACAGTAGCATACGTCCAGGGGGAGCAGCCAAGCCGCGGGGGACCCCACATAACCAGAACTGGGGACCCCCGACGGACGCCGCGCTCCCCCAGGCGGTCGGCGGGGGAACCTGACACCTCCCCTGTAATGGGAAAATCCCTCACTCTACATGGGATTTCCACGAACATACTAGATACAGGCAAATAAGTAAGAAAAATGTTTAACTGTCTCATTGGCAACTAACAGAAAATTCCTGCACTTCCATACACTTCACATTTAACTGATTAAATTGATATTTACATTTACAATAAAAAATACCTAGCAAGGAGCAAGTGAAAAGTGAAGGATTCCAAGTGTTTTGCAAATAGTTTTCTAAACCTGACCTTTCGCTTGTCCCTTTAGAGAACCTAACATCTAGTAAAAGGCAGGGCTTATTGCTTGTTTTCTCTTACCTGGTTAGCTAGTGGATGATGACCAATGGGGAATAAGGTCATAGACACATTACTGGGAAAGAGATTTCAACTGCAACAAGGCATGAAATTAAATAAAGCAGAAGCTGTGAGATGTGAGGTCTACAGGAACCAATGTACAGCTGTTGTTGTGTATTGCGGCAGTCAGGGACGCACTGTCCCCTTTTAAGTAGATCCTGCCCCATAAGCCAATAGTGGGTCTTTTTTATAGCGTTATATAAACCAAGCTCTTCCCTGGTGCCAGTCAGAGAGCGGGACCTTTTTTAATGAGTGTAGCAGGCAATCACTTGTTTCTAGAAATGGGATCCTCACCAATTCCTATTATGCCACGAGGGTAGCCTGCAGCTTCATTAAAACTGCATTCCCCAGATAGAATAAACAAACTTTAGGTCTTTGTTGATCAAGGAGGAAAAGGTTATGCAAACACTCACTTTGGATCCTGTACATCTCTCTCAAGCACACCGGAAAAGGGATGTCACTATATCTTGTTGGGGTCTGGAAGTCGTCTTATATAATATAAACTGTGGCTGTAAAATGGTGACTACAGTAATGATGACTTATATTGTATATGTACAGATTTGCAGCTCTCTAACAATTCCCTGTCTAGAAGTGCACTTTTCAATTATTTACCAAATAGGTTGGAATGAATCTCTATTTTAATATAGGGAGTAAAAAAATGCACATCTTTTATAAAAACTTTCCCTTCTTAGAACAATTGTCACACGATGCACAGCAAATGGGAATGTCTGTTCAACGAGAAAGCATTCTGTTTCCTCTGCGCTTTCCTCTGCTTTCCATTATGGAAATCTGACTTCCACTGACTCCCCAAATAAGCAGCAGGACGTTGCAACTGGCAAGATCAGAATTTTTTGTCCCTTTTTTCAGTTATAGGAGCCTCCATTCACTCCAACGCTTCATTAGATACCAAGGGAGGGAGGAAACAAACAAAAACTCGCAAGACAACCACAGTGCTGGTTTCAAGAACCGGTGTTCCAACCACCCCCCTTACATTCACATGGAAGACAAAGTGTACCCCTCACCCATAGTCTGGTGGAGACTGGGACAGTACAGACAAAGAAACATTTTTCTCCTCGAAACCCCCCCCCCCCCAAAGACGCAGCCCGGCTGAGCATTTTAACATTCTATCAGTGTCTGTAGACTAGATAGAAGGGAGAGGATGCTGATAGAGGATGGCTTGTAGCTACTTGCTACTTAGCTGCTATTATACTCCATCCAGTTCTAAAGCTATACTCTAAGTATCTGCAAATGCAGTTCATAATAATGAGCCACAAAAGTCCTTTTCTGGGGGGGGGGTTGGGGTCTGTTGTAATGGTTGGCTGTGTTATAAAACTGAGCTGAGGTCTGCTGGTAGTTATAGTTCACCATCACAAACTAAAGCAGGACATTGCAGAGAGATCTAACTAAATGCGATGCACTACAGAAGGTGCTGTCAGGCTGGCAAAATTACTACAGAAGGTGCTGCAGCTAACTTTTGGCAAAATCTGTAATCTAGATATGATTTCTGGCCATTAAAACATAAAAAAAATCATTTTAAAAATCTGTATTTTTGGGAGGAGAAGTTTAGCCATTGATCCCCATTTGGCATGACACTGTCCAGGTGGTTGCACCATTTTGACACTTTTTTTATTGGTATTTTGGCTACAAATTTGACCTGAAGGTTTGAGAAGTTCGCCCTCCAATAAAGTCAATGGAGGTTCACTGTGAACATGCGAACTGCGGGTATTTGCAGAGGTTCGATTCGCCTGTTCGCAAACAGCCAAAGCTAATGTTTGTCCATCACTAATGGCAGGTACACCCAAAGTGCAACGGCAATTCGAACACATTGTCAGTATACCCTTCTACCAACCATAGTATTCCATCAAATCACCTAGAATGTACAGAAATTACCTGACAACAGAATAATATCACAGAGTATATAGGTTTATGTTTTAATATGTCCATGAAATCATTATCTGTTGATACCCTATACATTTTGGGAGTTATACAATATTTTTTTCAGTATATTTTAGATAATGTCTGGAAATGGGTTTTATTGAAACAGCTAAGCAACCATTTTTTATTGTGAATGGATTAGCATAAAACAGAAAGACCTATTATGCCAGACAAGCCTGCTATGCAACCATGGCATCCACACTTTAATGGATGTGCAATGTGATGTGTGCAGAAGACGTAACAATAACCTCATGGAACACTTATATAATAAAATGTATCTGGTGCGGTCAATAACAGATGGGAACGGTGAAAGGCTCTGTCTATTTATAGGCACAGAACAAAGAAAAGGACTGAACATTCTGAAAAACACACTAGAATTAACTGCTGCAAGTTGGGCAATCTAAAATCGTTTTGAGAGACAGGGACGGATTTCCTTCACTGGACTCTGTTCACATGCAAACTTTTCCACTCAAGTCACTGAAGCATACCTACCTTCCTCACTCAAAGGCCCATGGGTCTGTACATATATAACCTTTCATACTCAAGTCACTGTAATATGTAGATATACAACCTTTATATAAGGTTAGATTTTCCTGATCAGTTACACTGACTTTCCATAGAACCGTGTTATTCCTTATACACACATATTGCTGCAGACTGTCTGGTAGAAAATCATTTAACCGCCCTAGCGGTCAGGACGGCTGTTCTGTCCCCAACGCGATTTATGCAGAAGTCACCCTTCTTGAGGCCCTTGCTCGATTAGATGGCGTAACCTTGCTGATATATGTTGGTGGTCAGAGAGTTTACTCCATAAAACACTGCTAAATGTTCCAGTAATTCTTTAATCCGGTAAAATGCACAGGTACATGTAGATACTGGATGCAGAAAGTTGTAAAACAGTCACAGGTTTCATAGGTAAGAACCTATAATTTTGCAGCTCTATCTGACAGGAACTGAACTAAATCTGGGACAGAAAAGAGCGGGAAACAAGCAGGTGGGCAATACTATGTAACAATAAACAGCAGGGGAGAAGGAATATACCATAACATAACACAAATACAATGACAGGCTGTTGTGACAGCACAACGGCAGCATCTCATCCAGCGCTGCTAGTGCTACTATAGCACTGGACGAGACTACCGTCCAGTACACATCAGGGCACCGGGAGCGCATACTCACAGTTCTGCACTGTCCCGGTGTCCCCGATGTGACATGCTGCCAGCATGCCTCCTTCTCTCCCCCCCCCCCCCCCCCCCCCCCCCCTCCGAGTGACGTGATGTCACATCGGGGAGGCGGCGGGAGATTTGAAAAGTACAGTGCATGAAATCAGTTTTCTATGTAGAAAACTGATTTCAAAGTGCATCTATGTACTAAATCTCGCCAGAATAAAAAGTCACTGGTGCCCCAGATGTGTCCATTTGCAGTAACCCTCTCCCTGGTGTGATTTTATCACATTCATCACACCAGGTTAGAGAGGGTTAACTGCAAATGGGCACAAGTGGGGCACCAGAGACTTTATTTGGGCGAGATTTAGTACATAGCAGCAAAGCTTTGTGCCCTGATTTTTGTGTATTTTTCATTAAATTTATTAAAAACAAATTTATTTTTTATTTGACCTAATTGAGTGTTTCAAACATTATTATATTCAGGATGTCTATTAGATCCTTGTACGGACATATTTTGGGAAGTTACATGCCTACAACATAAAGAAAAATGTACCATTGAAGTTTATGGTGCATTTTGGTACACAAATCTGGACCTCAACAGTGCGCTAGGGAGGTTAATAATGACAATCTGCCCCGTCTCCTGTCCTCCATCGAGGAGAGCTTGCCATTATATCCAGTTATAACTCAGGGTTCTTGGCCTTCAGTTGTTCATGAGGAAATCAGTGCAGTTACAGGCTTCCTGTAAATCCTGGGGCTGATGAGGGACTACAGACTCCAGCATGCATATACGTAGTCTCCTGTGTCACATGCCATTCTGCATTAATAGCAGTCCCAACTTGCTGTACTAAGAAACTACAACTGCAAGCATTCCCTTCTGCCGGTTGCTGAAGAACTACAATACCCAGCATGCCCTGCTGCCTTTTCTAGCTAGTAGAACTACAACTTCCAACCTGCTCTACTACAATTCCTTCTGCCTCCTCTTATCATTCTGTCTTCTACTTACTCACACACATTGCATATACTTTCTCTCACACATTACACACACATGCACACACATTCTCTCTCTCTGGCTGGCAGTGCTAGGGTAGGGAATAGGGTGCTGTGTGCAACCAGAAGAGAGGAGAAGAGAACTGACTGCATTGAGAGCCACAGTTCTTTCCTCTCAGCCTCTTTGCTGACTTAGGAAATGTTTCCACTTTGTCCACTAGCACAGTGCTTGGCGACGGATCACACAATGCTGTGGAAACATACCCTATAGGCTGCCATACACGGCACGGATTCGTGCCGGATTCTGGCGCGATGGATTCCGGTCGCGTGCACGCGGATCCATCGTGCCGGAATCCCCTGCAGCCCACCTTGCCCGTCCGATCGCATCCGATGGATCAGGGGCACAGAATCGGATCTGAGTAAGAACCAACCTGTTGGTCTTTTCGGTCCGATTCTGCTCTGATCAGGGGGCGTTGCGGTCCGGGAGGCGAGCCATTGGACACGGATCTCTCCCGGATCCGGCCGTACAAGGTGGGCTGCCACGATCGGATTCCCTAATTGGCTAATCGTTCTCACCTGTGGATGCCGGCGGAATCGCCGGAATCCATCGGGTGCTGAATCGATCAGCCAGGGAATCCGTGCCGTGTATGGCTAGCTTAACAGGTTGTGTGCCCACAGAGAGGGCTCCAAGATCCACCTCTGGCACGCAAGCCATAGGTTTGCCATAGCTGTCCCTTAATATTCCTATGCTCTATAATAATGTTCTATGAAGCCCCCTGGGTATATCATTGGTATACTGGGTATGACCTTTGACAAGGGAACATTCATAGTGGAGTGACTAGCATGGGGCTCCAGAAATTCTCTAATGGAGAAAGGAGCCATTGCAAATCAGGAAGTATATTTTGTAAATATTTATGATAAATGAGAACATGAGAGCATGAGAACACATGGAGAAACCCATGATAAATTTGATCTGCTGATTCTCTGGTCAGGATAATTTTTCATCATGTCTCATTTCTGCATTTCGCACAGGCTAAAGCAGGATGGAGGAAAATAATAAGACCTGTAAATGTAAAGGTTTATGATACTGGATGAAGAAACTTTGAGTCTCAAAAATCATAATTTTCCATCATTAAAGAGGATATATTGAGTATTCTTTATCTATCTAATACATTTAACTATGAGTGTATGGTTATATATACATTTTGTATAACTAGCAGCAGTCCAAATGCTGTTGTCAGTCAAAATACATTACCTTATAGATCTGTGTAAAGGCTGACTGGGCCTACCCTGTGCGCATGACATATCTATTCAGGGTCGGCGTCATTGCATCAGGAGCGGACGGGCACGGGCGGCCAATCAAGGGGGCATCCCTATTTCTCAAATGGATGGCTGCATAGGTAGGGGGCCCTAATCGAGCGGACATGCCGACCCCCTATGGCCCGCCCATAGTGCCTGCACTGAATCTATTTCTTTATTGTATTCCATATGTGTAATTGAGAAGTTTATAAGTATATAGCTGCTGGTGGTGGATTACATTGGGGATACACACACTTCTTGAGAAAGATATTAGTGTTTTTTTTTCAAGCTCTGGGAATGGAGTATTATGCTTTAGGAACTTTTCTCCTGGTAAGATGTTTACATGTTATTTTTACATGTTATTTTTGTATTACTGTTGTAATACAATTTTGGCCAAAGTATGAGATTCCTGCCAAAGATATGAAATGTTTTCTGTCAAATGGGCAAACAAGTCTCTTTAGAAGCTCAGTTCTGCTCCAAGAAATGCATGGGAAATCTTAATCAAATAATTGATCAAAGCAAGTTCCCTGCCAGTGCTGCTCATTATGACATAGTATACATCTGTATTAGGTAAATTAAATGATTACTTCTACTTGTAATTGAGGCTTCTGGTACAAATGTTTTTTTTTTTTCATTTTTCAATAAAAACATTTTTATATACCTTTTGTAAATTTGCAAAACATAAGACATGTGATAGCACAACGTGTCAGTAAAAATATTAGATTACAGTATAACTGATAAACTGTTTACAGTATCTGTAATACTATTAGATAATAATTACAGCTAATCAAGGTCCTGCTGGTTACAGAATGCATGAATACAAGAGAGGAATAACCTATCATAGATTGGTTAAGTTATTAAAAAAGTCCAGGACTGTAGTCCAAATGTTAGTCCATAGCCTGGTTGTGCTATTTAGCAAGATGTGTTCATATTTTACAACTGTTATTTACCTTCTATTTGACTATTCTTAGCTGTTTTCCTGAAATTCAAAATGAAATGAAATACAGGGTGGGCCATTTATATGGATACACCTTAATAAAATAGGAATGGTTGGTGATAATAACTTCCTGTTTGTGGCACATTAGTATATGGGAGGGGGGAAACTTTTCAAGATGGTTGGTGACCATGGCGGCCATTTTGAAGTTGGCCATTTTGAATCCAACTTTTTTTTTTAATAGGAAGAGGGTCATGTGACACATCAAACTTATTGGGAATTTCCCCAAAAAAAACAATGGTTTCCCAAAACAAAAAACATTGGTTTTAATGTAACTTTATTCTTTCATGACTTATTTACAAA
>CM070032.1:84614540-84633222 GCA_036250615.1 Ptychadena robeensis | reverse complement strand
ATTGATTGTTTTAAGTTGATTGATTGAAAATCTGACCCGTGTATGGGCTGCTTTAGTCTATAACATAGTTTTATTATGTTTTACTTTTGCCAGCATGTGTCTCAGAATCTTTTAGCAGACTGAACAAAGGAAAAGTAACAGGTTAAGACAAACCATTTACCACTGACAGCAATGCTTACAAATATCAGCATTTGTTCATATAATTAAAGCCTTTATTTGAAAAGGAAAAAACAAAACAGTTTTAACTGTTTAATTATGTTTAGCAGCATTTGTTGGTCACTTATACAAAGCCCATCTTGATATAGTAGTCGTTTTAATACAACATACACAATGACAATGGTTCTGTCAAGTGGTAGCTACATTTATCATAGATGCTGTTTAGAGAAGGGACAAATGAAGAAGAAAACATATGCAAATGCCACATAAAATGTTTCTATTGAGTGATTTTTCTATTGCCAAGGGGAGGAATACTTTTTTTCAGTGTTAAGGGGTTTGGGGCTTTGGGTGAGGGGTTAGGCTGAGAGGTTCAGGGGTTAGGGTGTGGGATTCTGAAGCTTAGGAGGTTTTGGTGAGGGGTTGAGGTGAGGGGTTTTGGTGGTTAGTGTCAGGGGTTCTGGGGTTACGGTGAGAGCTTTGTTGGTAAGAGTTAGGGCTTCGGGCTTAAAGTTATGATCCTGTTGAGATGTGCTATCCTGCATGTAGTGCTGATGGGGCTAGGACAGATCATCAGAGCACAGGCCCTTAAGCTGGGAATATGGGAAATGACATGATCATGCCCAGCTTTACACCTCAGCTGTGTATTTGAAAGGTACATCTGCTGCACTGCTGAGAATCTAACTATTTTGGTGATGACTTCAAGTAGATTGGACATGTAGACAAAACATGTTCTAGCGATCGTCCATCTCAGTAAATTGAGTAGATTTGCTAAAATCCTTTTATTTCCCCAAATTGATTTGTTCTTTTCCCTCATTTTAAAGTAGAGAAAATCCTAACTAGTTATAATCCAAAAGACTGCTTTTTACCAAATGTTTTAAAGCGTTCTTTACCTGGCTGTTTTTCAGAGTGTAGATGAATGGGCTCAGAAGGGGGGTCACAATACCAGTCATGATTGCTGACAGCTTACTAATGTCTATAACCGCCAGTGTAATGCCTCTCATACACAGGAAGATTGAACTCCCATAGATTATAATTACAAGGAGAAGATGAGAGACACATGTAGAAAAAGACTTCCCTCTGCTACCTAACTTGGAAGTCTTCATTATAGCTAATATTATATAACTGTATGATATCAATATGCAAATCAGAGACCCAAACACAACCAAAAAAGAGCAACATAGGTTAACGATGTTAATAATCATGGTGTCAGAGCAGGCAAGATTTACAAGTTGTTCCGCATCACAGAAGAAGTGATTAATGATATGAGGTCCACAGAAATAAATATTAGTTATAAGAATAGTTGGGACAAGGGTATCTACAAATGCAGCTAGCCAACACCCCAGAGCCAAACACAAGCAGAAATTGGGGGTCATTACTGATGTGTAATGCAAAGGGTGGCATACAGCTGTGTACCTATCAAAAGACATGACAGCAAGTAGAAGCAGTTCAGCAGAACCCAATAAAAAGTAAAAATAGCACTGTAATAGACATCCATGGACTGATATCAATCGATTTTCACTTGCAAGAATGCTGAGAAACTTTGGTATAATGGAGGAAGTAAAACAAATGTCCAGGATGGATAGGTTGACCAAAAAATAATACATGGGGGTGTGAAGAGAAGGGCTCTTCCACACAGTTAAAATAATAAGGATGTTTCCAGACAAAGTGACAACATGGATGAAAAGCATAAATAAAAAGAAAAGAGCCCTCATTGCGAAAGTCATTGGAAAAGCTGCCAACATGAAGTTAATCACGTTACTTCTGTTTTCCATGATGGTCTAATCTCCATGCTGAATGGACACAGATGAAGCTTATTATTGTAGCCTTATAAGGCTGTTTATGTACAGCTATGTCGATGATGTCCTAGAATGACCATGCTATTTACTCCTTAATGTTTCACATTAAATAACTTGTATTATCTTAAAGTGTAATTAACTAAAAGATAGATACAAACTGACAATAAAATGTTTATAATTGATGTTTAATACATATATTTCAAAGATCTGGCTGTACCTCTGTTGAGATTATGATTTCTTTTAGATAAAATTTTTGGCTGAAACCATGGTGGGGCACACTTTTTAAATTGAAGGCCACAATGGGTTCTGGATCAAGAGAAAATAAATGGAGTGTTTGCGTGAATTGTGTAGTGGCAAAGCATGTGTCAGCATACAGTAGATCATATAGGAGATTGTGTTAGAGTACACTCCCTTACAGGAGATTGCAGAGATTGTACTCTGCTATGATTGCCAGCCCTCCTCTCACACATTGCCGGTGTCATCGAGACCGGGAAAAATGGCGTCATATGGGCCAGGAAAAACATTATGGCACCACCCCTTTGGCGTCATTAATGATGTCAAAGACGTAGTGCTGGAATGGATCGGCAAGCCTGAGGGGTTTGCACGATCCCAGTGTGGGATTTATTTTAAGAACAAACCATCCATGTACTGGGTTAATGCCTTTTTAATGGAACAAACTTGGTTGAGGTTGGGCATGCTGCTAAGCCACATGTTGGTCATTAACTCCTTCTCTCTCTCAATTGGGTCTAGCAGAATGTCCCTATTATTTGCGCAGCAGGCAGTGGCACCGGCAACCAGGATATAAATCTTTAGGCCAGCATAATCCAACGCCAGAGAGAAAAAGGTGATGTCCAGTGGCAGCAAGGTGCCATGCTCCCCCAGAACCAACAAGGACACCAAAATCTGGGTCCAGAGTTGGCCCTCCATTCTTCGAGAAGGAGAGGAGAGTCTGGGCCACCACAGGCCACGGCAAAGCTAATCTTACCGGTGCCCATCATCCTCCTTTTAAACTGAGCCTACCATTTGGCTCAGCAGATTAGCCCACACAAACACTGCACTCTGCTTTAATGGACCCCCAAACCAAATGGAGCTTCTTCCTTTCTTGCTTCTTCTTATTAACAGCATTGAAGTAAACAAACAGAGGGTAGTGCAGCATGGGTCGCATTGAAAAGTAACAAGTCGGATTTTGCCCGCGGGTTGTAATTTACTAGTAAATTACTTAAACATAAGCACAATATGTAGATCCTGACATATATATTTATCACTGGTATCTTTTCAATCATTTATGTCCTTTCCATTTTCATGCACAATCTCAGTGGAATCTCAGTGAAAATTTTACTTCAATGTACCTAAATACAAGCTAATGCATTTTTATGAAGTAGAATATCTAGGTTAAAGTGTGGATCAAACTTACTTCAGATGATAATAATGAGGGAATAATTATGAAAATGAGCAAACCCTTTGGACAGGCATTGGGGAATGTAAAAAGAGTTCTGCAATGCATCATTAGAGGGAACACCAGCAGGAAGAACACATTAGTTAATCCTGTATATACATCTTTAGTTAGACCCCATTTAGAATCTTGATTCCAGTCATGGATACCTCCAACAGAAGGGCACATTTTTGGGGCAGACACAGATCCACAATTCAAAAACATAAAATAACGGCCAGGCTTAATTCAGACTTTTCTGTTCTATTCTAATTTTCTTTCTTGACTTAACCAAATTCTAACAAAATAGCTTGAAGTGGACATATTACCTAGTCTTCATTTAGAACACTCATAAACGAAATCACCACATATAAACAGTTCATCATGTATGATAATCGTGTATTCATAATAATTTAAACCCAAGGGATGTAGTCTGATGGGAGAACTTTTTATAAATGTATCTCTCATATGAAAAAATTGCATAACATTTAGTACATAATAATTACTAATTGGAGGAGAATTATGCTGTTTACATCCAGACATTTCCATTATCTTGAGACACCATATTTCCCACATTGCATCATTGGGCTTAGAATTGTTCACTGTACTTTGTACATTTACTTAGCTCCAAACTTTCGCTCAATCAGGACTGTCTGTATTTACTACAGAAAACATTTTATTAACTCTCTAAATTATTGTATTTGTTACTTTTTAAGGAAAAAGTGTAAAAAATGTGTTTTGTGTATTTTTTCATGGGATGGGAGTGCAACTAGGTATTTTCTGTTTAACAATTAGAAGGCTGGGAGATATGCATATGGCCCCTGCCAATTCTGTAGTGGTATAGGGAACTCCATCCACTACTGCTGAGCCACTTGATGTCCAACCCAGCTCTCCCTAAAGTCATGAATATTAAGAGGAGGCATCCTCCTAATCAGCGCAACAAAAAAATTAGTTAAGTTATTCCGTACCCCTCTTTGTTTAAAAAAAACAAACAAACAACAGGAAACTAACCACAAATATATATGATTGTGGCAAAATCATGATGCAAAGCTTTTCATTTTTGTCACTGCAAATTATTATTAATATTCTAGAATTTTTCAGCTTTTACCAAAAAGTCAAGTAGAATTTAAGAAACTAATTTTGTTTAAACAAAGCCTAGCCAACGGTGTAGTAATTTTCAAAAATAAGATTTCCTGCTGGACCTCCTAGCCTCAAAGTTTTTTTTCTTTAGGAGTTTTTCCAATAATTTTTTGAACATTTATTTTAATGCAAAATCTGTTACTTTTGTTTTCATAATTTTTTTTCACAAAACAATCGCCTCTTAATGCAGAGCCCCTTTGCACATGCATAAGAAGTTGATAATATTGATTTATATTGGATTAAGAAGAAAAAGTGTGGTCCTCCAGTTCATACAAAACCTACATTTAGCATATGGTCTTGCAGGCCTGGGGAGAGAAGCCAATGAACAACGAATGGCCTAAATGAAGACCCTTTCTAGGCATAGAGCCTGGTAGAGCAAGAAGAGGGGACAACGGGCATGTGGCCACCATCCAAGCATACATGTACATAGATAGATATACTTATACTCTATAGGTATATGAGTGCACACTTTTAACCTCATTGAACTTATGGTAATGCTGGAGATGCAAGGATATGAGACAATGATGCCAGACGGGCATCACTAGAGGACAACACGGGCAGCCAAATATGCAGCCAGGGGACACTGCAGCCTAAAATACATCGCATAGAAGGTTATGCTAATAATTTGTTGAAGCACCTTTTTAATTTAATTACAATGTCCATTCTTCTTGGGTATGATCTGCATGGTACGTCTTGAATCGTAATATATTTTTCCCCCTAATCCTTTGAAAAGTAATTTCCATGTGGAAAGTTAAAAAAGGATCTTTTACACCTGACAATAGCTGCTCGATAGATGGCCTTTTCAAGCGCTGGCGATGCCCGCTCATGGCCATCTATCTAGCGAGTGTCACCCCTGTCTTCGAGCGGCCACCCCTACGGCCCTTCCCTGTCTGTGAAACAGGTTACGGACATGACCTATCACATTCATTAGGCACTTTTTTGTTATGGATGTCAGAAAGCAGGGTACTCCATCCCGCTCCAGGCCAAAGTGGACTTCATCCAAAATCACAGCTGAGATCAGGTGACTGGGGTGGCATTGGACAGCTGGGAAACTAGCTTTTTCTAACTCTACTCTTGTCTGAAGCCTGCTGGCACCAGTCTAATGCTAGCCATACACAGCCCGATAAATAGCCCGATCAACCAAGCCCGATCGAAGTTTTTCATTAATCGGGCATAAATCTGGTTTTGCCCACATGGTCCGACAGAGTTTTCCCGATAAAAATTTGGCAGAAAATCGGCCATCACATGATCGGGCATGTTGGAAAATTTTAATCGGTCTGGTTACATCGTTCTACTTTTCTTGTAGCGCCCGACTAAATGAACACTGATCATCCCCGATATTACTATTACTTCCCATTGAATGAAAAATTGGACGACAAAAATGGCGATAAACTCCGACTATGATGTACGATCAAAACTGTTGCATCGTTCAAAAATCATTTTTCCTATGTGGGGATTTTTTTTTAGATCATCCGAGAAAACGCCGATCTTTTTATCGGCAAACTTCGATCGGGCTTGGTTGATCGGGCTATTTATCGGGCTGTGTATGGCTAGCATAATGCTCTAGCCATATGTGATAAAGTACTTAAAAAGGTATAGAACAGTGCTTCTCAACCTATTTAGATCCACAAGCCAGGAAGTGATGTCCTGGGGTGTCACTTACACTTTCCAAATAGCTAGATAATCAGATATGAGAAGTATCCCACTCACCCTTACCCATTTTAAAAGGCCATACCATCATCTTTTAGCAGTCCCATGGGAAGGGTAGCACTGAGCAGAGCAGGGTGAGCACTCAGGTTGTCAATCCCCATACCATGACCTTATCTTGTTCTGCAGAGGGTCAGTCACCTGGCATTATCCATCTTGTTTGAGACAGTCCAAGTTAGGAGGGGGCATTACTCTACCTCCTAACTTCACACCCTGCTTGTGGGCATCAGAGCTGCTGCTTGTTAGGATTCAGTGAATTTGGTGACCCCTGTGAAATGGTTGTTTGACCCACAGGTTAAGAACCGCTGGTATAGAAGTATATAGGACAGCTGTGCACACTTATGCAACCAGCTCATGCACTTTGTGTCTGTTTATATGGATAAACAATATATGTAAGGGTGCAGAGTAGTGATGGCCGAACTTTGGCCATGTCCGTCCGCGAACGGGCGGATCGGACTTTAAAAGAAGTTCGCCGTCCGCCCGTTCCCCGCCTCTAGTTGGGAAATTTTAATCTGAAAAACTGACGTCACACCTGGCACCTGGAACGCATAGTTCCTGGTTGTGCTTGCCGGACGTGACGTCACTTTCTGGTTTACGAGCCGGCCACTCACTAGGAGACCGGCTTTTTGCCCGGTGTTCTGGTAAACAGATTCTTCCTCTGGCGGGATCTAGCTGCTCCTGATACTGGGGAAGAATAGAGAGCTCCTTCTCGCCGCCGAACAGGGCGGGTCGAACACCAGTACTGCTCGCCGGCGAGCCTTGCGGGCAGTTCGGCCGTCACTAGTGCAGACAAGAAATGCAATAATTAGCATTAAAAACACCCTAAAATGCTAGACATGGTAAATTTGCAACTGGAAACTTGTTGACTTTCTCACTTATTGTAAATATTGTCAAATCTTGATTTCTCACCACAGGGCAACAAAGCGAACAAAATATTGATGGTCCTGCTAGATAGGACTTATTTACACTAAGTGAATACTCAGCTGATTGTCTCTCAGTTGACCATGATGTGTCTGTCTATCTATGGGCCTGTAATGTATGTGATGCTATGCATCATGGAAATGCTGCATATCTTATATAATATGCACCCATTGCCCCCCACGCACATAACTTTAAGGAGAGCAGAGCACTCTATGGGTCATGAGTTCGTGTCGCCTAATAAAAACATAGAAATCATCCACATGACATGAAGTATAAAAAGAGCAGCAAACTTGTCATTTCTTTCCTTGGTGTGAGTAATGTAAAACAGTGTCTGTAATGGATCAAGGCCTGGTATGGAGCTCAGTTTTGCACATGATGATAAGTGCGTGTGCATGTAAAACTGTAGTGTCATTTACACTTTTTTGTCCTTTTTTTCTTCACATACAGTCTACTTTAATTTCAAACTCAACTAGTTCTAGAACATTGAGTTACTTGCACAGCCCCAACATCAAAATATGTTGGCAATAAACTCATTTGAAAAATAATCAGTTTAAATCGAGGCAACAGTCTGCTAGTCCTTGATACCAAATAGTTATAACAATAGAAGTTTACCAGCTAAACTTTAAAATGTATTACTAAATGAATCAGATTGTTTGTATTTTATTTACATGTCCCATGGGTTGCATTAAAAGTTTACTAACAGTTATGTAGTGATTACAAAGGAAGAGCATTTTCAGTGTTCTACTTTAATTTTTCAGTGGATTTTAAGGAAATAATGTTAACCCCACAGTTGTTGTGTGACTGTCAAAAAGTTCTGTACAGTATTAGAACAGTGTACTGCAAACTCCATACAACAGACTAAGAAACTAAAATAATAATATAATAAATATCTGTAAACATAACTCATTAGCATGGAAGTTTGTTGAAAGTAGACATGTACATCACATTTAAATTGAAACTTTAAATTTAAGCTGTTGTTTTGGAGATCAGGGCAAAATTTTAATCTAGTTTGCTGAAATAATGAAAAAAAGGTTCACTAATCACCCCAGACTAAAATGTCCATAACATAATTTTAAAGCTAGATTTCCGTCTTAAGATATATTACTCATCTGGCTAATGAGAATCTTAATTTCCTTTGTTTATTTATGATCTGTGCAGCAATTCACTATTAAACAACCCCTGCATATTGGTCTTGAACATTGCAACACTCAAACTTTTTATACGAACATCTGTAAGGACGTTTTGCAAGAGTTCAAGACCTGTTGTTGGAGGAGTTGTAAGAGGGGCATTAGTGTTGAGCTAATTAACTTTTGGATGAAACTGTTTCATATATACATTGTATATTGTTACCTGTAAGGAATAATAGACACTCAAAATACAATGATAACTGGTTAAATTCAAATCTGAATGCTTATCTGGGTACAAATAGCAATGCACCTGGAGATTGGTGATGGGGATAGGGGGGCTGCTGACTAATTTTTGTGTTCCTGAGTAGTTGTCATTGCAGGAAGTGTCTACTCTGGCAAGAGCAGGGGGTGTCTATGGTTAGCATGCTGTGGGCTCATCACAACAGTGGAAAAGTGAAGACTTGTTGGGGGATAGATCCACATTCTACAGAGAAATTAAGCCTGTCTCAAACAAGATGTATAATGCCAGGTGACTGACCTTCTGCAGAACAAGATATGGTCATGGTATGGGGATTGACAACCTGAGTGCTTAGCCTGCTCTGCTCAGTGCTACCCTCCAAATGGGACTGCTAAAAGATGATGCTATGGCCTTTTAAAATGGGTAAGGGTGAGTGGGATACTTCTCATATCTGATTGTCTAGCTATTCCTGAAGGTAATTTCCTTAACTTACAAGTTTGGGGTTAGTAATAGCTAGTCCCTTCATTTTTATAACTTGACTCACTTGTCCCAGACCTCATTATTATGGCCACATTAGACTCTGTTATTTTATTATTTTTTCTTCTATGAGTTTGAGTTTTTATTGAAATTCCTTTTCATAAGGGTTATTAATCTAGGGTTAGTATAACTACATATACGGGGCAGTATGTATGGTATGTATGGTGTTTTTTAAACATTTCCGAGAAAGAGTTATTTGGATTACAAGTCATCCTGTTTAGGTTTAATCTATTTCAGTTTTTAATCTATTAAACCATATTTTTCAGACCATACGACTCATGGCCTTATGGCCTGAATGTGAGACCCCCCAACCCATGCGCCTGCGTGGGTTTAGGGTCTCAAGTATCCGCATGGGTTGGTCTGCTCCATGCAGTTTGTCTGCCTCTTTCAGCTGGCCAGTACTATGTAAAGTCTCCCAGTGCCCTGAAAGGCAGGTAAGGAGCCCATGCAGAGCAGGAGAGACACACATAGTCAGAGCAGTACATACTTGCATTTTCCTTCAATCTTGCAGTCTTGCTTGCAGCCATAGAGGCAGCTCCCACCCTTCCCAATGTGTGTGAGAATGAAGCTGGTGACGTCTCTCTTATCTGATGGCAGGTGTTCCTGTTCTAGCGACATCTAGTGGCTGGACGTGAAACTGCACAGGATTTTTTTTCTGCAATTAAAATAATGCTTGAAGACTTTTTTTTTGTATTGAACATTTAGTCCAAAAAATTTAAGAATTTACAATAAAATGGTAATTAATTTACATTAAGCAGTGATCTTCAGATAACTATGGGACTTTGATGATACATTTACCCTTTATTTTCTTTTTGAGGGGGTATCAATACAGTTTGTTGCCAGTCGTGCCTTAGGTACATCTCTGGGAATGAATTAGCAAAGTGGCATAATTTAATAAAAGGGTAAATTCTTGGCCAAAAAATTGTCCTAATTTATGGTAGACCCATTTGTTGGAGTTTTCAGGCATGAGTCTATTAGTCTATTAGATTGTAAGCCTGATTGGGCAGGGTCCGCTACTCCTCCTGCATCATAACCTGTACCTGTGTGTTATCTTGTGTGGCATCTCTTATTTATTGTACAGCTCTGTGTATTATGTTGGGGGCTATAAAAATGAATGATGATGATAATAAATAATATTGAGTCCCAGAATTAATCTGAAGCAAATGATACACATCAAGGGAAATCTAAGGCCCCGGTGCTAGATCCAGCCAGTTTAGCTTTCTTTACCAGCTGTTGAAATGATGCTCCCCTGATTGTTTTCAGCAATAAGTGCACATAGTGCCTTGAGGAGTCCAAAAGTTGCCTTGGGGGCGATACAGTGGCGTGATCATGACACTGGGGGCACATCCTCATGGCGGCAACAGGCATTCTCTAGCAACTATCTCTGCTCATTGCAATGAATAAACATTTTTTAAGCTCAGGAAATTTAAAAAGATAACAATGTGCCAGTCACACGAGGCATGGAATTGGCACACCTATGGTGGGTCGGCCATTACAGGCTCTTGGGCTGGCCCCTTTATCAAATTTAAGGAGCCAGCATGGCCCACAAATCAAAATGTTTGCCCACCCCTGCACCAGATCTTTTATTACTGGCCTACTGATTTCAATGTCTTTGACTTTCACAAAATAAAGCCTGTAGCTCATTCCTTTACATGGGATGGATTAAAAAAATGTAATTGAATTAACAACTAGGTTACAATACTGAAATATCTATTATATCATCATTCACATCACTGTATGGCTGACAATTTATGTGAAAATGTGTATGATGTTTTAGCATAAACTTTACCTTTCCGTGAGCAAGTTATTGTAGAGTTTTTTTCCTGAAATAATTACCACTTCTGAAACCAATCACCATTAAAGTAAGTTTGTGAAGTTCATACCTCATGGGAAACAATGGAATACAATGATAGTTTTAGGATATGACAGAGAATATAAATACTGTACTGAATACTGATGTAATGTTAGAGTTTTCAGCAAAAAGCATTGGTGAAATGTGCTGAAGAAAGGAAAACATGGAATACTTGTTTTTCAATCAAATACACTTATATACAGAATAATTAGGCTATAAATACTTGCTAAACTGCTCATTTATTTGATTGTACTTGGATATTACGGTAAGAGTCCATGCCTATCTAGCTTGTTAAGATTAATTTGTTTTATTTATGAATTGATATGTCCCATAATAATATTCTATACGACATTAAAATATATAGTGATGTTTTATTACACGAAACTTCTTTGTAGAAATTTTTTCATATTGAGGACTACATTTACATTTAAATCTTTTAATATACCAGTTCTCTAAACTTTCTTAGGAAGGCTCCAGTCTATATTTATGTAAGAGTTAGCCGTGACATGTTATAAATGACTGTTCTCAAGGTTTTGTTAATATTGTACTATTTTGAAATCCATTAAGGAACAATATGCAAAATTCTAAATGATTATGTTTCAGTTGGCACAGCAGGTTTAATTTTCTTTAAGTCTCCCAAATATAATTGTATTAAATCAGTAAGTCTTTTTTAAGCTTTTTATTATTTATTTTTTTAATAATTCAAATTATAAGCTTTGTTTTTAACATACTGAGCTTTCCAGTGAAATTCAATGTTAGATGGTTAGATGTTTCCTTTTGGTTTTTAAATACACGGTAACTTTTTAAATATTCTGAGCTAAGAACTGATGTCAATTACATAATGTACCATTTATATTTACTTGATATTGTGTCCTCTAAAATTCAGTAAGTAGGAAAGGAAAAATTAGAAAAAAATAGGGGTTAATGAACATAGTTGCATGTGTTCCTGTATGTCGAGTTCCATAAACGAATCTGTTTTTTAAGAAAAATTGTGTAAGTGGTTAATCAATTCCATCACTCATTTGTGGAAGGGTATTGGGTTTGTTTATTGTTTTATTTTTTTACGTTTTGATCGTCCAAAGCACATTTTAATGTATGTACTGTTGACTGTGTACAGTGGGGCAAACAAGTATGTAGTCAGCCACCAATTAAGTTCTCTTTAACTTTAAAAGATGAGATTAAGTTACTTTAAAAGATGAGAGAGGCGTGTTATTTTAACCATGGGTACACCTCAACTATGAGAGACAGAATGGAGGGAAAGAATCCAAAAATTTACATTGTCTGATTTCTAATGAATTTATTGGCAAATTATGGTGGAAAATAAGTATTTGGTCAATATCAAAAGTTCATCTTAATACTTTGTTATATCCACTTTGTAGACAATGACAGAGGACAAACATTTTCTGTAAGTCTTCACAAGGTTGTCACACACTGTTGCTGTGAAGAAATTAACTGTGGGAGAAATAATTAGAAAATGGAAGACATACAAGACAACTGATAATCTCCGTCGATCTGGGGCTCCATGCACGATCTCATCCTGTGGGCTCAAAACGATCATGACAAAAAGTTGTCATGTTGAGGTATACCTATGATGAAAATTACACCTTGCTCATCTTTTTAAGAGAGCAATTGGTGGCTGACTAAATACTTTTTTGCACCACTGTATATTAACTTGCTTATCTCTGTTGTAAAGTACCCTCTAAGTATTCTTCCAGTTAAATAAGACTTTCTATGGTTTACTTTCGATTCTTTTTACTTATTTGTTTGAGTTGAGTTGAGTTTGATTTTTTTATCCCAGTTTCATACTAAAGATACTGCTTTGCCACCCTAAATACAATAAAAGGTTTGGTAATTTCCTACTTTTCCATCATTTCTGGAAGTCATGTGTACAGTAATTACATGAGTTATAGCCTGCCATTGATAAATCATTTCAAAGGTTTGCAAGACTTTCAAGCTGTACAGTTAGGTTTTTGTCAGGAATAGTGAAAATAATTCTAATAGCTTCTAAGGGTGTGGTTTTTCATATATAATAATATTTATATAAATATGTTTAGTTTTGTTCTGATAAATTGCTATTTTCAATACAGTAAATGTGACCGTATATGTAGTGTTTCTTTTCCTTTCCAATAAGGAAACATTTTGTAACATTTTCACCTGTGTTTTCTCAGAGCTTCCAACAATGATAAACAATGGAGAAAATATTTCCTTAGTGACAGAATTTATTTTGCTGGGGATACCACTTACCTATGACTTTCAGGCTTTGCTGTTTGTAGTGCTTTCCATCTGCTATGCAATTACTCTAGTAGGTAATGCAACAATAATTGTAGTTAGCCTGGCTGATGCCCAACTTCACACGCCAATGTACTTCTTTCTTAGTAATTTAGCATTTCTTGACATTAGCTTTACATCTGCTATTGTCCCTAAAGTGCTTTTTAATTTAATTAGTGGGAGCAAGTCCATATCTTTTTATGGATGTCTTACTCAGTCATATATCTATTTTCTGTTGGGTACCACTGAGTTTCTGCTTCTGGCTATAATGTCTTTTGATCGCTATGTTGCTATTTGCCATCCTTTGCGATATGGAACTATTATGAAACCAAAGCTTTGCCTGAAGTTGATTGTTTGTTCTTGGCTTGGAGGCTTCCTAGACACAATCACTCAGACCATCCTTACATTCCGCTTGCCATTTTGTGGTTCAAACATCATTAACCACTACTTCTGTGATGTCGCGCCATTGCTTAAACTGGCCTGTGGAGACACATATATTATTGGGATGCTAGACTTCATATTGGCTTCCTCTTTAGTATTGGGATCATTGTTCTTTTCATTGGTCTCTTATGGCTGTATTATCTCTGCCATAGCGAAAATTTCATCAGCTTCTGGAAGAAAGAAGACATTCTCTACTTGTGCATCCCACCTCACTGTTGTCTTCATTGTCTATGGCAGTTGTATCTTCATGTGTGTGCGCCCCTCTAAAAATTCCAAAGTAGATTCCACAAAAATTGTTGCACTGTTGAACAGCATAGTTACGCCACTTCTTAATCCTTTTATTTATAGTTTTAGAAACAAGACCTTTAAAGAAGGACTTAAACGCACAGTGAAAAATAAAGTCAATTTTCAGAGCCAAAAGCTTTGAGGCATCTATAAAATATATTCAAATAGATCATTAAATTTCAACAGATTAAATAGGGATTAATTGCACAGCTGTAAGAGTAAAATAAAGATGCCCAACTACATTATAACAAAAATTTTATAATCTTTAGTTTTACCAAACACTATGTAGTTTTTGTATCTACATAAACAATCTGTCTATTTTTTGTTATTTGATTTTTTTAAATTAAAATTAATTTAGGAAACTCATACTATTTACATGGCCATTAGAGAATCTGAATAATCAAGAAATCAAAACAATTGAAGATTGAACCTCTTTTGTAAAATATGTTTCTCTTCAATAAATATATATGAGTGTTATTTACATTTTCTTTAGGTTACATGTAGCAGTGCCATGCCGTTTTCCATTACTTGCATTAAATAAAACTCTAAATGATTTCTAGCTCAATACATACGTATATGATGAGTTACTTTGTTTATAAAAGTCATATCCTTGTTTAAAGATTTACATTTCTGTAAATTGAATGTTCCATGTATATGAGTTTAAGCTGCATTCCTCTGAAATATGATACAATGTGTTGCATATTAGGAAGGAAGAAATCCATCTTGTTCTGATGAATTAGACCCTGTTTAGTATTCTGGGTTTGGGTCCTCTGCCTCATCCAATCATCTCAGGAATTGTAATGGACACTCTAAACACTTACATTTCTATTTCCTTTGTTTTAAATAAACACTAAGTTTCAAAATTGAAAACAAACAAAAATTAACCAAGACAGAAATGTGGGAGTTACCATTACCAACTTGTTTTGGAATATTCAAGCTGCTGTTTCTCTATAGCTACAATAGTGAGTTAGTTTTCTCATCCTAGATGTGTGTTTTTAGAGAACCAATAGGCACCAATCTGAGAAATAAAATCCTATTAAAAAAATCACTCGATGAGATGGTCGAGAATTGGGAGTTCATTTCAAAATCCCAGGACATCATATCATCACCATAATTTCTGGTGACATAGAGAAGGACTTTGGGTACATTTAGAGCCACCGTCAGAAATCATGGAGCCCCAATACTGACAAATTTTCTGGGCTCCCCTAGCAGAGGTAAGATGCTGCCGGGGGGGGGGGGGGGGGGGGGGGGGGGGGGGGGGGGGGGGGGCTAGCAGGAGTAAGGAAGGGGTGCTAGCAGAAGTTGTTGATGGTGGCTAGCAGTTGTTCCCGGACTGCCTGTGTTCTGCTCCCCAGTCAAGATCTGCTCCCCTTGTAGCACAGAATGAGGGAGAACATCTAATTAAATCAGATAGACAAGGGGGAGCTGATATCAACTGGGGAGTCATCCAGTGCCTGTGAAGCTGTCATAGATGGGTGCAGCCAAACACCATGATTTCCAGAGATATTGACCCCCTATGTCGCACCATCCATGCCAAAGTTCACCCTTGGTAACCCCCAAAATGTCAAGGTTCTTCCATGCAGTGTTTCAAAGATCTATATGTTCAAAATAGGTAAGTAAAAGCATGTATGTAGCAAAGTAGTGCTTTATGCTCATAGGGAAGCAATATATGATAGGGGGCTTTTGTGTAGGATGTAGTCTCAGGGGGTTAACTGGTAAACCCCCAAATGTCAATGTTCTACCATGCAGGTTTTCAAAGATCTATGTGTTCAATGTAGGCAAGTGAAATGTTGCATATAGGAGTATATCACTTTGGTGATGAAGAAGAATTATCTGATGGACTTTTTTTGAAATTTTACTTATAAGAGTTGTAGCTAGAGGGAACTCGGGATGTAAGTAGTAGTAGGGGTACATTACTGACCTATTAATAGTTTTCATGCTATGAATGTTCAAGTTACAGTGTCACACAACTTTTTTTGGTTTTGTTTCTAGAGCACAGCTGGAGAGGGAAAGAGGGTGTATGCTTTTCTGCGTTTTTTTGGCTGGGATGATGTAATTGCAGGAGGAGCTACAGGAAGCATTATCTGATAGAACACCGGCAGTCTGGAAAACACACAGTAAAGGGGGGGTTGGGGCTGTACTGATCAGGCAGCCAGCCGGGCCCCTCTAGCTGCTTGGGCCCAGGACGGGTGTCCCCTCTGTCCCCCCTGAGTAATGTTTTACTCTAGCACATAAGTTCAAAATCCAGTCAAACAAATTTTACTTGATTTAATTAACTAAATTTATGCAAACACTACATGTGCTAGAGCAATCTTAGCTCATCTGGAAACAAAAAGTGGAACTGAAGTCAATTTTGGGAACAAGTTGACAGGCATGCTTGTATAATTTGGACCTGCCAGCCAAGCCATATCCAGTTCCAGAGGAAGGGATAAAACTATGGAAGGGGCCTGCAACATTTGAAGGGGTTGCTATACAAATTAAGTCTCATAATGTAAACATATACATAATAAATAAGCCATAATATAAACATATTTTTGACCTCATTAAAAGTCTAGACAACAATTAAAAGCTGTACATTTATTCAAGAGCATTGGCTACATACAAATTGTTGCTTAGTACTTATGTAGACACAATCGTAGACATACAACCCTTCTTCCCAATAAGTGTGGACAAAAACATTTGAGAAATAACCAATAATAATAGTTTTTAACCAATTTTAACTCTTGTTTCAACTGAAAATATTGCAAGTCATTATGTTTGTGCATGGTTTCTTTTTTGCATGGTTAAGAGTTTTACAGTGAGGAAGGTTGTCCTTAAATTGTATATAACAAATATTATATAGGGGCCAGAGGTAAATAATCACAGTAATTTTTATGTGCAACACCCCGAAAATATTTCCAAATCAACAAATCTTAACAAAAAATTGTTGGGCTTTTAAGGCACTGGACTCATCTTAAAGTAAACAATTCAAAACATTTTATTATACAGAATGCCAACCTGTACCAAACAGGTTGATCAATTGTACATACAGAGCTCAGTCAATCACATTTATAGGAATCAAAACACCATACTTGTCTTGAATTTTCTTATATCAACATGTTTCGCCCAAATAGCGGGCTTCTTCAGGATAGACAAGTATGCAGTAAATATTTCCTGGCCTCCAGGTGAACCTGGAGTGTGGGAAGATCCTAGCACTCAAGGTGTTTTCAACTTTGGGGTGTCAATTCGGTCATCAAGAGGCGCTCCTGGCTATTTGCTCACGACATACAGGTCAGCATATAGAACCCAGTGAAAGAGTGCAACCAGAAATAACATCCGGACTGGCCTGAAAAAAGATGGTGAAAAACCATGAAACGTGAGGGACTCTCTCCAGAATTGAGAGTAATCCCAGTGTTTGTTGAAAGTGAGTAAAGCTAGATCCAGTGTATTCCCCTGCCTTCCATAAGGTGGAGAACATCAACATCGACATGGAAAAGACATTGTATGCAGGCTGGGGTGCCGTGTTGTATCTCTTCTATTTTTTTCGGGGGACAGTCATTTCGTCAAGGGTCCTCTGTAGGTCCCCTGTGTCCTGAAGGTAGGAGGGTAAAGAAGTCACAAAAGGTCTTAAGATCATGTCCACGTAAATACTAATTTGTTCAGTCAGTGCTCCGTTTCCGGAAATAATGGGGCGAGCATAGAAGCAGGGAGAGCATAGAAGCATGGTACCCTTGGGAATTGGACCTCTGAGAATTCGTATTGGTTTTGGTCGATGATGCCCAAATCTAGGGCTTCTTGTAGCATTTGATCAAATTTTTGCTTGTAAGTGGTAATTTCAGTGGCATCAATTTTGGCGTACCAGTCCCGGTTTGTTAGAATATCATTACAGATTTTTTCATATCTAGTGTTGCTCAAAAGGACTATGTTTCCGCCTTTGTCGGCTTGCTTGATAACTAAATTTGGGTCTTTTGTGAGGGTTTGTAGTGCCTGCCATTGAGATATAGATAGGTTTCTTTTTGAATAGGGGTCTCGACTCAGTAGTTTCAGATCTTTGGCATACGAATAGGTTGAGATGTTTATTGAGAGTTAATGGAGGGAATTTGGTCGATTTCTTCTTCAGTAGAAGGTGAGCTTCAGGTTCTTGCATTTTAACGTCCACATCGGGTATATAAGCAAGCCAGTCATCTTCCTCTTCAGATTCATAACCCTCTTGTTCCTGAAGTAGTAGTTCCAAATTTTTGAGGGCTCTAAAGTGAATTGTTTTGAAGTCCTTACAGAATTCTAAGGACTCTGGGTCTTCTGTAGGTTTATCGTGGAGGACTTTGAGTAGGAGTTTACGTGCAAACAGTTGGATATCCTTCACAGTATCGAATTGATCGTAATGTTGGGTAGGACAGAATGTGAGGCCTAATCTTAAAACCTCAACCTCACCTGACGTTAGGTCATGTGAGGAGAGGTATACAACGTCTTTTCCATGTCAAGTTGATGTTCTCCACCTTATGGAAGGCAAGGGAATACACTGGATCTAGCTTTACTCACTTTCAAACACTGGGATTACTCTCAATTCTGGAGAGAGTCCCTCACGTTTCATGGTTTTTCACCATCGGATGTTATTTCCGGTTGCACTCTTTCACTGGGTTCTATATACTGACCTGTATGTCGTGAGCAAACAGCCAGGAGCGCCTCTTGATGACCGAATTGACACCCCAAAGTTGAAAACACCTTGGGTGCTAGGATCTTCCCACGCTCCAGGTTCACCTGGAGGCCAGGAAATATTGACTGCATACTTGTCTATCCTGAAGAAGC